>CM019154.1:21626159-21963486 GCA_009733165.1 Naja naja | reverse complement strand
CACATGAGGATGGATTGAAGGGTAGACATCTTGAATCACGGTAGACTAAGGAACGATGAAGCTTTAGGTCCAAGATAGCTCTCCAACCCCCCAGCTCTTGGGTACCAAAAAAAGGTGGGTAGAACCCCGCCTCTCTGATCCGGGGAACTGGTTGAATAGCCTTGATGGCCAGGAGGTGGGAAATGGCCTCTTCTCATGAGAGCCCTCTCTGAGGATTCTAGAAGGAGGACTGGACATGAAGAACTCGGGAGTGGAAAAATTTAGCCAACCCAAGGCTGACAGTGTCCCTAACCCAGGCATCAGAGGTTGAGTCAGACCACTTGTCCAAGAATAACTTCAACCTGCTCTCCTGGAAGGACCTGTCACCTATTTGGACCCTCTCTGAAGGGCCTGGTGCCTCCCCTCTCCTGTACTGTCTCCACACCCCCACGCTTTCTGGGAAAAAGTCCACCTGTCGGACTGGCTAACCTGACTCTGGAAAGGGGCCTGTGGTATCTCGGGTATAGGACCCTTGGGCAGGGTTCAAAGGAACTCCTACGAAGGACTGTGAAAACGGAATCGACCTCCTATAAAGGGAAGGAAGAATTTTCTTATTTTTAGTTTCTATCAGGAGGGGCTCTAAGGTCACTCAATAATTTGTTGCTGGAGATGGGGGCAGCAAGCTTCCATTTATGTTTAGAATCCGCTTGCAGACGAGCCAAAGCAGTCTCTAGCCGATATCTGAGAGGCAATGGCTCTCGAGGAGAATTTGACCACATTGTAGTGGCGTCCGCTGTAAACTCAAGGCAGCGGTGATCTTAGCTATATCTTGATGGGCACAATGTTGGAAGGGGGAATATCTCCAGGTGACGGAGCCACCTAAGCGAAGAGCGGAAAAGGAGGCCGCAGTAGCGCTCTAATCGCCCATGGCCGAGACATGAGCCCACGTAAGGCCAATTCTGCTCTTTTCTCCTCGGCTTGAGGACTCTTCCGCCTCCCCGGGATGGCTGCTGAAGAGAGACCAAGGCCACTATCGGTTCCGCCTACCTGGTATTCAATGAAGCGGAGAACCCCGGGCCATGTTATACAGCCTCCTGTCATAACCGGAAGGGGCAGGATAAGATGCTGACGAGGACCATTGTTTGTCCAACAATTCTCAAATATGTGCGGACCGAATCACCTCAGTTTCAGTGGGTGGATGAGAGAAAACAAATCCTGTTTTCTGTTGGGCCCCCAAGGTTGTGGGTCGGGGACTCATCCAGGCCGGCCGCTTTCCTAGCCTTGAACAGGAGGGACTTGAGTAGAGGGGGTGAAAAGACCTGAAGACCGGTTGGTCCGAGGTGAGGCCCTCGCCCTCAGACATACCCCGCTCCAAGGGGTCCGCCTCCTGCTGTGGGGACTCCCCTGCTCTAACCAATCATCTGGGTTCAGACACTCCCTGCCCGGGAAGTTCTGACACAAGGGGAAGGAGGGTCCTCAGGTAGAGATTCTGGTTGGTCAATAACACTTACGGATCGCCCAGAAGCTGAGGCGTAGTCAGGGAAGGACTGTTGGCTATGATGTCGTGAACGCCGTAAACCCGACGATATACCCCCAAGAATGGCCAACTCCATCCACTTCCTCATTTTCGCCGACTTCCGCCATCACATCCTCCTCCTCCCTTCCTCCCAAGCCTGCAGCAGGCGGAAGGTAGCTTCAGGTGTTCTGCAGGAGGTGGAACCTGCGATATATCTCGTGGAGAGGAATCACCAGAGCGGATTGAGAGATCCAGAACCGGGCCCCTGGGCTAGAAGGCTCTGGGAGTCACGGGCACTGAAGGAACCGATCGCTCAACTTCTCTAGTTCGCCACGAACCTGTTTTTCAAGGGCCTGATGCCTTCTGAGAGCATCCTTCTCAGCTGCCTTGAAGGCCTACCTGGTCAGTTGATCTCCCGGGTCTTGTAGAGGAAGATCTGCCACCCTGACCACTGGCCATGATGATACTATGTAACAGTGAATGGGCCTCAGGCCGCAGATCCAGAGAAAATAACCTTGAGGAAAAACTTATCCTGGCCCCCAGTAAGGGAAACCAAAGGATAACAATTAAATCTCAATACAGAGTCAGACAATATAAATTGAGACAGGGGACAGCTGCAAAGGCCCCCAGTAAGGGAAACCTGATTCTGAGGAGGAAAAAGAACCTGTAGGTTGGTCCTGCCCCCAGCAAGGGAAACCCCTGACAGAGAGAGATCCACAAAAGAAAAAAACCTCCTTTTTTTTTTTTTTTTTTTTTTTATTATTATTATTATTCCATACGTGCAATCCCCTTTTTTCTTTAACTTTTTTTTTTTTTTTTTTAAATAATATATATATATTTATTCAAAGAATCCAAAGGGCAAAAGGAGGCCAGTCCCCAAACCGAAACCTGAAAGCCAAACCAACTCGCAGCAGTATAGACAGGGAATATCGTTCCCCACAGTCCCCAGCAAGGGAAACCGGATGGATGATCAGAAACCGCTGCCACGCTGCCTGGGAAATGCCTGCTGCTTCCCAAAGGAGAAAACGAACCGCAAGCAGAAGTCTGCCCAGCCAGCACAGCCAGAGGGGAAGAAGCAGCCAAAACAAACACCAGGAAAAACAAACAGAAATACAGGAAAATCTCCTCCAGCTGCCTCCCGGACCTCACCAGGAACCGCAAGTCGAATAACAAACCGCCGATCCAAAGATCGAAAGATAAGCCTCGCGGCAGCTGCCGCCAGCAGCCATGCAGGCTGAAACAATGAAAAGACAGAGAAAGGGGAGGAAAAAGCCCCAACCCACAAGAAGACCAAGTTTCTCCTAGGAGGAAAGAAGACAAACCTGAAACAACTAAGCTCTCCTGCCTGAGAAGAAAAGTCCCCTGCCCGCCAGCTGAAGGAAAAACCCAGCTATCTGAACAGAGGCTGAGCTGAAACTGGGGACGCAGGAGGAGCATCGAGGAGGAGGAGGCGCGTCCTACTAATTTAATTTAGCCCAGCCTACATAGCAGGAGTCTGAGCACCTCCCACTTCTGGATGCTCGGAACAGCTCATAGGAGAACATATTCAGTTCCTGCAACCATTCTTCATGTTTTAGCTTCCAATCTCCAATACATCTTTGTTTCTCTTTTCTGTATTCTTTCTTAAGTCTCAAAAACTTACTTGTATCATAGTGACCAAAACTGGACACATCCAAGTGTGGTTTTATCAAAGTGGCACTAACACTTCATATGATCTTGATACTAGCCCTATGTTGATGCAGCCTAGGACTACACTGACTTTCTTGGCAGCTGCAAAACACTGCTGGCAAATATTTAAATGATTGTCCACTAGGACTTGATCCTCTCATAGTTACTGATACTGAGTCAGGAACCATGTATTTTATACCTATGCATTTGTTTTTTCTTGCCCAAGTGTAGAACCTTTTCTCACCACTGAATTACATTTTGTTGGATAGGTCCCAGTGTTGAAGTCTGTCAAGATCCTTCTGGAGTGTTGTCTATTCCCTTGGTGTCATTTGCACAGTTTGTGTCATTTGCAAATTTGATGAGTTCCCCTTTTTTAACCCCTCATCTAAATTGTTTATGAAGATATTGAAGATTACTAATACAGAACCTTGATGTACTCCATTGCATGCTTCTCTTTGCTAGTCTTAACTAGTAGTCCCAGTGCTCCAGGATCTTTGAAAGATATGGTTCAGTAGTTCTAAGATCACATATGCCAGCTCCTTCAGAACTTTGAGATGTAATTTATCTGATCCTGGTAATCTGAATTCATCTGGAGTAGATAAATGTTGTCTTACCATTTTCTTGCCTATTTTGACTTGATTAATATGTCTTTTACAATATTGCTTTGATAGTTTAGACTGTTTTTCCTAAAGACAAAGAATGACTTAAGCAGTTCCGCTTTCTCCATGCTGCCCATCATCATCTGTTAGTGGATCAAACATTTCCTTTATTTTTTTTCTTGTTTTACACAAGTTGAATAAACTAAATTATTATTTTTGACATTTGTTGCAAGTCTTTGTTCATTCTGAGCCTCAGCTTTTCTGATCCTGTATAAAATCTTTGTGCATAGTACTAATTTGTGCAATCGTTTTCTTATTTCTTTTGAGAAAAGAGATTTGTATTTTCGTAACATCTTGAAGGCTACTTTGCTGTGAATTACAGCTTATATTCCACAAGTTTTAAGTGCACACAGGACATGAAGCCCATCCAAAGAAACCACATTGTATTCTATGGTTAGTTAAACATAAATAAAACCATAAACTATTTCTAGCTAATGGTCTGCTACTCAGTTTTTCTATGTAATCAATAACAAATGAGTATAAACATTCTACAAGATACAGGATCATGTCCCTATGTAAAAGCTTTATTCAGTTTTGATCTCCTAACACCAATGAACATAACCTTTCTTAACTTAATACAGATACAGATAGATTAGGATAGGTTACATTACACCTGATGAAATCCATATGTCTACTGAGAAATTAAAAACTACAGTGCAAAAACATTCATTATGGCAGCCTTATTGTTTCACTTACCATTCTTCCTCTCACTAAGAGGAGGAAGATTTGGGTTCCGGCCAGGATGGAGGCCTACAGTCAGCTCGGGCTGCAAGGAAAGTTCTTGCAGTTCATTGGCAACAGCTTCACTCTGTGGGCTTGGTGCAGCCAAAAGAGACACTGAGAGTGTTTCATCTTCATTCTCGCCAACCCCTCCTCCGTCCAGCCCATTTCCAGCAATGACGGAAGGGGGCAGGCACAGGACACCAGAGAAATCCACTTTGGCTTTCGTGACGACAGCCTGAAAAGAGAATAAAAAGTTAGAAATTATTTGATTTTTTAATTTGTCCTCTATCTGCAGTTCTTTTTTTCACAAGTTCAAAATAAAAGTAGCTGTTCAAACAGTGTTTTTTTTTTAATGCACAAATTAGTTATCTACTGCAGGTCAAAGCAGTCAAGAGTTATTTTCCTTCTTCTAAATCTCCTTTCAGTGAAGGAGTTACAATCATAATTCAAATCTAGTTAATACTCCAACTGAATATAACTACATACATAGTTAACAATGTAAGAACCACACTATTAACACTATTATTAGGAAAAGATGTAAATATTGAATTTGACTGAGGAAAGCTATGTGAGATTTTAAAACTGGCTAACTTTGGTCTGTCCCAATTCTAAAGCAGAAGAGTTGCAAAGTCTTTTCAAAACTTGATCTTCAGTATGCAGCCTGAGACCCTATTTGACAACATTTGTTTCTTTTGCAAGTATTACAGGCTCCAGCAGAGCAGAAACACAATGAGGATGTAGGTAGATCAAAGCAGTAAAAGCTTTCTAAACCTGCCAGAGGAGACTAGTACCAGCTGATGGATTTCATCAGGTGCCAAGTACAGTCCACAGTTGCATATCTCCAATTGGAACTCTAGATGGGATGCAATCCATGACTATCTTTATACTTATTATAGAATATTTTACATAGACATTTTTTATTTCCATTTTGGATGAGAAAATTTTGTCCCTATTTTCTCCCATTGGAAAAACACCAACCCTAATACTGACTACTAAACTCAAAGGCACTAAGATGTAGATTAATATCCTAGTATTCAGCATAAACAGCAATTAATACAGTGCATCTTCTATATTTCTCCCCATATAACTGTGAGAGAAAAGGACAGTAAGCTGTTAAATAGGATTAATAAAAAGTTATAAAGCTCTTCTTGAGAGAATATACGTGAGCCTTTTTATTAAAAAGGAGGAGCTTTCTAGATATCTTTCATTGTAACCAGGAATACCATCCTAAACATAAATTAATGTGATATAATGCTGCTGCATTCTCCCTTCCTGAAGAAAGACATGAGTGTGTGTGTGTGTGCACGTACATATACACACACATATATATGTACAGACACACGTACACATACAATGGAGGAAGAATTCAGATCAAGAAACAGCACTGTTAAAAAGAAAGGCAAGAAAGATCCTCAGATTTTCCCTTCATAATTAGGTTATTCCCCAATTTCTTCTTTTTTCAGAAGAAAACAATGCAATGTAGGAAACATCTTTCAAAAATGAAAATTACCTTAATGTGTATCAATTATTAGACAAAATGCATAGTTTTTCGATCATTTCAACAGGTACAGTTTACAATCTCATTGGTAGAAAATGACTAGATGACATTTTTGGATACATTGACCCAACAGTCACTTCTTTGCTGATAAAAATATGTGAATCTTCAGATTTAGAAATTAATGGCAACTTCTTTAGCAACAGTTACATCAACTTTTACCTATTGGTTCAATCCTACACATCAATTCAAAAGTATTTTGCCTATTACTCTTACAGAATTGCTTGAGCTCATTATTTCAGGCTCCCTTTCATAAGCCACTTGCTTGAAGTGACCCATGCCTCAAATTAAAATCAGGGCTTCCATTTCTTCTGTTTCAGCAACTCTATTGTATATTTGTGTGCTCAAGACTGCAGTCATGCTCAATGACTCATATAAATTTAAGCTTCAACTTCTCTGAATGGTATTCTTGTTCTGTGTTTTCTTAATAGTGGAAATCATAAACTCTGATATCAAAATACTGTATGCAGGAGTAGCTGAAAAATCCTTGGCCACTATTACATTAGTGGTTTTGTGAATGAGAAAAGTAATAAGAGGGTTGCATTTTCCTCATTTGTACAATACCTAATTGATGGTGAATTCAGGCCAAAAGTTTTGATAATGGGCTTGGCAACCTTTTCCAGCCTCATATAGCCATTGCCTGCTTTAAAGAATATCCAATAACTGCAATAGATCTAGCTTAACCGCAATACTACTTCTTCACACATTGCACTGGCTTCCACTAAGATCCAATAGCATGGACATTCTCAAGGTCTTCTATTAAACAATGTCATCTAGCAGGACCGAAGAATCATGTCTTCTCTTAAGCAATGCCTGCCTGTGGAGTAACAACCCCCTGAAATCTGAATGGCTCTGACTCTGGTTAGCCTTCCAGAAAGCCTCACTAGCTTAATTGAGCCAGGCTCATTTGATCATGTGATAACTTTAGAGATTTTGGTTAGACTGTAATTCTGCTTTTATTTTTTTATGTCTTATCTTTTGTTTTGTGTTTTTATCTTTTTATATTTTTGTGAGCCTCCTAGAGTTTTTAGTTGGGATTGATGTCTGTATAAATTTTATAGGGAAATAAATCAACACCTCTGTCTCAGTTCTACAAAAGCATCTTTTCATCAGTATATGATTTGCTTTTACAAATTTATGACATGAACAACAAATGATGTCCAATGATGACAATCAAAATGTTTGCTCTTTATGTTGATGAACCGTCAAACTCATATCCATCTAATTGTGATCTCACTTATTAAAACATTTGACTCAACTTTCTCTTAAGAGGGCTGATTAATCTAGTTCTTCTATTACTTTTTCTAATTAAGATGGTGAATAGGATGTTTTCAATAAAGTCATGTCACAGTAAAGTTTTCCCAAATATTGAATTTTTAAAGGAGAATAGCTGTAATTTAGGGTTGAAATGAGGAGTCCTTGATGCCTCTGAGCTTGGTTGTTTTCTTGCAGACATTACCCAAACTAGGTAACATTATCAGTGCTAGGAAGGAGAGGAGTTTGCTCCCAGTTTATATATTTATACAGTGGCTCAGCAGTAAAAGTGCTGAGCTTGTCAGCAGAAAGCTGACAGCCTGGGTTCAAGAACCAAGGGCCATGCAATGGGGTGAGCTCCTGTTACTTGCCCCAGCTCCTGCTCATCTAGCAGTTTGAAAACATGCAAATTTGAGTAGATAAATAGGTACCACTTGTAAGAAGGTAACAGTGTTCTGTGTGCCTCAGTGTACAGTGGTGCTGGTCACGACCACAGAAGTGTCACCAGACAATGCTGGCTTCCTTGGTTAAGAAACGGAGATGAGCAGCACCCACCAGAGTTGGAAATGAAAATCTTTACCTTTATAGCAATTCTATACCTCCTCCCCTTTTAATTGAATTTAATAACAAATAATTTTGTTATACTTTATTACTATTTTGCAATTATTTCTTGGGGGCAATATGCTGACTCTGTAAACTGCTTAGAGAGGACTGTAAAGCACTGTGAAACAGTATATAAGTCTAAGTGCTATTGCTATTGTAAGGCACCTTGAGTGTTTATACAAATGCAGAATACATTAATAGATTAATAGAGTATAGATTAATTAATATAATTATTACATATATAGCTGCATTGATAGTTGGATTAAGGTAGGGAATTTTAAACTGAAGGGTATTTCTAAGAGTTACAATATTCTTCATGGCTATTTGATGAAAGCTTCTAATCTGCCATTAAGTTCAAGGCGGAAATTTAAATTTGCCAATCAGGAAAATGCTGGAATGCAGATTGCCCATCAATATTATAGATGTACATAAAATAATTTAAATCTCCACAAACAAAACCATTTATAACTATCCAGTGTTAGGTATTAATTAAAGGAGATGTGTAATTCTTTTTCTATCAGATTGTATGTTAACAACTTTTTCTATCAGATTGTATGTTTTGCTTCAATGAAATCAAGGACAAAATTTTTATTTCCTTACTTTCCATTTTCCATTCATGCTTGTTTTGTGTGTAAATGAATATATACTAATTTTCATTCAACTCATTTTGAAAATGGATAAACATAATTTCTGAGGGGGCAAAAGATTCTGGTTACTTTTAAGTCATTCTGGTTACTTTTAAGGCATGATTACTTTTAAGCCACCCACAAGATAGCCTAATAAAACTATTTTAAACTGTTGCATTTCAGCATTAGTAATTTAGCAAGAGGAGTAGAGAAGAATAACTATCCTACCTATATCTGAGCCTTCATATTATTCCTAAAAAGTCCACAGAGCAACAGATACTTCAGAAATTTCCAATTAAGTGTTGTTTACAGGTATTCCTCTACTTTCAACCATTCATTTAGTGACCATTTGAAGTTACAATGGCACTGAAAAAAAGGACTTATGACTGTTTTTCACATGACCATTGCAGCATCTCCATTGTCATGTGATTAAAATGCTGTTGACAACTAGTATGTATTTATGAAAGTTGCACTGTCCCAGGGTCATTTGATCACCATTTATTACCTTCTCAGCTGGCTTCAAACAAATAAAGTCAATGGGGAAAGCTAGATTTATTTAACAACTGCATGATTTACTTAACAGCTGCCATGATTCAATTAATAACTGCAGCAAAAAATGGGGCACAGCTCATTTAACAACTGTCTTGCTTAGCAATGGAAATTTTGGGCTCAATTGTGGTAGTAAATCTGTATTTCTTTCCCAAATTTTAAAAACTACAAAGGAAATCAATCTAAAAAATGCTCTGAGATTATAAATCAGGAATTCTCATACTTAGGTTACAACATCTCCTTCCCCTCCTCCCAAGCAACCTATCAGGTTGTGCAGGCAAGGCAGGTACACTTTCAAACTTGCTTTAGGCTTTGCTTCCCACTTTGTTTGCATAAGCTAACATTTTAAAGTTGTAATACTGTTTGTACTATTCCCTGCACAACCTGATATCAAACAACTACTCTTAAGGTTTAATGGCAGTACTATTCTATAATGCCTATTAGTTTAATTTGAATCACACTGTGGTTTCACTGATCACTCACGTTTACTTACTAAATAGTACAAATTCTGCAAGGGGGAATATCAACTTAAAAGCATAACTATATGGAGGTGTGGGAGTTGTTAATATCTTTTAAGGTTTTATAAACAAAATCATACACTATTTCAAGATTTTAAAAGGAAAATATCCCTTTGTGCTGTTATGAAAGGTCTGGAAGCCTTCTGCTAACGAATCATTCATTTTTGTTCAAATCTTGACTGCACACTGCAAGTAAGCGGGACAAAGTATTGGATGGTTATCTGAGATTTAATTGTAATTAAACACAATTTACCAGACATTGCTTGCTATAAATTCCCATTAGAAGCCCAATGACACCTCTTAGAAGCCCTTCAGATCCTATTGGACAGACAGTCCAAAAACATATCAAAAGTTTTAGTAACACAAAAACCAGACAGAGCCTAATGCACAGCTGTAATTCCTTACGGGGCTAATAGATACTTGGAACTACAGGTACAAGTCTACATATGACAGACCTATACTTGCCATACGCTAAATAAATGAACAGCACATATACTGGACATATGCTGGAAAGAGCAATAATAGATTTATTTACTTACTTATTAAATTTATTGACTGCCTGTCTTACTGTAGGGCTTACTGGGTGGTTTACAGTTACATATACAGTTAAAACGAAGTTAAAATTAAACATTAAAACCAAGGACACATGGGGAAGGGAGGGGCAGAGATGGGAGGTGGGATCTGTTTTTACTCAGTCAACCACCTCCATTGCGCTGTTCACTGGGACCCCAAGCCAACTGACAAAGCCACATCTTTAGGCTCTTACCAAAAGGTAGGAAGGTTGGGGCCAACCTCACATTGAGGGACAAGATGTTCCAGAGAGCACTAGCAACAGCAGAGAAGGTCCTCCCCTCCTGGACCCTGCCAGCCAGAATAATCGGGCTGACAGTATGCACAGCATGCTTCCTCTGCCGGCATGAGTGGTACAAGCCAATCTCAGTGGAGTGAGAAAATCCCTCAGATAACCTAGGCCTGTACCATGAAGGGCTTTAAAAGTGATCACCAATACCTGAAATTCACCCAGAATCAGACTGGTAACCAATGCAGCTCATAGAGCAATGGTGTTACAGGGGCCATTCTTGGGGCCCCAAAAACTACCCGTGCTGCCGCACTTTGGACAAGTTGTAGCTTCCCAATGCTCTTCAAGAGTTGCCCCATGTAGTCCATTACAACAGTCCAGCTGTAAGATGACTAAGGACTGAATGACTGAGCGCAGGGAATCCTGACCCAGGAAAAAGCTGCAACACCAAATTGTGCACAACACCAAATTGTGCAAAAGCCCTCTTAGCCCCAAATGCCACCTGCTCCTCAAACAGGAGTCGCAAGTCTAGGAGCATCCCCAACTTGCGGACTGGGTCTTTCCGGAGCAGTGGCACCACATCAAGAGTCAAAGATGGTAAAGTCCCGGATCCTGGAGTCGCATGTACCCAAAGTCATTCAGTCCTACCAGGATGCAGTCAAAGCCTGTTGCCCCCCATCCAGGTCCCACAGCCTCCAAGGCACCACAAAAGGGCAGCCACAGCATCACTTGGGTCATCAAGAGTGGAAATATAGAGTGATGCCTAATATATTATGCCTAATATTATCTTGATAGGGATGGGTTTTTTTTACTCAAAAGTACCTCAACAGTAAAGGAAAAATGCTGATAGTATTTTAGTTACATTAGGCATGGGCTGCAAAATATAATATCAGAATGGAGGTAAATGTAAAATGATTTCCCAGGGGTGGAGCTGATTACAGAGAAACTCCTATGAACTGCCAACTCTGAAGTACGAGATATGAATTATATGTATATGCCACCCAACTCCCAGAAACTCTGGGTGGTTCTCATTTAGTAATATTGATATATAGTATCTCAGATAATACTGATTGTAATTTTATGCCACAAAATTTTACAACCATCAATCAAATTGCACAGACATTTGGTAAAATGGAAACTAGCTGTAGCAGTAAGAAAAATAATGAAATTAGAGAGGCATCTAAAAAATAACAACAAACTATTTCAATTACCCTCCCACACTCTAGAAAACTACTGATACTGGTATAATAAAGATACCAATTTTCTATATATTTTATAAAATACTGTGCTGGAAGAGTGAGGAAACCAATAGTACACTGAACGTTAAAATGTTGCAATAACCAGAATCTCACTAAAGATCTAACAATACTTGAACTGACTGGGAATAGTGATCATGTTACACCTCTTAATGTTTAAGGAAGTACTGCTGAGAAAGTCTAATATGTTCTATGAAGATTGTTAGTCATCCAGGTAACTGTCTAGAAGTTGAGGCATATGGCTACTGGACTTTTTTTTTCTTTTTGGTTTGAAACATTCCATTACTCATCCAGTAGCTTCTTCAGGCTTCTTCAGACTGAAGAAGTTACTTGGATAAGTAGCAAAATGTTTCAAACCAAAAAAGAAAATAAGTCCAGTTGTCATGACTCAACTTCCAATCCAATTTGATTTGACTTCAGAAAAGGTAACAGAATCTCAGCTAGATGTATATTTAAAATGAGGAAACATTTATGAAGTCCAAGAGGACACTACAGTGGTTAATGAGCAGCATCACAACTATTAAAGGCAAGGAAACCTTCTTAAAAAAACAATCACCTGAAGTTCTGCGCAACTTTGCAAAAAATGCAATCTTTTATCAATAAAAGATGCAAACTCCCCCCACCTTTGTCTCAATGCTCTTTGCTGTGCTGTTCAAACAACACATGTATCTGAAATAGGAACCCAATTGAAAGGTCACTGAAGAGCAAAGGTAATTAAAAATATGCTACATGAGGAGGAAAAGATACTGAACACTTCTGCTTTTAACATTGAAACGTAAGACCAATATCCAACTTTTCCAGGAGGAAAATTAGAAGAACTGAGATAAAAATAACAAGAAGTTACGTTATATGGCAAATTGAAAAATTCAAAGTAAGTAATCACCTAATTTAGATAGTATATACTCAAGCACTGTATTGATGTGCTCATGTCAGCTGTGGGTTTTGGATTTTGTGATGGTTTTTTTTTAATATGCTTTTATCTTTATTGCTTTTATTGTTATATTATTTTGGTGTTTTTATGTTTTTATTTGTGAACTGCTGAGAGTCACATATTGAGAAGGATAGCTATATAAATGGAGAAGATTAAATTGTGAATTTTAACTGTGGATTTTTAATGTTGTGCTTTATCTACAGTCACTATGTGTGAGTTGGGCAGTTATATAATTTTGTATCATAAATACAATCAATTAATAAACTGTCAAACTATTTAAATATGAAATTGCTAATATTTTTACAAAAAATAAGTTTCTCTTTAACACTGACATCTGTTCCCTGCCACTGAAAAATATCCAACATGACTCCAAACAATACCAAATATTCAGAATAAAATTAAAAATGGATTGTGAAGTGTCCAAATTGGGTGAATGGACTTCAAATGCATTTCAATATAAAGCTGTACAACGTAATGCATGTTGGCACAAAAGAATCCAAATTTGTTTATAGAATTATAGTAGACTCTTCAATAATATGTCAACCCATGCGTTCTATTGCTGTAAAAAAGGCAATTTTCATTATTACCATCATTAGGAAAGAAACTGAAGCTAGAACTAGCACCCAAATGTCTCTTATGTAAGTCTGTGGTAAAACCACAATTGGTGCTTTGTTACACTAGCCACTACACTTCAAGATAAATATTATAGAGCTTGCAAATGGTTCTAAAACGTTAAGTAGGATAGGCCTATGGCCTGATCCAGCAAGACTCTTCAGGTGTTCTTAAAGACATCAGCAACTAAAGACAGCCAAGACAAATACTTCAGCCTATTTTTTATTTGCTACTTTTATCAAGAATCATACATTTATGCTGATCTACACCTGAGAAATTCTACTAAAAGTCCCCAATATACTTTTTATTCCCTATTTTATTAGCAAGGGTACTATTTTTTATTATAAGGATTCCATTATCAAATATTAAAATGTGCATAAATTTCTCATTACTTTTCATTCTCATTACTAGAGTGGATAACAAAATAGAGATATTCTGTTTTCCATCTAGACGGGATGAGATGATGAAAGGATAAGAGGGGAACGGAATTTTTTCTTCTCAGAACATAACTTCATCTTGAAAAGATGTAGAAGTCTTGTCTTACTAATAAATTTCTCAATTCAGTGGAAATGTTTATATATCACTGTTTACATGTCCAGGCCAAGCTGTTGCTATTTCAACAATTACAATGGGTTATCTGCCTTCCACTACTTGTGAGTCAGAGCTTCAGAGTAGCTGAGCAATATGGAAAGTCTCCAGCTGGCGCTCAAAAAGTCTCTGATCTCAATACAGGAACTTAGATTTTATTTGTCTTCTCCCCACTCATAAAACAAGGAAAAGTGACAAATCGTTCAAGGAAATTTTGTTCAGTTAACTCATGAAATAAAAGTCGAGTTCCTGTCGTGGTTTCAAAGATTCTGTATTTTGCCCTTAAAACCAGCATTATTGTAATCTGTATGATTTTTGTTTCCTTCATAGCCAAACAGCCAAAACACATAATCCAATATAAACAACAAATCAATAGCTGATGGTATAGCAATGTAATATATAATTAGTATCAATGGTTTGCTCTAAGCAATTTCAGCACATCTTCAGAAATTTATACTGTATTCTACTAAAATATGTTGTATTTCTATAAAATATGGAAAATATTTGTAATTTTATCAGCTCAAACTACCTATAGATGAGTTATTAGTCAATTCTATTAATGGTTAAATTTTAGAAGAATTAACATCTGAACTACTGAGATTTAAAACTAATTGATTCATGCAACTTTCTTTAAAAAGTGCATTTCAAATGAGACATTACCATCTTTATAGAGTGGAATATCCTGCTGAGAATAGTAACTGTACAAAAGAATGAGTTTCACTTTCAGATGTTTTTAAATTAGTTTGTAATTTTCTGAGTTTTCAGCTGAAAAAGAATGGCTACATTCATACTACGTCATGTACTCAGACATTCCTTTATCACACAGAGTTCATAATGACAATAACTGTCATACTATTAAAAAGAAAACAGATATTGTCTGACTATAAGAGAATGAATGTCTAGTACATACTTTCAAGTAACTATTCCAAAATTTCCCTCATTAGTAGATTTTTAATCTAAAATTCCCCAAAGATCATCATCTTGTTTCACTAATTTTGAATTAACTCAGCTTCAACTGCAACTTCCTTTCTACATAAAGGAATGCTGCATTTAGTTTTCTTAATTATAAAACTTCATAACCCTCCATGTTTTTCTAAATATGAGTTACTTTTTTATCAGTGTCATAACTGTGAACAATTGCTGTCTGAGGCAGTCACCAAACAAGGAATACCTGATATACATGCAGCAGAACACTATATAAGCTAATTCAGAAGTTCTACTGAGTTCAAACTTACTTCCACATATATTGCTGCAATATACAATTTAAAATATATGCATATAGTTTTAAAATATACTAAAACAGAAAAGAAGAGAATAAAAAAGTTCACTCCAATGGATAAAATATTGGATTGATATAAAGAAAAATAAAGTCTATGCAGCAGAGAACAGAAAATAAATAATATAAATAAATAAAGGAGTGCATGTTGTTTAGTTTCTGAATTCCACAGCGATGAAGAATGCTGCATTCTGAATCCAGTAATACCAAACTGTGTACTTTTCTGTAATGTTGCACAAATATTGAAAACTATAGACAACTAAATAATTGCAGAATAGTAGTTATTAGTTTTACCAACTTCCTCCAACAAATAGTTAGAAACTGCTAGCATACATGGTTGCACTCACCATTAATTCACAATTCATTTTTCTGAAAACTTCAAAGGTAATGTTATGAACTATATTATTTCTGTAGATCTTACAGAATCTTTGCAATATGCCAAAAAATTGAAGATACAGTTACATGGCTGAGCACATAAACAGTTAACATAGATTTTAATATTCTTACTGCATAGAGCAGTGAAACCATGTTTTCCTTTTTTTCACAAATATGTAAGTAGTAAATACCGTATACTGTATATTTCAGAATATTACCTTGTACTTAATTTAACAATTAAAATTCAGAAAAATATGTGTTTTACAAGCATTTCGGAAGTGTTTTCATTCCAAATTTCCTTTATTTCAATTACTTTAGGATTCAAAACAGTAATATATGCCAGTGGGTTCACGTACGCTACAGCTATTATTCTGTATAATCAGTTGCTGCTGCTGTTCACATGAATGCATAGTCAAGATTTAAAAAAATATGTCCAAACCAAAGAGGGATGTTGAGAAGATATATTAATCATTCTTAAAATAAAACATACCTTTTGGAGAAGTTGCAGAACACAACAAAGAAAACATTATGCAGTCAAAATCATTGTTTTACTTTTTATCCATTATAACTAACAGATAGTTCTCATATATTTAATTCCAAAATATATTATTATCCATTTTTGCATATAATTCAACATCTTAATCAGAAATATGCAAATTATTTTTTCAGGTATCTTTCATATTTAGGTCATCACATTATCATAAGATATGTACAAAATGCACAAGTATGGCTGAAGAACACTGTTTAGATGAGGAAAACTAAATTATTGAGATGGAATAGAGAATGGCAATCTAGATCTTGTTTTCTCAACTTGCTAGTATCAAAATATTTTAACATTTTATTTAGTACCTAATCCAAAGCAATAAATTATTAATGTACCATTTACTACTGCTGTGCTCATTAAAGCAAATGAGCTGCACTTTAGGATAATTTTCATGGAAACAAACTACAGTCAATATCCGGTTAAGTTGCCTGATAAATGGAACCTTAGTCATATACTTTTAAATAAAGAAATGTCCTGAGAAACCATTCCATCAGTAGAAGCAGATAGAAATATGCACTTTTGAGAAAAGCATGTGTGGTATTGCAAAGGGAAGAAATCATATCAGAAAAACTAACAAATCTAGTGGCTTAACTGTCCACTTTAGAATGTGTACATAGTATGAATAATATGAAAGTACAAAGTATAATAAATGCATTCACATTTTAGAATGTGTACATAGTATGAATAATATGAAAGTACAAAGCATAATAAATGCATTCACATGAAAGCAGCATAAGACCTATTTTTACAGAAATGGCTATTCTTTTAAAAAAGAGTGACACTGAAGTGGATTCAAAATGGGAAATTTAAGGAAACTGTCATGTCTTCAGTCTGTAACAAAGAACATAACTTTATTATGGATTATTCAAAACATATTCTTATGGTTATCAAGGTATGCAGTACAATGTGAACAGTATCAGGCAAATAATGCCTAATAGCCCATTAAGCCAATCATAGGTCACTTTTGCCTACTATATTCCAATATTTAGAAAAAGAACGTTCTTCCCAATGTATTTTTGAAAGTGAAGCCTGCATGTGGTGTTGCACAGCAACCATACTATATGTGTCACATACTATAGGTGACCTGTAAAACTCCAGAGGATCGCTATAGGGCAGCAAATAGCCTTTTTTTGTATCTCTTCGCTGCAATCTTTCGATGTTGTGAATTTCAGCACGCGCATACGGTACTCCCAATACAGATTCAGAATATTTCAATGCCTGTATTATTAAACGGTTGGGGAGGGAGGGCGTTAAAAAACACCACCAAGGAAATCTTCGTTGTAGCCAAAGTTTGTTAAGAATTCTTTTTCCCAGTCGACCACCAGCCTAACACTTAGTAACAAAAACCCTTCCCCTCCAACGGCAGAAGGAAACGAGGAAGCAACGCGTTCAGGCAAAACGCAAAAGCATGGAGTGACCCGATTGCAGGAGGCGTCACAGCAGAGAGCAGAAGCCCCGTAGCTCACCTAGGAAAGGAGGAGAGGAGCAGGGTGTTCACCGAGGGAGATCCATGGGGAAAGAGAGGAATCTACACTCTTTGATTAGGAGGTCCTGCAGGAGACGGAAGAGGGCGAGGGGGCATCCCGGAGTCAGGCTGATTCAAAGAACTGGCTAGCGAAGAAGGCCGCCGCCGCCGCCGAGGGAGGGACCGCACGTCTGACTCACTGGAGGGAAAAAACGAAGAGCGTCCGCCGGCAGCGGCTGTTCACTCGGGAGGTTCCCTGGATGAAGGGCGGCGGCCCAGCATGGTCCCTCACATCGCGAGAAACAGAAGGAGCGCGGCGACCCCAGCCAAACCCCGAGCAGCCCCGGTTTGTGTTTTTTTCAGAGGGGCGGTTCCCTGCCCCGTACATGGAAGAGTCCAAGGGTGGGAGAGGGTGAGCAGCAGGTCCGTCCTCTTCGTGCAAAACCGCAACCCCTTTTCACTCACCTGATCATGAATGCATCCTAGCGGTTGTCCTTGCCTTCCAAAGTCGACACCTCCCCCGACGAAAAAGTTGTCTGTAAGACCCAGAGACTGCTCTGGCCAGCACCGCCGTTGCCGCCGGCTCCGACCCTCTCTCTCACCGCCGCGGAAGCTCCCGCCCATCAATTGCCGGAGTCCAAAATTGACAAGCTGCAATAGCCAATGAAAAGGAGGAACAGCGATGAACGACGCCAGTTCCCGTCAACGGTTGTGGAGTAACTAGAAATGTTCACGGCCTCTGGGTGGCGAGTGGGGTGTGGGGAAGGATGGGCGGGAAGGCAAAAAGAAAAAAGAAAAGAAAATGACTGAAGGAGAAAGCAGCCAATTAGAAGATAGGAATTATGTCATCGCCCTTAGGTGAAGTTAAGAGTACTCAAACGCTGTCATGGCCCTGGGAGGAAGGAGATGGAGGAATTCTTAAAGGGATAGTACATCAACATGTGTACTGTAGAGGCATGTAACTTCTTTGGACATGCTTTAGGATGGTCTGCTTCTGATATTCCAGAAAGTCTCTTCTTAGACTTCTTTGATAAATGGAAAACAGTTGATCTCACCTTCACTCATGTCACCAGGATGATTTTGCCGATTTAACTGAAAATCCTCTTTATTATAATTTCAAACCCTAAATCAGGTTCAGGATTTACCCTCTGCACACTCTTCTTGGTCCCAAAGCCTTTCATACAAATTGCACTACAGCTCCCATATTTATCATTCAGCAATACCAAATGCAATATAAAGCATCTTTTAACACAGATAGTCCTCGATTTACAATAGCTTGTTTAGTGGCTGTTCAAAGTTACAACGGCACTAAAAAAAGTGACTTATGGCCATTTTTCACACTTATAACCGTTATGGCATCCCCATGGTCACGTGATCAATTGATTCATATTTATGATGGTTGCAGTATCCCAGGCTCATGTGATCCCATTTTGCAACCTTCTGACAAGCAAAGTCAAGGGGAAGCCAGATTAACAGCCATGTGCCTAACTGAACTACTGCAATGGATTCACTTAACTACGGCAAGAAGGGTCATAAAATGGGGCAAAATTCACTTAATGTCATACTTAGCAGCATAAATTTTGGGCTCAATTGTCATAATTCTAGGACTCCCTGTAGACAAATTATACCTATGACTTGGTGGACTGGGAAAGAATATTTACAAGTAGAATATTAGTAGAAAAATGGATAAGGTGATTAAGAAGAGGACAGAGAATGTCCTTGGAAGAGGATTTTAACTAGTAAGGTCAAGACGGTGAATAATGGACATCCTGGCTTTGTTTCAATAACATTAAGTGATTTAGGGAACAGGGAAGCCATGCACAAACCCTTTAGTTTTTGTTCATCTCTTTGCCAGTCTGTTGGCATCTTTCCACAACAGCAATATGGTTGCAAATTGTAATGCAGATAGATTACTGATACTGTAATTCTGTTGATATATTAGATTGATGTATTAGATTGCTTTAGTCTTTTCAGTTGTCTTACATTGCAGACCCATATTAACTTCTGGTCTATTATAAAATTCTTTCTATAAATACTCTTACAACATGTTAAAAATATGTTTTTACCTATTTTTACCTATTACCTCTACCTTTATATTTTAGTTTTGAAATTCAGTTTTAACCTGTCAGCATCAGCATCTGATTTTTTTTAATTACATTTATATGCCGCCCTTCTCCGGAGACTCAGGGCAGCTTACAATTTTTAGGATGCAACCCAGTGTGCTCAGCAATAGCCTTCATTCCATTGTATATGCTTGCTTATTACTAAGCGGCATTTTTACAAAGTCAGCTAATTGCCCCCAACAATCTTGGGTCCTCAATTTACCTACCCCAAGAGGATGGAAGGCTGAGTCAACCTTGAGCCTGATGGGATTCGAGCCTACAGCAGTTGTAGGCAGCTGGAACTTAAGTGCAGGCAATTAACAGCCTGAGCCACCAAGGCTCTTCAAGGCACTGATTAATCCTTCAGTGGATTGTTCAATAGAATGTTTAAATAATGCTACCTAAACACACACAAAAACCACATTGTCAATTACAGTCTATCTAAAGTATATACAGTCCACATATTCACTCACTTGTGCAGTAAGAATCCATGGTATAGGGAAAACGTGTCAGCTAATCAAACTTAAATCTCTGAATTTGTCAGAACAGTGAAAGTTAAACAATGTTAAACAACTAAACATCATTAATTTATTAAGGGTAAGACATATTGTAAGTAATTTCTTAGGTTTTTTTTTTTATTTTCTGGAATCTGCTCTGGTTTTGGTCACATTTTTTTAGACTTTCCAACTGGAGCCTGGTACAAAAAATGTTACTTAAATAATTCTCAGAAAAAATATGTTTTGAGTACCAGAAATGTAATTTACATTCCTTTAAAACAAAAACCAAGTGGCCAACAGAACTGCTTTTCATTTAAGAACTACAAATTATACCATGTAGTATGAGATGGAATCATTTTGTTGTTACTCTGGTTAAGCAATTAGGGAACAGAATTATTTGCTGATGTAGTGCAGATCACCCAGAGACCTGTCAGTAAAGATCTACAAATGTGTTTCTGCTATACAGTGATAGAGAGCACCCTTTATTTTCCTAACAGCCTGTGACCTCTAGTGGCTGTACTATATAACTTGTTCTTATCATGCATGTTCTTGCTGAAGCTCAGTGGTAGAAGCCTCAAGCCAGTTTTCAATTAATAAAAAATGACAGAAAAAGACACAAACATACATGTGTAGTAAAAAAAATACATAATGTACTTAAAGTGAGTAGAAAGAAATACAACAGCAAATATATGTATAAAAGTATATGTCAGTGCAATAAACAGCTATAATTCTATACTTATATAATATAAACAACATACATATACACTAATACAATTTTTTTTACAATTTTTACAATGATATATAATACAATTATATATCATTTTCCCTACTGTATGTTGTATAAACGAGTTCCATATTTCATTATATTTATCCAAACAAAGTTTGTCTGTATGCAATCTGCTCATAGCAAGTTTAATCAAATCTTCAATCCATGAAGTAAATGAAGATGTACATTTATCTTTCCAATATTGCAGGATGAGGCTTTTAAAATAATAAGAACTCAGAGAAAACATTTATATTGTTCAATTCAAGTTCCATATTCTGTACTAAGTATGTAATTCAAGAGAATATTATCCTCTGAAAACTTAAGCTTTTGTCACCATCATGTTTATATAGTCCACTATTTTTCCCAAAACCTACTGTAGTAAGGATGTTGTACATAGGACATTATACAAAGATATATTTTAGGGAAGCATTGTCCTCTTACATCTCCAACAAAATGCTGTCTTACATAATCCTTTCCTATACAAACATAATGGAATCCAATAAATTCCACATATTATTTTTGTTACAGAAGTCATAGTTTAAGAGCAATTGACAATCTTGCCATTAGTCTCTCTGTCTAAGCAATACAGGAAGCTCTAATTCTTTAGTCCACTCATTCTTTATTCCACTCATCTTTTAACTTCTGCGTAACAGATTTATTAATAACAAATGCTTATAAAAACTAATGGTGTGATTTTTTTTAAGTTTCAAAAGATTTACCCAGTTGTTCTAGTATTTCAGGTGCTGCAGAAGTTAAAAATGCTGCTAGACTGAGCATTAACGAATGTTGTAGCTGTAAATATTGCCACTGAGTTATATCTGATAGGTATTTGTCTCTGAGTACAGCATGTTAAAAATTACCCTCATCATCTATCAACTGATCCCCTCTTATACCTAATTCTCCATATCACAATTTAAGACTTCCATGTTGATTAATATATAAGATCAATTGTCTTGTGCGGTTTTGAAGAATACTGAGAGCAAGACAAGCCTTTTTAAGTATTATTGACATTCCATTCTTTTGATAAAGTCACACACAGAATACATGTACAACCACACCATGTAAACATAGGAGTTACAATGGCCTTGTCTATTTTCATAATTTCAATTCTTCCTTAAAAGGTACAAATAGTTTCATTTCTATTTTGACAATTTTGCTTTTTCTTGATTCATCTTCACTTTCAATTAATATATGCATGTACTTGTTAATTGGGAAACTATTATTTCAATGATTAGTAACCAACAGTCCTTGAGGTATTTATCTTGCCACATCCTCAACTACAAACTGATCTGTAGAAACTTGATATTCTGCCCATGTAACATGAGTGTCTTCCAACCGAAGAGTTCTCATAAGCTCCACCCAAATTTATTTAAACATAAAAGCTATGTCTGTACAGTTTCATTGACAAAGGTACAGATGTTTGCTTTCATGTCCTTTTGGGTTTGATTTAGGAGGTCCTTCTAAACTCCTAAATCTGGATTAGGCTTAGCTATTCTCCTCTCAAGTTTATTAGTTCCTATCCTGTCCACTGAGGCTGCTTGGCTTTCCCACCATGTCAATAATAACTTGTGTGATTCATAAGATTGTTCGGAAGCAGATTAAGAGTTACTGTGATCTAATATTTGGCAAAACAAAAGTAAGAAACAGCTCAAACAATGTTTCTGTTTTGAAAAACAAATAACTTAATCAATTTCAAAACAGGTTTATTCTTTATTAATCAATTATGGATCTGGAGGAATAATAAATATTCTTGAATAATTCTTAGTCTTTCACATATTACAGTTACAATACGGAATGTTTATTATTTGCTGTGGCTTGGTTCTTCTTTCAAAATTTAATTACAGTTTTAATAATAGGACATATGGGCATTTATTTAATATACAGATAGTACAATACTATTATCACAATAAGAATCAATCGTAAACTTGCACATTCCATCTTTATTCTCTTCTATCAGCATGGCTGCAGTAACTAATTTTGTTTATTAACCATATATAAATATTGCTTAAAATACTGTTTAAACCAGTAGCATAGTTAAATCTTAACTATGTTTTCTTGAAAATAATAAATCATTTTTATGCCTATGTTTGAAGTTGACTTGAATTAGAACCAAAGGAAAAATGCAATTTAAAAATTGAAGTTTTCAACTGCCCCATAATTAAATCAGAGAGGTAACATATAAACCCAAGATTCATAGTTACCAACTTTGATATATAATAAATCATTACAATGTTTGAACAATCTCACATGGTAATTAAAAAAATTAAAGATGGGGCTTCTACTAGTATAAAAAGATAATTCCATATTCTGCAATTTATGTTAAAATGGGTCATATGATAGAAGAGGGAGAAGAGTATGTATGGAATAATTTTAATTTCTTAAATGTCAGCAATCTGACATGATTAACATTCTATATTTATGTATATTATCCAATTTTATCATACTAGGGAAGCCTAGCATAATATTTAATTCAGCATTAAAATGGTAAAAAAATTGATGCTTAAAACAATTTCAAATCTATTCTTCAAAATTCTTAGGTTGCTGCACAGGAAGGCAGAAGAGAACACAACTCATTTCTTCCAAGACAAATAAAATATTCTTAGCCAATTAAAGCTTATCTTCTAAGGACAATTTTTAAACAAAATCTTTACTGGACTCATTATTAAGATGATCATATAACACCAAATATTTGAAATATCATCTGACAGCAAATGGGGAATTAGTGCTTAAAGGGTATTTTAAAATATATGACAAGTCAAAGAATGCCCCAATCTTTACATAAAACTGAATAAAGGCAATGCCTTCTAGAAACTGGAATATTCAACAGTTTTGATTGAGAATACAAGCACAGTAAAATAAAATTTTGGCCTTAGGATAAAATGGTTTATGGCACCCAATCATTTGTCAGGCATTCTGATTTTTTTCCTCTAAGTTCTATATGCTTTATAGTCAAATATCTTAGTTCTTTAATGGATGCTTTAACCCCATGACTGTGAAAGTAATAGCAATAAGTTTTTCATAGACCAGAAACATGAGTGCCGCAGTGAGGACTGTCTGGAGCAGCTTTGCTTCTAGTCCTTTATAGAGTCCTACTAATCCGAAGCGCCTATAAAAAAACATATTAAACATTATATTTATTTAAAAAAATAAAAGGCAGATAATTCTTCCTTCTATAGCAAACATACATCAATTTTGCTCTCTTCTACTCTAAGAATAAGGATTTATAGATATGATGCGCTCTTTGAGCAGATGCCAGTAAGACCAGTGCTCCATTGGCTGTATCTAATTGAGCAGAATGAATTGCAGATTCCGTCTTCCACTGGACTTCTAGAGGTAGCTATGTCTTGGAAAAGAGACTGGCATTTCCAACAGATGGGTTTTAATTTATCTTCTCCGAATAATTAGGTATTGTGTAGATTACAGACTGCAATCATAATTTTTATCAGATTTATAATCTACCTTTCCAGTCAAATTGAGCACTCAGGCAGCTAAAAAATAAACATACTACCATAATTAATACAATACAAAAAAGAGAGGGCTTAATCATATTTTCTGCTGGCTGGTAGCAAGAAATATTACACATTCTTCTCTTCCTGCATGCTGCCAGATCATAATAAATGGAGCTGATATGTTTTAATAAACAGGGAGAACTAGAGATCCAGGAAACCAAATGTGATGTACAAGCATCAATGAAACTTGGTAGAAACTTGCCCATGATCATCAGATAGTTTCTTCTAAAACAGGAGGCCCCGTGAAAAGCCTGGGGATGATGCACTATATATAAATAAAAAATATACTTGCACAGAAATTTATGAACTGGAGCATGGAAATCCTGTAGAAAGTATTTGGTTTAAGAATTAAGATACTATGAATACTTTTATCAAATAATAATTCCAGGGCTTTTATTCTATTATTACAATTTAAAATTTTGTTGTTGTGTACGTGTCTGTATAATAAATATATCTCTCTGTAACTATCTTTTTATGAAGTGCCCAATTTACAGTAATCTAGTAAGATATTAAACTGGGTTAAGTAGAAGTCAATTAAAAATGCAAAGCTTACTTTATTCTTTGCTGAAGAAGGTAGAAGACATTTTTAAGACTACCTAATCTCCTGTTTTCAGGGTTCAGCCGGTGATGTCCAAACTGAAAAGGAGACAAAATGAATAAATGAACATTTTCCTTCTTAATTTCTGTTTACAGAAGTGTGCAAAATTATGAAATATTTTGATTGTTAATATAAAGTATTGTGATCAAGCTTTTATATTCCTGTACATAACTTAAACATAAACAAATTAAACTTATTATGGCCTTTGGGCCAGAGAGCACAATAATGAAACATGTACACTTGTGATTGTTATTAAAACTGTTTTTAAAAAGACATACAATGCATTAAATTACATTAAATTCAGTATAATGACTTTAACACAGATAGTAGAAGCAATCACCAAAATTTGTGCAATCTAGAAATATATGTCAGTGTCCTGGTTAAGTAACAGTAGTGACAGATAGTCATTATGATATCTACCAAAGTAAGTCTTTAAAATGGAAAAGATATATGGCATTTTCAAACACTAATGGACAGAGGTTTTCCAAAGAGAGTCCTAAAGACTGGAACTTGTTATTAACTTTGGTCAGTCAGGTTGATAGCAGCGTTCTCTTTTAAGGCTATCCACCCTTTGTAAAGTATCATCTTGCTTAACCATGGGCAAAGCTCCAAAAGTGTTGATAAGTACAGCTTCTTCTGTATCATACTTGGCCTCATTCTGCATATCTGCCTGCTTAACCAAGGACAAATGGGGAGAGGAGATACTGCTATTAACAACAGGTTATTAATTAAAATACTATGTAGTTCACAAGTAGCAGAACTGAACAAAGGGGGTGCCACCCCAACATGTACCCTTTGATTGGAACAATTCAAAAATAGCAATAAATTGTTGCCTTTTAAGTGACGTGAGGTATAACAAATTGCTTAAAAGTCAGACAGATTCATTTACTGCAAGGCAAATGTGGGAGCCACTCAAACAAGCAAAAATCTATTTGGTAATGAAGAAGCTGTCCCAGAGAAGTTGCAAATGCTCTTTTGGACCCATTGACTAGAATTAACGCTGTGCAATGAAGAGGAACCTGATTTAATTACAAGGAATAAGCTTTGATGAGGTAACTTCTTTAACTGCTTGCACACCAGAGTCAGCCCACTGACACCTTTATTGGCTTATAATTTATTATTACTTGGTCCTAAGGGTTATTGTTTAACTAAGTTGTCTGCTTGGGCATGGGTTTCAATAATGTCTGTGTGTCTTTCTGTATGCTTTTGTGCAAAACTTCAAAGTTGCTTTTGCACAACAGATCCAGATTATTTTTAATGAAGGCTAATTTACTTAAACATTAAAATGTCAGTCTTTGCTGTGAGCAAATATTGTTTTGCCATGAATTCAACTGAGCCATTCTATGACAGGATCTTCCCCCAGTATTGAGGTGGTCTTCTTATTTTTGTTAGAAGAAGCCAGAGAACTAGTGGAATGGCCTGAAGAAGGATGGGGAAGAGGTGGTGTAGAATAGGACCAGTCAATTAACTTGCATCTAAGAAAAACAAGAAAGCTCAAATAATTGTTTTTCTATTTCTGTTTTAAAGTCCCATTCAAAAACCTCAATTTTTTTAGAAATGGAAAATGAGATTAGTTTACTGTTTCTTATTGTAAAAAAGATCATCCATGTTTAGCTGTTGGCTATCTTGGAAGAGTGCTGTCAGCCACTCTTCCACTTCTTTTCCCCAGTCTTCCAAATGAGAAATAAGTATAATTATTTTAAATTCTGGCATATAACTTGAGCTGTGGTGTTAATAGAAACGGTTTACAAAGAGAGTATGAAGCTACCAGGCTTATCTCTATTACATAATGCCATGCAGCATTTTATGCAGAGAGGCAAAGGAGAAATCCTGCCTAACAGTAATAAATATAGTCTAATATGCTAATGCAGCATCCATTACTGCAGGGTACTTGCGGGAACGCCTCCTGCCAGCATCACTCTCCGATCGCCCTGTTCGCTCTCATAGGAGGGGCCTCCTTGGGGTGCCGTCAGTCAGACATTGTAGGCTGGCGGTCCCCAGGGCTAGGGCCTTCTCTGTGGGAGCACCTGCCCTTTGGAATCAGCTCCCCGTGGATCTCCGTTTGGCCCCTGACCTCCGCTCCTTCCGCCGGGACCTGAAGACTTGGTTGTTTCAACGGGCCAGCCTCGAATGACCCGGGGGAGGGGTTGGGTTTTATTTTACTTTATTTGGCTTGTTTAGTTGTTTAATTCTGTTTTATTGTAAATTTTTCTCTGTTTTAATGTTCGCCGCCCTGAGTCCTTAGGGAATAGGGCGGCATACAAGTTGAATAAATAAATAAATAAATAAATTATGAAAGCCATATGCTACTATTAATTCACAGTATTCTAATTGTGAAAGTCTGAGAAAGTTTTTTAAGAGCTTTGTTAGCCTCAATTAAAAGTTGTGCTTGTCTAATAACAAATTAAGAACTATTAAATGGAACAAACAAATTAAGAACTATTAAATGGAACACCCTACAGTTAGAGTGTGAATGAAAGTGATTTGACATTACATACCCGTAAAACTGACTGTACTGTCTGCATAGGGTAAGTGAGGGTAGTAGCAATTGCTTTGGCTATTGCTCCAATAGCAAAGGCGTCCAGTGAAGACAGCTAAAACAATATGAAAAAAAATTAGTATCTGGATGGAAAAAAAAACTTAAGAACCTTTGAATCCATCCTAACCCTAAACCAAAAAGGTAATGATTTAGTTGAATGGAACAATTTCTGAGATCAAAGTTAAACATCATCTTTCTTGTAAGCCTTGGAATCTCACCTGCAGTTGTCTTTTTAAAATTCTCCTCTTAAGCCCTTCATAAAACATGAATTGTATGGCAGGGTTAAATACTAACAGCAGTGAGGGGAAAGTACCATTCCACAAAGCCAAGATTCCTTCCTCTCGTATTATCTGATGAAATGCATCTGATTAGAAAAATAAATAAGGGAAATAAGAATCTTACAGAGGATGCAGAATTATACATTTGATCAGTCTGGCAGTTTAACATTATTCATAGTGTTCTACATTTATTTTGCAATTTAGATCAGAATTCAAAGAATTAATTTTGTATGGATTCACTGTAGCAGATTTGACTCTATTGTTCAGTATTGATCATGAAAAATTTTTAGTAAGCTGGAACGATCAAATTCAAGGTGACAGGAAGGGTGTGGGAGTTCTTAAAACTGGACAGACAAAACTACAGCATACAAAAGCTGTCTTATGAATCAATTCAATTTTTCCTGTAATTGTGACATAATTCAAAGATGTATTTATAATGTTTCTATGCCGCACTACTCTAAGCAGTGTTAATTTTTCTTTCAGCAATGCAAGGCTGATCAAATAAACAGAATTTAGTAAAGGCAGACTAACCCTTCTGCTTCTCAGCTTAAAGAGGTTTGGCATGCAGAAAATTACTTTTTGATTTACTTGCTTCTATCATTGATTGATTTAATTAGCTGATTGCAAAGTAATACTTCTGATACCATGTCATGTGAGTTTAATGTAAATTAAATGTATGTATAGTTACTGCTAAATCTCCCCAGAGTGCTAATGATCTTAGCCAGCAATTGTCTAATAGAAATACTGATCTTTTTCTTGATTTTACCATTCATTTCAATTCCTTCTATTCTTCAGCATATATTGTTTCCATTATCCCAAGGATAAGCAATGGAAAGTTTAGAGATTTGGTGATTGATGGGTAGCAAGTTTCTGTTGAAAATATTTTACTCTAATCCTTAGTTTCAGATGAGACAAATACAATAATTTCTTATGTTCACAAGACCTTATCAATTAAGAAATCACCAGTTTGAAGAATGGGCTGTTATCTATGCCATTTGAAATTTAAAAAAACCCTTTTCAATATTACATGGAACTCATAAATCAACTAAAATAGGTCTCCTGAAAGCCATATATTTGTGATAAATAATGCCCCCTAAAGCATCTGCTTGGTTCATTCCCTGCTAAAAGACCTGAATAGAAATAATTCATTTTGTTTGTCCCTAAAGTTTCTTTAATGTAATCCTTTTTATTCAGTGGCAGAACTGGAGGAAACCAGACACTGCCTTTATTATTCACTCATCAAATCATTAGGAAGACTGATTCTCAGCAGTTAAATACTTTTCTGGCTGGATCCATGAGAACACTTAGTCCATTCAAACAGAACTGTTATGTTCTTTATTTTTCCTGTATAGGCATCCTCAGGTTAAAAACATTGAACTTAAAGACAACCCCTAGAAAGAAATGCCCATCTATTACAAAAAATGGCAGACAGTGTTCTCATTCCTTTAACCAATGAATTGTTGAAGCCACACAATGCTGAAGTTGCGTATTTTTAATATACAGCCTATTTTCAGAGGTTTCTAAAAGCATTGTATCATCAGCTCAAGGAAGGCCAATGCCATCTGCTATTTTTAGTAATAAGCAGTCCATTTATGAGTTCCAACCTACATAGAAATTTGGGTTAAAGACAGAGTTAAGAACAGTGTATTCCCCTTTTCATATCTGAAGATCTGGCTTCAATAACTGTGTATGTGAATTTCTCATTAAAACCATCCTTGCATGCAAAATTATTTGCTTACATAGCTACACGGAAGAGGCACAAAGTGTGATAAATTTGCTACTTTTCTGTTTTGGAAAAGGTGGTCCCTTTTCCTGTTTGAAAAGGCTAGTACTCACTGCTCACTACTCTGCTCTTTCCCACTTTTATTACATCTCCTCCTCCTGCTCCTCCAACTACTACTTTTTATGAGTGCTACTGCTGGAGAACAGTACCTCTTTCTATCTGTTTCAGGCTGCTTTATGAGCACACATACCACTTCATCCAGCTGCCTCTCTGCTCAACTTTTATAGTCAACAATTGCTGTGCTGCCTAGGAAGATAATTTAAAAGAACAGGAAAACAGCAGCACAAGTGCTGGCCATTTTGTAGTCAGCCTGTCCTGTAACATGCCTCACCTCTTTTAATAATTTTAATTAAAGTACTTTTGATATTTTTTCCATCTCTGTGTACTTCCCATATCTCAATAAGAAATCACAGATGACATTTTGATATCCTGCCCACTTTATAATACTTAATCAGGAATTGGTATCCTTCATCTGCTACAGCCATGTGAGTGGTCAGTGGTCAATTATTATAGTGAATTCATAACCCCAGAGATACACACAAAGAGTACTGATTACCCATTTCCATTTCTGTCCATAGGCTTCCTTTTTAATGGTGCCATATTTTTGTTCCCTTGGAAGGAATTTCTTTGACAAGTAGATCACTGGAGCTAAGCCTACACTGCAGCTAAGCCTATATTAGATGCATCTATCTATACAACAAACTGTTGAGAGAAATCTGGCCCTTTTACAGTAATACTGGCTTCCTACATAATGCATCTTTTATTTTCAAAAATGTCTCCTGGCATTCCTTAGACCACTGTACTTTCAAAGGTTCTACTTTTCTCATTGGTCTCTTAGACGGATAAACCTTTGATAGCATCCCTCCAAACCCAGAAAAGAGCAAACATCTTTGGTTTTGGAGTTTCTACCTGTTTCAAGGTTGCCACCTTTCTCTGATCAGGCCCCAAGTATTGGGTTTCTTGATATCTCAGATGGCACTTTTTCTGTTTATGGTTAAGCCAGCTTTCCCTAGACCAGGGCTGTCAAACTCACGTCATCACAGCAGCATCATGTGATGTATCAGGACTTTTTTTCCCTTTGCTAAATGGGATATGGGCGTGGCCAGCACATGACGCATTCAGCCAATGGGCCGGGAGTTTGACATCCCTGCCCTAGACAATCAATTGTTTGCCTTGGGTGTTGAATGTGTTCTTCCCAAGTCATCCTTAGATGAGCATATCATCTAAATGGGAAATACACTATTCCCATTGATCTGGTAAGGTTTTATTCATTAACTTTTATTCATTTTATTCATTAACTCCCTGAAGATAGCAGGTGCCCCATGTAGAGCAAATGGCATTTTTTTTAAACCGAAAGAATCCTTGTGGAGTGGCACACTCTGTTTTCTCTTTGGAGTGGTGTTCCAGTGTAATTTACCAATATCCTTTGGTTAAATCCAAAGACAATAAATACTTGGCTCCACCCAGAGGTGGTATTCAACTGGTTCGTACCAGTTTGGGTGAACCGGTAGTGGTGATTTGGCGTGGGTCACCGAACCAGTGGTGATCCCTGGCTGGCCACGCCCCTGACCCGGTCGCCTGGTCACCCACTTGTCCCAGTCACTCTCCTAGCTTTCCCTACCATGTGGCGGCTGTGGCGCAGCTCGGGCTGCTCAGACTTGCCGGGCCTGGACTTGCACCACACCGAAAAAAGCACACAGCAGCTGCAGGCATCTCGCGACAAGGAGAGCAAGAAGCCCCGGCACATGTGGCTACCTACTGGCTGGCCGGGCTGGGCTGGGCTGGGTGAGGCGTGTCTACCAGGAGAAGGAAGAAAGCGTGCTCCAGACAGGAGAGTGCCGGGCAGGAATGTCCCGGGACCACTTAAAGGTCAACTTTAAGAGTGCCCCCATAGAAGAAGCCGAGAACCAAGAGTAAATGTAGTGCCGGGGGTGATAGCCATGTGTGTCTCTCCACAAGGAGTGTGAAGGGAGACAGACACCACACCTCTGAGGAAAGGAGGTGCCGAAGCCCTGGCTGTCACCCAGGAGGTGACCACAGAGGGACCCATCACACACCCCTGTCTCCCCCGCTACTTTTGCTCTCGTCCTCGGCTTCTTCCATGGGGGCACTCTTGAAGACAATCTTTAAGAGCTGGAAGCTGTTTCGTTAGATCGCCAAGTCATTGTTGGGAGAGGTGTAGCCGCTGAATACACGAGAAGTCTTGGGCAAAGTTCTCTGACTTTTAAAACGCATCCACATGGTGTCTGCCTCCCTTCACGCGCCTTGTGCACACCAGGAGTGCCTAACCAGAGCGAGAGAGAGTGAAGTTGACTGCTATGAGGTGAGCACCTTGGCTTCCCCTGTTGCTCCTCACAGTCACCCTGAGCCGGTGCAGTTCTTTACTTGGGCAGCCAGACGGCCACAGCAGCACTCGCAGCAACAGGCAGCTGCAACAATGAGGTACAGTAAGATTTGGTGGTGCAAATTTATCCCTGAGGGGCTTCTGGCAAAAACAAAAAACAAAAAACACCCCAAAACAAAACCCATTTGGCAGGCAGGCTCGGCAGGCAGTCGTGATCTTTAGTTGGGCTTTTTTTTTTGTCAGCCCAAGGGCAGGGGGGAAGGTACATAGAAAATCACTCTGTGTCTGCAGCATCGGTCATGTGACTGAGTGGGCATGGCCAACTCAACATCACTCTCAAGGTGCTGCACCACCTTGTTGACCACGCCCACCTAGTCACATGACCACCAAGCCATGACCACCAAACAAGCCACACCCACAGAACCAGTAGTAAAAAATTTGAATCCCACCACTGGCTCCACCTAGACAATCCAAGAACTCATCCACTCTATGCACTGGGTATCCATCAAATTTTGCTTATTTGCCTGAAGTACTATGCTTCCTATTTATCCAAGTGGCATAGTACAGACAACTAGGATATACTCGTTGCCTTTACTAGATCATGGCAAAAGGTCTACAACATCTACAATTATTTTAGAAAAGGGAATAAAAATTAAAGAAACTCTTTCCATAGGAACTTTATTGTGTTTCCCTTTTGGTTTTACCAACTGACACATGGGGCAGGATCTACAGTACTGGGCCATCTCTCCACAGATCTCTGGCCAATAGAATCTATCCAAAATACTGTAAGTGGTCTTACCCCTACCCATATATCCCGACCACAGAGTTTCTTGAGCTAACTCCAATATTACTTTGCGATATCCCTGAGGAACTACAATCTGTTCAATTTGTTCCTCTGTTAGGGATGAAGCCTTATTTGGTAAAGCAACCCATCTTTTTCTTGAAACTGGGTGTTGATTCCTTACTTCTCTCCTTTTCTGCTGCTAATCAACATTTTAATCTTGGGTTTTTCTTGCTAGGGAGCTGAGATTGCTTGGCAGAAAGCAATCTCAGCTGGGAGGGAATCTCAGCTCCGTGTTTAAAGATTTTGTTTTTTAAATGTACCTTGTATTTTGCTTATATTTTGCATTTTTCTCAAATTAAGTAAAAAGAAAAAAAATTAATCTGGAATTTCCTTCTCCATACAGTTGATATGAGTTACTGCTATATGCCTTAATTCACTTTGTAAAAATAACATTGAAAGTTAAAGATAACTGGTAGTTTGTTTTTTACAAAATGACTAGACAGAGTAGTGGTCAAATAATCCACCTTATCTTTCAGATTGTAAAGATCTGAAAACAAGTCTGTCCCATGATTGCTAGAGTAAAAAGGAAGTATATAATTGGTATATTGTACATTAATAAAATCAGTAACAAAGCTGAAATTTCTGGAGAATGTAGCTCATGTGTGGGAGAACATGAAATACACTGCATTCTTGTATCACTTCTTTTTTCATGCAATTTGTAGGATATTTATTTATTTATTTATTTATTTATTTATTTATTTATTTATTAATTATTTGGCCTTATATGCCGCCTTATCTCCCGAGGGACTCAGGGCGGCTCACATCATAAAAACATACAATAACAAATTTAAAAAAGTTAAAAAATTATTAAACCAATGACCAAATAATTATCTAAAACCCAAAACAAACATTTAAAACTAACCCAACCCCCCCTTAGTCCAGGCCGGCTTGTTCAAATAACCAAGTCTTTAGGCCACGGTGAAAGGAACGGAGGTCGGGGCCAAATGGAGCTCCAGTGGAAGCTGGTTCCACAAGATGGGTGCACCCACAGAGAAGGCCCTACCTACCCCTAAGGACCGCCAGCCAATACTGTTTGGCCGACGGCACCCCAAGGAGGCCTTGCCTGTGGGATCGCACCAGGCGATGGGAATTCGATGCATAGCAGCTTTTTCAAGTCTACAAAAAGCACAGGATGTTTGATGAGCACAGAAAACTATGCCAAAATGCTGCCTCAAGAGTGGTAGAGGTATGTGTTGGTATACTGAATTTGAAAAAGCATTTTTTAAATATAAAAATGAGAGCAACCCCCCCAACAACGTACCTACAATGCCTTTGTAATTGGTTGGTATAATATCTTCATTTCTAAATTTTGCCCCCTGGAGTTTAAGACGGGTGTTTACCACCCAGAGCGGAGTAGTCAACAGTACATTCACTACACCTAAGGAAACAAAAGCCAAATTCAGTAAAGAGGCCTCAGAAAATTAAAATCAAATTAAAATTTTAACTTTAATCAGTTTAATGTATAAAGTAGAAGAGATACTATTTGAAATACTTCACAAAATCTAGACTGAAATTATTCTGGAGGAAAAAATATTCAACATGGAAAGTCAAGGAAACTTGTCCCAAAGGTGTTTTTCGAAAAGGGCAACTGGACTTTCTTGTTTTTTTCCTTGAAAACATTTCGTTTCTCATCCAAGAAGCCTTTTTAGTTAATAGACATCATAGAGCTTGGATCTTTATCAATTATTACACATTTAATTGAGCAAGGCAAGAAAAGCAAGTTTGTTTTTCACAACAGGTGCACACCTAATTATTTCTAAACATTTTTCGTAACTTGATGCAAACTTCCCACATTATTCTTCATCATGAAATCACGCATTGAGAAAATCAGAAGTGCTAAACTGTTAAATTAAGGATTCAAAAGGCATATCTTAGATAATCTGAAGTGGCACATAACATCAGAGAGTTTCAGAAGATCAAGAAATATGCAGCAGTTCTGGCAGCCATAGAAAGACACACATTATATCTCTGCACTGTGAGCTGTATTGGTTGTTGGTTTATTAACATGGGACCAGATTATTTGAGGGACTCTCTCTCCCCAGAGAGAATCTAACTGTTCCATCAGAACTGGCAGGAAGCGTGTGTTACAGGTTTCTTCTGCTAAAGATTTCTATTTGACAGGAATCCAGATATCTTTTCTACCATGGAACCCACCCTCTGTGACATCATTCCTGCTTAAGAGGAAATAAAAACGAATTCCTCCAACAGGCTGAGAATCCCAGGAAAATAGTCAGCTTGTGAGATTGCTACACCGTGTGTAATATGCTGATGCATTCTACTGCTGTCTTATTTATATTTGTGTTTGTTTTCAATTGTTGCTTTAGATGGTTTTGACTGTTTGCTTCATTTTACATTCCCCATAATCATATTAGTGAAATAGGTGGCTATATAAATGGATAGGGGTGTGTGTGTGTGTATAATTTATATATAAATAAATAGTAATGGAATATTGCTAATAAAGAACATGTATTTCAACAGACTAAATAATATCAGATAAATATTAAATTTGTCAAATATTTAAAAAAATTTATTTTTGCTTTGGAAAACATCTGATGTTAAATTGATAATATACATTTTCAGTTTCTGGTATACAGAGTTATATTTACCACTCACACTATATTAAAATATTTCATAAACATTATGAAATTTCACTGCTAATATCAAATGAATGATTTTCCAAAGTTATGAGTATAAGCATCAACTCAGCACATGCTCATGTTCAAAAATAAGATAATGAAATGAAGAGAAACATTCAATTATACAAAAGTAAAAAATCTAAGACAAGTAGAACTAGAAAAGAGGAAATGAGACAAATCCTTTCAAGTTAAAAATACATTTACCACTTCATTATTTTAAATTGCCTTCATGGATAAATTAATCCATATCCCAAATTCAATAAATTTCTGATAGGATTTTATTACCTGCAACCACCCCAAGAATCAAGTCCTTTCCTGTAGTTGAATGATGACCTTTAGCCCACAGAGTTTTTAAACTATTAAATGTATAGAAATAGACGAAGTTGGAACAACAAAGGCTGGAGATAACAGGGAACCACCCTCGATAGGGTGCAATGCTAAGGAATATAATAACAAAAGCAAAAGAAAACAATGCAATCATCATAGCAAAAAAGCATATCTGCACCCCATTCCAAACCCAATCTATTAAATATATCTACTAATTAAAAGGGTTTGGGCTAAGAGTTCAAGAAACCAAGTGACAAAATAAAACATATTTAAATATTTAACAGAATACAATTCTATACTCAGGACTAAATTTAACTGAAAATATTTATTTCTGAATAACTATGAAAATAACCCAAGAGGATATATTATTGGAAAAATCAAAAGGAATACAATTCTGGTCTGAAGGCAAGAAACATCCAATTCAAACACATTGTTTCTTGTTCAAGTATTACCTTTCAGAGATAGTAGTATTTTATGGAGGCACATTTTAAAAACTAACATACTGTAATTATATAATTCACAATATTCTGTTCATACTAAACACGTTACAAATGTTTTTATGTGATAGAAGTTTTAACTACATATAGGCCAATTTATTCAGGCAAGATTTCACCCAATGTAATTCCTGCCTAGAAATTCTTCTTGAAGAAGAAACAATATTGCAGCAAGTCCCTTAGTATGGAAGACTAAACCTGCCTTTTAATTTTTTTAATAGTGTTTGAATTACAAAGAAAAATATGTTCATCAATTCTTTTTTGTTTTTTTCGGTGCTTTCTAAAAGAGGTTTAGTTTCTAATGGCTCTGTTTAAATTACAACTATTCAAATTACTTAACTTAGGAAGTTGTCCTGTACACATTGTTCTCCACAGAAGTTTTAAAAAATTAATTCTCCTAGCAAAATAACCCTGTACTTACATGCCTTCTTCTTTAATTATCTCCAAAAGAACTGCATGTGTGGTTTTTGATTTGCGTTTTTCATCAACTAGAAAACAAGAAATGTTTTTTAAAAGTTACATATTTCAATATTGCTTTGAGATCATCTTCTAATATTATGGGGAAGCTAGGGCAGGAGTAAAAGTGCATTATTTATTTAATCTTTAGGTTCACTAATTCAATCTAAAACAGAACAGTTGTTTTCTCCTTCGTGGATAGGCCTGCAAGTGAACACAAATTAAGAAATAGGGTTAGAAAAGTTTGCATTTATACACATTTAAAAAAAGAAATACGTAGACTTTTTGCTTTTCCTCATTGGAAAGTTTAAGATTACATCAAAAGATTATTTTATATCTGCTCTAAGAATAATTATATTAGTTGCCTGTTTTCATTTTTAAATATCTGTCTTCTATACTTAACCACCAAATCCTAAAATTAATTTTTGAAAGGATTTCTCCATCACCTTTCTGCATTTCTCAAACTGGTTACTGTATTGTATAAAATGTACATTTGCAATGTGAATATAACTTTCTTTCATGTCTACAGTATTGAGAATAACAAATAATAAATAATCTTTTGGAACATCCAGATTTTTATGCAGTTTAGAACCCAAAATAATATAGTAGTTAATGAGTCTTTTCTCTAATGACTCTAACAATATCATACCAAGGATATTCATCAGCCTTAGTCAGAAGCCTAGCATTTCTCCAAAAATTATTGGATAAAACAAATCAATCACCCAATAACATGTATTTGGTCAATGATCAACAAAACTTAAAAGAACGAAAACAAACAAAAATAGAGTGAACTAACTAAATACAAAAATATACTAGCAGCTAACAAAATAAAGATCAGCTATTACCCTGAACAAATTTTAAGATATAAATGCAAAAACAGGTTGGTACGTTATATATAACATTCTCAAAGGCTAAATGTAAAAGTATGGGTTGCTTACCTTGAAGTCTTAGTCTAGCTGTATCCAGAGGAAAAAATACAGTCATTGCTGTTACACTACCCTAAAATATTTAGCACAAAAAAAATAACTATTTAGAGCATGCAGATTTTTTTTGCAAATATACAAATGACCTATATTAAATCAAGTAAGTTTATTGCAGCCGTTTGACCAGATAAAGTAAAATATCCAATATCCAAATATCCAGCAAAACAATGATTAAAACTGGATCAAAAATAAGAACATATATAATAAAATAAAAATATTGCTATAAAAGTGATAAATAAGTAACCAGACATAATTAATGGTGCGGCATATTGTACTGGGAATAGCACAAACTGAGAAACTTAGGGGGATATTTTTAAATCCTTGACTGAAAGAAAGCTACATCAAACATTATGAAATATGGCAGTGAAAAAGCATGAATTCACTTTCAACTTAAACAGAACTCTGTGGATCTGACCATTGCTATGAAAATATTAAAAATCTGCATACAACTGCCCATTAAAAATGTGGTTCACAATAAATTAAAGTTGTTTGATACTGTAAGCATTTGAAACAGATTTTATGCATATTCCAGGCACACTGAAATAACTTAGCATTTATATTTTATTTAAAACTTGCCATAGTACAGTTCTGATAAGATATTTGGGTGAAGCACAATATTGATATATTATACACAATCTATCCCTGTAGCTTTCTAACTATAGTTTTAACATTAATCTTTATTTTACTTATCGAAGGAGGAATTAATACAAAATATACTGCATTCCTAATATATACAATAAGTATATAGTTTTTGACATTTGTTTAATCAAATCTATTTATAGAATTGTGTGACAAACAAATCACATTTTAGATAATATTTCAAAACTGTTAGGTCATAGTTATGCAAAAATATTGAAAATAAAGAAGATTGACAAACTTTTTTTTTTAAACAAATTTTATTCAATTTTTAACAATTTTTTAAAACGGCTCTTTTCAGTAGACAGCATGTTCCCGGGTCATCACTTTTACATGCAAATATGACAGTAGGTCTATATTCATTTTAAGCATTTAACTTCACTTCTATTCCATTTTAACAGACAAAGGGTCAAAGAAATTAATCCTAATCTCAAATCTTAATCTCAATCTGTGTAACCCCCCAGTTCATTTCAAATTAATTGCAAACATATATATATATTTTAAAAACATCATTTATAAATCTTACAAATAACAATATATTTGCCCATCATATTAAAGATAAAGTTCATCCATATCTATCCTTTAATTATCTTCACATTGTTAATACTTTTATCATTTACAGAATTCTTTTGTCCGTCAGATTTGCCCTTTCATCACATATTCTCTCCATAATTCTAAATCCGTACAAATTTTAACACTAAAAGAATGAGAAAAAAAAACCCTAGACTTGCCCCCTTTTACTACTTTGAAAGTGACACCTCAGTGGTTAATATAGTAGCATAATCATAATCATTCCCTTTAAAACGAAAGATAGAAAAAGAAAAAGGAGAAAAGAAAAGCTCCCTTACAATATATCTCTAATCGATCGGGTTCTGCAATACATATCCCCCTAAGATTTATTTATGGTTCTAAGATAATAATAAAAATAACTAATCTTGGTTATTGACAAATCTCATTTTTAGGCATTTTCTAAAATCATTTCAATTAATTCAATTTATCTAATCATCATTTACCTTTCTTTTGTAAATAAGAAATAAAAATGTGACCTTTTACCAGTAAAATTGTCAATAACCCCTATTGTTTTACACTTTTATAATTAGAATATATTCTTATTACCATTTCTTCATGCAGAACCCCCTTTTTAATACATTAGCCATTATCTCTATGCAAACAAGTTTCTTTCTTCATTATGTAATTCCGTGTCTCTCTATCTTTTGTTCTTGTTTCTTGTTCCTTCTCCTCTCTTTTGTCCCGCTATCCCCTTCTCTATCCAGTTTGAATCCCTCTCTCTCTTTACCTTTCTGCTCTCTATCCTTCTGGACCTTTCTAATATGCCTAATTTCATAAATGTTCCCCTTTTTAATTACCTTCTTAAGTTTCATTTTTTGACCATCCTCCCTTTCCCTTTTATTTGTATTAATCTTTGTGATAGTTGTCTTCTTAAAATGGCTTTCGCTTGTGCTGGCTCCTTCTCCTCCCTTTTATCCTGCTCTCCCCTTCTCTATCCAGTTTGAATCCTCTCTCTCTCTTTACCTTTCTGTTCCTTTCCTTCTGAACCTTTCTAACATGCTTAATTTCATAAATGTTCCCCTTTTTAGATACTTTCTTAGGTTCCGTTTTTTAGCCACCCTTCCTTTCCCTTTTATTTGTATTGATCTTTGTATTAATTGTCTTTTAAGATGGCTTTCTCTTGTGCTGGCTCCTCCTTTCCAAGGCTCCTTCTTCTTCTTTATTCAGCATTTGAATGCCCATGTTTTCTGCAACAAGCCAAGTTAGTTCAGTCACTTCCTGTAGCAGTTCTTTCATACTTTTAAACTCCATTTTTAATTCTTTGGATGGCCACCAGAATTTTTATTTTCCTTATTTCTTCTTCTTTAAATTTTCTATGATCCTAACCCAGATCCAGAGTCTATATCAATATCACCAATTAGTCCGTAGTCCATCTTTGTGTATTCAAGCTTTCACTTTCTATGAGTCTTGCATCTCTTTAAAATGTAACAACTCCAATCCACAAAGGAACAAGATAGTTTCTTTCTTCTTTAGCTTCCAATTTTTCTCCACAAAGTGGCACTTTCTGCACAGAGTCTTAACCCTTTCCTTTTATTTTGATATTCAAAGTTTTCCGAGCCCCAAACTTAAGTTCTTACACTGGCTTCTTCCTTTCCGGTTCGAAGCCCCTTATAGCTGTCAAAAATATTTTACTTATTTTTCCTTCACTTGGAACTGCGCGCTTCTGTTTCTTTTTAAAAACTCATCTTTATCTTAATCCCGGGTGCCTTGATCTTACCATCTGATACTCCCGTTCCTCTGCTGTCGACTTCTCTCTTTCCTCCTGCACCAATCTTAATCCCGTTGAGACCTTCTCTTGAGGTGGCCATTTTGACCACCACTTCTTGACGTCTTGGAGGGAAAAGACCAGACCAAAAGGGGAGATGCGGCTCCCCTCACTCTGGCTGGCAGATTTCCCTTTCTCCGCCGCCCCTACGAGGCAGCTTCAGCCCCGAACCTTGCAGGATCGGGGCTCTCCGACGCAAGAGCCAGGCTGCGGTCGTGGACGATCACAAACCGCCGCCTGTTCTCGAGAAGGCTCAACCCGGAAGTCCCAAGATTGACAAACTTTTAAGCATTGCTGTATAACATGTCCACACACAAGCAACCAGATAAGGTCTAATTTCTTATTTGATTATCAACATTATTCAGGCACATAAGAAATGTGAAACTTATTTAGCAATCTTTAAATCCATGAGCCAGAAGACAATGAGCTTATGAAATAATTTTATGACATTCTCATCCTTGATCCACCCATGCAGGTTTAAACAAGTTATAATAGAATGGGTAGATAAAGGCAGTTCACATTTCACATGCAAATCAGTCTTGAACTATTATTTTTTAACTGAGCAATTATGAACTGCTTTTCTGGACTGAGGAACTACCCTCACATATAATATATAAACAGATATAAAATGCAAGACAATATATTTGTATAATTATATAATCTAATTTCTGTGTATGGAAGAAGAGCCTTACAACAGTCAATATAAGACTTCCCTTATTTTATCCAGTAACACCCTCCCACACTTTTAAGACAGCATGAGTAGCTGGGCCACACCTGTGCTCCAAGAGAAAGATGTCTTCAGTATTTAGATATGGGTGTATACTGTATTTTGAGATGGACAATTGCATTTATTTGGGACAGCAGAAGAAATTAAGGTTGCAAGTGAAAGAGAAGGAAATGCCAGACAAAGAGGGATAAATATCAGAGTGGGAGAGAAGTATGTGGGATTCAGACTCAAAAGTATAAACACTGACAAGTAACAGTCATCCAACTGCTGGTAAGGAACTTTTCCTTTCCTAGAAAAAAATTATAAGATGCTTAAGTCCCATTAGAGGTAAGGATGGCAGTAATTGGTACTTGGCTGAAAATACTGAATCACAAGCCAGAAACAAAGCCAAATAATTTTAATGTATCTAATGATTGGTTAATCATTAAGGAATTTGCCCAGCAGTCTCTACAGCTGAGAGAGCAGTCCAAGATATAGCTAACCAATGCTGTATCTTTTCACAGGTGTAAGTAATTCAAATCTGTCTGTAAAGGAGAAGGGGGGGAAGAGAACAAGGATTTTATGAATATTCATAGAAGCTATAGATAAAAATCCTTTGAGGTAACACAAAATATGTAAAAATAGGGTCATAGGTAAGAAACAGGAAGTATCATACATTCTGTTTAAGGATCACTGTGTTTTGGTATAATATAAAATCCCTTGTAACAAAGGAAAGAAAAATTATACCCCTTTTTTGGATGTAGCATTTACCAAAAAGAACTCATCATAGTGGATGACATATGAAAATGACAGCATGCTTTATTTAGAATTCTGAACTTACTCTAGTAGAAGAGATTATAATAGGGTGAATTTGGGGGAAAACAACTTTTTCAAAAATTGGCTCCCTTTTGTTTGTTAAGTATACTTTTATGAATCCATTTGTGTGTGTGATTATATATACAATATTAACATTAGACATTTTATTCTGACTGAGATGGTTAGCAGAGGCTTCTTAATGAAGTTATTAATTTTCCTTGATTCTTTATACTGTATCCGATTATGTTTTTAATCTGGATCACTGATAATAAAGAGATGTACCATCTATGTTGATTCCTGGATTGTACACTACTGGGGGTATATTGCATACTGTTTTATTACAATAATCCAGATATTAAAATAATCATAAATAACTATAATCCATTTGATTTGCAAACTGTTTGCAGTTTCTCATTCTTGTATCAGTGATATATTAATATATATTAATAAAAAATATTAAAAATCCTTTTAACAGGCATGTTGATGAAGTATATCAAACAAGTAATCATAGAAACTATTAGGACAAAACACTAATAGCACTTAGACATATATACTGCTTCACGGTGCTTTATAGCTCTCTCTAAGCAGTTTACAGAGTCAGCATATTGCATATCTTTATAGCAGTGCTTTATAGCTCTCTTTAAGTAGTTTACAGTCAGCATATCTGGGCCCTCAATTTATTGACCTCAGAAGGATAGAAGGATGAGTCAACCTTGGGTACCAAACTTCCTAAACTTTTTTTTTAATGAAGAAGAATAAAAATTCCCATAATACTGGACATTTTTCTATTCAGGTTATAAACCTGAATTCTTGAAAAAAAACCTATATTATTACTAAGAGTTGGCACCAATTTGATAAGACTTGATCATCAATGGATTTGATAAGAAACTAGTGTAAATTGAAATTAGAAATATTATTTTCTAGATGAGAGAAATTTAAAGTGCCATCTAAAACAAAAGCCACGTCATCCAACAAATCAAGTTTAGTAACAAACATTGGCATATCCTGACAAGATTCTGGACCCTAGTTATTGATAAATAGATTTGCAATTAGGCAAAAATAGATAAGCAGGTGGACATTTAATCTAATGGATTGTACAATAAACAAGGTTGTAATTTATTTATTTGTCTGTATCTTGCCTTTTTACTTTTACAAATAACTCAAGGCAGAAAACATATTTCAATGTATACCTTGAAAGTATCAATCTTCCTTTAAAGAATGCAGTTAACTTTTGCATATCAAGCTGAACTCAATTTTTATGAAACCATCCAGAACGAAAAATGTAATCCTTTCTTCTGCAGCAGTGGTTTTATTGATAATCTATGCTCTCCTATGTAAACGGAGCGTAACAGTAAATAATAAGTAAGTAAATAAATACTTAGGATGGCAGTTCAGACTAACAGGGCAGCCGCTGAGACAAAACTTAGGAGGAGAGCTCGACTTCAAAAGCTAACAGCAGTTTGTTTTTCTAGCCCAACGCACCGAAGGCAGGGGGAACAAATCCAAGGTCCCCTCCATCTCCGTGCCTTCCTTTAATCCAGCCAAATCCTGTCCCCTCACTTCCGGGTCTTCCTCACACCCGCTCCCTCCGCAGCCTACTCACCACAGCTCCAGCCATGGCATGGACCAAGCTCTCGTAGGAGAAGACGCCGACCATAGCTGCACCTTTGCCGCTGCTGCGATCTCCTCCGGCTGCATGAAAGAAAGCACAGAAAAGGAGAGGCTAGTGAGAGAAGCAACGTATCGCCGGCACCACCCTCGGCCAGGCCGCTGCCGTACTATGTGACGTTTCCTGCATTCAGCCAATCATACGGCCGCCCTTAACACGGATCGGGAAAGATGTCAGAGAGGAAGAAAGGCTGTCCGAGCACGCGCCCTGCTTAACCCGCTCACCCCCCTCCCCCTCCCCAGCAACTTGAGACCAGGGACCTCAAGTTGTTCTCTTAGCAACGGTTTAGCCGTGCTTTTGTTTGCCTGTCAAACTTTGCTTTTTGAGAGTTCTGTCAAACTGGCCGATGCGCAAAGCAAAATACAGAGCTTTCTCAGAAGTTGTGGGTACTTCATCATTGGAAGTTTTCCAAAGCACCAGAGGGCAGGATAAGAAACAATGGCTGGAAACTAAAAAAGGAGAGAAGCAACCCGAAATTAAGGAGAAACTTCCTAACAGTGAGGACAATTAACCAGTGGAACAGCTTGCCTTCAGAAGTTGTGTGGGTGCTTCATCACAGGAGGTTTTTAAGAACTTGTCTGAAAATGCTTGAGCAGGGAGCTGGAGTAGAAGACCTCCAAGGTCCCTTCCAGCTCTTTCTGATTAAGGGGAATATCTTTGGAATGTCATTCAGCTGTAGTACTAGCTTTATATCAAATGCAACATGAAGGGCTGGTAAAGACATTCCTTAAACCAATATTCCATAGTCTGAGCATTCCTGGGGGTTCCTCAAGATTCTCTCAGATCCAAAAATCAAAATTATTTGCCAGATACTGAATATACTTGCAAATATTTCAACTGTCATCTTCACTTCATTTTTTTGTTAAATATAGAGGGTTTTTCATGAAAAAATTTTGTATTAGTACCTAATGAGTTTTTTGTTTCATGATTCAATAAATATTCCACAAATGTGTAGATTTAAGAATCATTGCTGTAAGCAAAGTTCTGGTAGCATCCTTTGCTATAATGGTTACCACTAATTTCATATTTTGCCTATTATGCCACTGCACAAGAACAGATAAAATTAGGCAGAGACTCAATATGCTCATTTGAAATTTCACACAACAAAATGGCTAATCCTGACATTTATGAAACTTTTTCAATCAATCATTTTAATAGCAATAAATCTAGTGCTCAGTACAAATAAAACGATGGATGGATATTAATACAATTCTTGGTTAAGCAACCAGGCTAGAAACCTGATGATAAATTCCAGTTTTGCTATAGTAATGAAGCCGGTTAGGTGGTTTTGGGTTGGATTTTCTCTCTTGCTCCAACTCCGCATGGTTGTAATTTGGGGGAAATGGGAGAAAGAAGTATTAGGGATTTTCACTGCCTTGAGTTATTTATAAAATAATACAGGCTGATAAAAAAATCTAAACACAAGAAAGGATGGTATACATGGAAGTATAAAACTGAGCAACCCTGGAAGCTACGTATATAAAGATAGTGATGAAACAAAATACATGACAAATAGAAATCCAAATCTCTTCCAGGAAATTTATTTAGCATATGAAGTATGAAAATCATCTGGGGAAGCATATGGCTCAGATATTATTGAGTCATCCTCACAGGGTCATATGCTTTGTTTAAGAGAGATTTTTGTAGTACTCCAATGGAATGGTAAAAAACAAACCAGTTTGATCAAAGTGAAACCAGACTTAAAATAATTTAAAATCTATATCCCAGACCCACTACTTAAGAACACTTTGGGCATTTTCAGAGCCTAGTGGGCAGAGGCTGTCAAATCCTAGCGATGGGGCTCACCAATAACTTTTTTTTAGCCAGATTGACTTAAAAGGTTAAGAAACCTTTTTCTGAGGAACAAAAATTAACTTTAACCAAAAGTTTAAAAGACTGTGAAACATTCAGATACCAAGCCTTTTTTAAAACTTAAAAGAGAAGCATTCTGAATACATGTTGGCATTATTCTAATAAACTTAGACCAGATAGTTTAAATAGTATCAAACTTTGTAGAAGTACAGACTTGAACACCACAGAGATGAGAAATGATCTTGGCTATAAAGGCTTTGCAAGTTGCAAGGATGAAGAGAGCACCCTTCAAATGACTGCTGGCTGCATGTAAAAGCCCTGGGACCACTCGACCCAGGTGGGGAGATATGTAGACAGCAAGAGTGCCTGAAATACTGTGCAAATATACAAATTAAAAAGTAGGGAGACTAAAATACAACTGTCAATGTTCCAACTAACCCAACAGAAGTAGACTCTGGAATTACAAAGTCCCAAAAGCAATGAGTACATCATTTTGCCACTGATGTATTGAGTACATCATCTCGGCACAAAACCAACTCTAACTTTCCCCACGCAAGCTTGCATAATTAAAAGAATAGCATTCTCCCCTCCTCCCATGAAACAGGTTAAGTTGTCATATTATGAAACAGTGTTTTGCTTTGGGAATAGTCCATGTTTTGGCCGACATCTGCAGAAGTGTCCTTGGTGGGTACTTGGCTCTCATGGTTGATGTCTGGAGCCTCTGCATTACATCTCACCCCCTCCTTCCCCTGAGTTCTTTGGCAATTTGAAAAGTGATAGGATCCAAAAGAAGCATAAGCAGCTTCAATCTTGACAACCTTGCCTTATCATAATAACTGCAGGATGTAGTGACACAGCTCGAGAGAGATGTTCCAGGAAAATAATCACAAATTGTTCACTTTAAGAGTTTATGTTAGAATAGAGAAAGAGAAGCAGTAACCTTTTGTGTTGAGGATCCCACAGCCTCTCTTGGGATTAAAAGAAAGTCTGATTTAGAATCAGTAAGGACTGTGAAAATATAGTCTGGGCTAGGAAGTATTTCTTGGCTAACCTGAAGACCAGAAAGTGGTCCAGAACGTAGTCACTTCTGAAATCTGCCTGTTGCTCAGCAAAAATGTTTTCACTTTTGATCCAAGTGGATCAATAGAATTCAATTATATACAGTAAGCTGATGCATCTAAAGTTGTCAAAGTATAGTTTTATTTCCTGTGTTTATAAAATGGGGTGATAAGTGTTACACCACCAGTCCGTAGGAAAAAACTGATAACTGGGGCAAGCAAGTTAGCCAGATTGTTTTATTTATCCATACTAGGTACACACAGAGTAATTTGCATTTTTTCTGTGCAAGATTTATATATTATGCTAGTGTTTTTATTTTTAAATACATTTCTCAGTCTGTGTACAAATATAAGATCTAGGATAGTTTTTGTAGAATAGTTAGTCTCTAACATGTATGTTTTTGGGTTGCCTTAGCCTCAGACCAGTTTTTCAGGTATTACCTGCTTCTATTAATATAGGTACAAGCCAAGGGCTGCAACAGTGGAATTTCCACAAGCAGTAATAGGTAAGCCCTACAATGTAAGTGGCATCAACTAAGTTACATCACTTTAACAGGTAGTCCTTGACTTACAACCATTCAAAGACCATTCAAAGTTAAAATGGCCTTTAAAAAAGTGACACGTCCAATTCACATACTCATGACCGTTATAGGCTCTACATAGTGAACATAATCAAACTTTGGATACTTGGCAACTGGCATGTATTTAACAGCAGTTACAATATCACAGGGTCCTGATATTGTCATCTGCAACCTTCTCAACTTCTGACAAGCAGAGTCAATGAGGGAAGGCTGAATGACTAAATGATTCATGTAACTGTAGTGATTCACTTAACATGGCAAAAAGGTCATAAAAAGGGGCAAGACTCACAACTGCCTTGCTTAGCAACAGAAATGTTGATTTAATTGCGGTTGTAAGCAGGGGTGGAATGCTACCGGTTCTGCCTGGCTCTATAGAACCGGTAGCTCTGAAGAGCAGCAGACACCGAACCAGTTCTGTGTTTGTTGCTGTTTGTCCCACCTACCGGCCCGGGCTCTTACCTGTCCTTTAATTCCTGCTTTTTCAACCTCAGTTGCTTTGTGTGGCACAGCTGAGGTTGAAAAAGAAAGGAAAAAAGAGGCTTTTCAAACGCTGTGCACCCACGCGCAGCACTTATCAGCTGTCCTGGTGGCACAGCTTAAGGTTTTTTACATGCGCGTGCACACATGAAACATAGTCACCGAACCGGTAGTAACACCGGTTGAATCCCACCCCTGGTTGTAAGTCAAGGCCTACCTGTACTTTTTATTAAGAAGGTGAGGTAAATAAAATATTCATATACTTTTGAAAAATTAAAAAAAAATGAACTTTTGCACTAGACTATTCCAATATATTAAAAATAAGTTTACTTTCATTTAACTAGGAAAGAGTAAAGAATTAAATTCCTATTTTGTAATGAAGCTGCAAATTACATCTGAGCATTTATCAACACTGTTAGTTGCTATTGCTCTAGTTATCATGAATCACCAACTCATCCTGAAAAGAGAATTTAAATATCCTGAAAATATTATTTTTAGAAAATAATGTATCTTGAAAGTAGTTGCAATATGCAAGTAATCATCGACTTACAACCAGCCATTTAACAACCATTCAGTTATGACAACCTTATAAAAGGTGCTTTATGGCCTGTAAAGCACTTGTGGCCTTCATTACATGTACACTGTGCCTCCTTAACTGCATTACAACTAGTTATTATCCCATGATCACATGACTGTGATTTGCAATGTTTTTTGCTAGTTTCAGGCAAAAAAACCATTTGGGAGTGAATTTGAAGTAATTCCACTATGAAAAACAGTCTAAAAATCAGGCTCGGTAATGTGGTGCCTTGACTTATGATTGCAACGTTTTATGACCAAAATTCTGATCATAATTGCAAGCCATAAGTCAAGGACTACCTATATTCATTGAACAATCCAATTATATTTTCCTTAATCAAAAGGAAGATTTCTCCTGATCCATAGAATATAGATTGTGAGTATTACCTCCCATTACTTAAATGTTGACAGATAAACCAAGAAGATTCTTCAAAACCATTCTTTATTATTTTAAAGGCAACTAGAAGTACTTTGATAACTATTTCTTAAGCAAAATGAAGTCATATTTCCTTTAATTTGACAAGATAATTACTATGTGGATTTTATTTTAAGAATATATTGAATTTCTGAACCAGTTGAGATTTAATTAAAAACAGAAAACATACATCACTTGTGGATTCAGACAAAATTACAAAGCACAGAACTGGAAACATTCAAAAGCCCTAGGAAAAAACCAAAACCTAATTATAACATGCCCTCCAACATTGAGCAGATAATTAAAAAGGTAGAGACCAAAACAAAATTTGTGTTAGCCATCAGTAAATATTTCAGAGCAAGGATTTCAATAGTTTTTGTTCTTCCTTTTGCCCCATATGTATTCATATGACATGACATTAGAGATAGATGGTATATATAACTTTCTAAAGTAGTGTCTAGATCATTACCATTTATCACAATTATATTTTACCTATATGCTGAATTGAATAATGAATATTACATGGTAATGGGAACCACTTTGCTTCCCTCCCTCAAAACTAAGAAATTAGTCATATTCAATAGCAAAATCAGTACAAATAACTAAAGGGCTCCCAATCATTCAAGTAATCAGCTTCCTGGTGTTGATAAAACATTTGCTCACTGTGACATAGATGAGTAGCATGTTAATCTGCTCAACACTGATTGTAGAGTTTCCAGTCTCAGTATCATTTGTACCAATATAGTTAAAGCCAAAGCATGCAACATTTAGGGTGCTTCTTTCCAGTGCAAGGATATGATCCAAGAAGAGTTGATTTCAACAGTTTAATAAGTAATTCTTGTAAATTTAAGAATTGAAAATGAATTCTTCCAATTAAAAGAAAAACAGTGAGCCTCATTTGTGTTAGAAATTGAACAGTCCAATTATCCCAAACCATCATAAACAGAACCATCATTCCTCCACTCCAAACTTCATCCCCAACCACTCTATATTTTTGGATCTACTAAGAAACAACAATTATACAATTTAAAAACAAACTGTGTTTTCAGTAAGAAAATTAAGGGCATGGTAGAAAGGTTTTATGTGAACCTTGCATACAGTTATGAGTATTTAATTTTGAAACAGAGGAAAATGGATTCTATCCAGAGCACCCTAGTTCTCATTTGAGAATTAGCAGTACAATGGCTTGTGTTATTGCGAGATATAATAAGCGATCAGTACTTCCCCCATGTCTTGCAATGAAAAGAAATTTTATGGTTGAGATCCAAATTTGGATGAAAGTTTGCCAATAAGATTCATGACTTTAGGGTTATTCTGGTATTTTGACATATTTGCTGGATTCTGAGCAACATCTTGGAAAGCTGCCATTACTTCTGGATCCTGTAAAGTAATAAAATATTAAAATGTATCACTAGGATAGTATGATGTGAGTTTTAATGTACAGTTTATGCTTCAATCCATCATAAAATATAGTATAAAATAGAAAACTTACAGTAAAATTAATAGGTACTATGCACTTTGTTAGATTATATTTGAATCATTTCATAAAGTATGACTTAAAAAGCAAAATTCAGTACAAGAAACTACGAGTAAATATAACATGCTATTTTGGACCACCTATCAAAATTCAACAAAGACCTAACAAATGCACCCTGTGACTGACCTGGACACTGATGTTGTGTATGATCAGAGGGATTACCAAAGAAGCTACCACACAACATGAAAGACTAAGAGGAGAGGAGGTGACTAAACCAGGAATAACAAAAGCTAAGAAGGGATTTATCAAGGAGAAAGGATTGAAATTGGGAGTTTCTCAGTGACTACTAAATATAAGGATGAAAGCACCAATAAAATAAACAGACTATGGGAAGAACTGGCATAGAAAATTGTCAAACTAGCTAATATGTAGAACTAAAGATGTGCCAAGTAGTTATTTTAGAGCTAGGTATGGAAGAAGGAATAAAATATACTGTACCCCAGTAAAAAAGAATAGTGAATACTGCTACATTATGAATCTGTCCCTCAGAAATATATGCAATTGATTATTCTAAAGGGGTATTGTAAAGTTTTAAATTGGAGGCAACCGTCACAGCCAAAGTCTGTTCTACTTATGAATAATTCATGTGCATCCAATGTTTGGAGTCATAGCTTTTTACTGAAGGTAGGTTATAAAGTATGCAATCTTGTGACATGTTTCTAATTAAGGTTCAGAGATAATGTTGGTATCTATTAAACCATATTGATATATATTTGCTGTTTACTCCAAGTCAACTCCTATATCTTGGTATAGCCTTCTTAAAAGATACCTCAATTACGGGATGCATTTTTAAACTGCAATAAAGTGGGAAATTATTGCTGCTTTGTAAAAAAAAATAAAGTGACGCTGCATAAAATTTTAATAACTGAGCAAATATGAGGTATTTAGAGCTGATTAATTATTCTAAACCATACTAAAATTGCTGGAAGTCACCATGAGTCAATTGCAAAAGACAGCTTTGCTTGGAATAGCTTATATCCTGCAATGATACCCTTAATACCATCAAACAAGAACATCTGCTTATCTCAGGTCTTTGGGAAAGACTCAACAGGTGGGTAAAAATGCCAAGTCATTCTAAACATCTGCTGTGTGACAAACCATAATAAAATTTGTAAGAAGGGTGCACCTTTTCTTTCCAGTTAACTTTTGTTTTCAAGATCCTACAAATGCTAACTTAGTAGAATGAATTAATGAAAAACAAAATAAAAATTTCTGGAAATAACAAATACAGTAGTGCAAGAATCTATAGTAATTGGGGCAGGAGTTCTTAAAAAGCAATCAGAATTCTTCTGTTGTAGCAGCATTTTTTTCTCAATTATTCCTCACCTGCATGGCTGCAAGAACTTCAGGGTCACTAAGAATTTCATTGAGACCAGGCATGCTTCCCATTCCAGGCATGCCTCCAGGAAAACCACCTAAAATATAAGGAATATTGTTATAGAAAAAGTATTACAGTAGACTATATCTTAGTTACATCTTTATCATATAATAATTCATGAGTTAATTATACCTGTTTTATTTAAATTTCCAGAGCACTCGAACAGCTGTTAAATAACTTAAAATTTTATTTCTCTAACAGCAGCAAAATTTTGCTACATTATGTGTATTATTCACAAATAGTTCTTGTTAGGGAATAGTACTGTGTTATTCATTTTATAGGCTGTATTTTTATTGGTCAATGACTGAAATAGTTATGTCTATTTTACTGTTTTGTGTGCTGAAATCCATGTTACACTGTTTAATATCACACCCCTTGGATAATTGCTAATATGGTAGTATCAGAATTTTTATATTCAAAAATCAGAAATACAGCACTTCCATATTCATTTGATGAATCAGAGTACAAAACACAGATTTTTTTACCTGAAGTAAAGCAAAATATTATGAGCACAATTCACATGAAGCTCAAATTTCTTCTATAAATGCTTTGAGATGAATACACACCTGGGAAACCACCAAACTGAGGTCCTCCTGTCTGCCGACGAGCCTCTTCCTCCTGCAAACATGAAAATCTTTACTTAGTCTCCAATAAGAATATGCAAATCCATTATTTCAGAGATGGAACCTCCTATTTTTTCTTCAAACCTAAGTCAACCAAGCCATTCAGGAATGGTTTTAGAGTTCACTGGAAATAAATCTTTTTTCCATTTATCCACATTCAAACAAACCACCATACGTTAAATGGTTACAGGTAGTCTTTGACTTACAATCAGTCATTTAATGAATAAAGTTACAACAGCCTCAGAAAAAGTAAAATATGGTGCCTCCCCCCCCCCCCACATGGCAACATTTCAGTGCTTGACAATTGGCTAAGATTTACAACCAGTTGCCAAGTCCGCTGGGGATCATATGATCATCATTTCTAATCTTTGTGAACTTCCCCAGAAAATCAATGAGGAAGCCAATAGGAGAGGTTGCAAGCAAAAAGGACAGAGGGGAGCTGAAGTCTCTGTTCCTGTAGCCCACCAAAAAATTTTCTCTCCATGCATGGAGGGGAGCTGAAACTGTTGCACATTGGTTTTAACTGTGGCTTGTTTAATTTGTATGACCACCCAATTCATCAAGTATCCTGGGCAGTAAACAAAATTTTAAAAATTAAAATATTGCAAGTGTTAAATACATAGTAACTAAGAATAAAGTACCCATCAGAACTAAATTAACCATGAGTCCCTTCACCCATTCAGGGCTCCAAGCTTAGGACCAATGGCTTACTTAATATTATACCACCTCAATGCCTATTAAACCACATAACATAGTTTATACCTATAAATAGTTGAGTTTCCTCATTTTGTTAATTTAGAACTAAACAAACAACCTTGTGTGAAGTGGAAATCTGATTACTGTTGGGTAAGAAGCCATTTTTATGATGTCTGGGGAAACAAAAGACTTCTAAAATATGAAATTAAGTTTTCCTAATACAGGTAATCCCCGGGTTACAAGCATTTCCTTAGCGATCCAAGTTATACAATAAGCACCCCCTAGTGTTTGTGAACAAGGCCCCAAACTATGAATCTTGCAAGACCATGGCAGTTGTTCGCCCTTACGAACAACCCGAGGGTCTGCAATATTTGTTCTGCACATTGCCGGATGAAATGGGAGTTTAGGATGGGTGGATTCGTCCTTCAGAAGACCCGTTTGGGCATTTGGAGGCCTCACCCAGCATGCTGCCAGCCGAAATGGAGTTTCTGAGGGGCAAATCCGTCCCTTGGAAGCCCTGTTAAGGCATCCAAAGGCCTCGCCCAGTCCTTTGCAGGCCGAAATGGAGCCTGAAACCGGCCAGGAGAGGCCCAAGGAGGGCCAAATGGAGCATCAGAGGGCCAGATCCGTCCCCTGGAGGCTCCATTCTTGGGCTGCAATGGGCTGGGGAAGGCCCACGGAGGGCTGAATCCAACCCCCAGAGGCTCCATTTCAGCCTGCAATGGACTTGGGGGGGGCCTGCAGAGGACCAAATCCATCCCCCAGAGGCCCCATTTCAGCCTGCAACAGGCCAGGGTTAGGTCTGCGGAGAGCCGAACAAAGCATTGGAGAACCAGATTCACCCCTCAGAAGCTCCATTTCGGACAGCAACCTGCTAGGCGAGGCCTGCAGGGACCTGTATGGAACTGCAGAGGGGTGCATGCAGCTGGGAGGCTGGAGAGGATGAATGCTTGCTAGATCTTCACAAGTGACCCAGAGCAGCAAGTTGGCGAGGGAAACAATTGTGGGGAGCATGAAATATTTGAAGAAAAACTTTAGTTGTCACAAACAAAACAGGAGCTGCTTATGGAGGAAGAACAGCTGGGTACCACGGTTGAGAAATGAGGAGAGCATGCAGTGCACAGGTCTCCTGAATTTCTGGAGTAATCTACAAGGATTTGGAAAAGTACAGTATATGCAAGCAAGCAGAGCATTATTGCTTCAGTTATCTGTTTCCCTTCTCTTTAAAGACAAACCATCTAGCCATGAAACTGCATTAGAATTTTTTATTTTTACTAGTCTGTATGGTACTAGTTAAATTTTATTGTTTCTTGTGTTTATTTAAGCAGGAAACTTTGCTCAGCCTTTTTTTATTCCCACTTCAGGCTATATCCAGGAATTATTTTTTTTCTCTAGATATAATCTAAAAACTTTTTCTGAGGTAGCTAATTATAGAAGAGTAGCAGCATTCTGTGGTCTGTCTGGAACACCAAATATTTTAAATAAAAACTGTTTTTCTATTTTTTAAAAAATAAAGTTTGTTCTTGTTTAAATCTATTTCCCAAATGGAAGGAGTAGAGCTGACATTCCTAATCACACACCTCTGTAAGACCAGAATAATATATTATACAATCTTTTCATTTTCCTCCCCTGAATTTTACCCTTTTAATTATCAGAAAAGACAGCACAGCCCTCTCATACATCAGAGTTAAGGAGAAGATGCCAGGTCTCTTGGAAGACAGGTGGTGGCTGTATTTTATTTATTTTATTTATTTTTATTCATATTTATATGAATAAAATGACCACGTTCCTAGATAGATGATGTGTCGGGGTATGAACTCTTGTTTGACATCTCTAGTCTTTCCCTCTAAGGACTCAACTATGCCACTATGTTTTTCAAGCTCTTACCCTTTGAGCTTTCTCATGTTCCTCTCGGGCTTTTTTTACTCTTTCCATTCTTTCTCTAATTTCTTTTTCTTCACGTTTTCGTTCATATTTTCTTCTGTGTTCTGAAATCTTTTGAGCCTGAGATACAAGATGAATAAAATTATTTGTCACATGTATATATCATTTATACAATATAATTCTAGCATTCTACAATAACTATTTTTAGTTCATATTATGTCAATTCTCTCTCAAGAACTACAGGGCTATAATCAACACTAATTTTTCCCTTCAACACTGTTATGGCTCCAAAGTATCCCAAGAATCATCTAAATTTGGCAATAAACTACAGTCTTTTAGATGAAAGTCAATTTCAGTAGAAAAAGTAAGTACAGCTTAACTCTCTTTAAGGGTTAAATAAAAAGAATTAATGAGAAGCAAGCTGCAAGTTTATCTGCAGAATGAACAGAGTAAAACTCTTCAAAAGCAGAAACTTCTGGATTCTATTAACTCTTTTCTTTCATACACGATATATAGACAAGTAGCAAAGCATTAGAACCACCAATGTCTTGAGTTCTATGACAGTTAAAACAAAAATTCGATGAAGAGAAACTTTATTTAATTCAAGAAATGGTACGTCTGTCTGAAGAAATTATCAGTATGTAAGATTTTTTTTCACAGTAGTTCATTTTGTAGATGTTCTTCAGCAAATTTTGTTGCGTTATCTATAAATACAAAGTAAAAGCTTGCCCAGCCTAGTTTTACTTGTGTCTCGGAAATTGATAATTTAGGTTCAGAGATATAAGGGAAACAGGGGATATATCTCAAGCAATCTTAATGGCAACAGATTAGGAAAAACAGAAATGTCTATTCTTTTCTTAATAGGAAAAAAAGAAAGCAAAAACCATGAAGTCAGTAATGCTGCATTGGGATGTCTAACTTCCATAAGTTGTTTTCCCCTTTGGCTTATAAGAACCAGGTAAGATAAAGCTGAAGAAAAAGCTATATTCCATTCCGTAATAATTTTCAGTGATATGGCAGAAACATAAATGGTTCAGGGCTACTTGGTCAACATACCCTGGGATAAATTGACACTGGAGAAAGCATTGTTTTACACAAAACCAAATAAGGAGAGGGGCTGTGATTATCAATTCAATATTACAGAAATAATTCCACTATATGTATTCTTATTGTATATAAAATAAAAATTACTGAACATTATTTCTTTTCTATATTAAAATAGAGATCACTACTAGTCAAATGCTAAAGCTTTTAATGTTAAGCCAGAAGTAGCAACACAATTGTTGTCAAAGCTAGTATGTAATCATCCAGTTTATGATGTAACTAAAAAGAGGACAGTAATTTTTTGAGTTATGTTATTTATAGTACTCCCTTGTGGCACATCAGCAAAACATTCAAGCAACATTTTATTCCACACAATGTGCAGTTTTCAGAACCAATTCATACTTTACTTATCTACAGCTTGTCCCCTGGTAAAAGGGAGAAAAATGATTTAATCTTCAAGTGTTAAATTTTATTAAAGAGCCTTACAATAAATTAGTGGCAAGCTTGCAGACTGAATTACTTTGTGGCAACAATTGTGAGAATTACAGAACCACAATATCCTTAAAAACTGGAGTTTAAACAAAAAATCATAAAAAAACAGGATAGCGTTTTAGCACAAGTCCCAGAGGTGGGATTATACCGGTTTGGACCGGTTCTATAGAACTGGTTGTTATGATTCTGCGCAGTTCGGAGAACCAGCAAATCATGCCCCTGGCTGGCCCCTCCCCGCCTGCCCACTCTGTCCTTATCGCGAATGCCCGACATCACTGACTGCGTTCTCCCCCTCCCAGTCATTCCTTAAGGTATTTTTTCCCCCTCCCGATGATCAGCTGTTCCTATGATCAGTTTTGCAGGGATTCCCCTTGCTGTCTGACTGCTTCGCCCAGGAGGCTTCCCTGAGGCCCAGAAGCCGGGGGGATGCCAAAAAGAAGCCACACCCACCCAGTCACATGGCCATGCCCACCTAGCCATGGCCACAGAACTGGTTGTTAAAAAATTTGAAACCCATCCCTGACAAGTTCCACAACATATCATAGAAGTGAAATCATGAGCTTCTGACGTCCACATTTTCATTCATTACTTACACGTGGCTGTACTTCCTTAAGCATGGCACTAGCTTCTTCATCATAATCCAGTTTACAGGCCAAAGCTAGATCATGTGCAGAATCTTCCCAATGACCTAGAAGCCTGGCACGAAAATTATTAATTCCAGTCAGCATCATTTGAGACAATGTTAAAAACAATTTTAAGCCACAGGTATAAATAAGAAAGCTTTTTAATAATATCCAAATATCCTTTATTTTCAAGTTCTGCATTTTTAAAGTTGAAGAAAATTAAAAGTTACTTTGTAACGTGCAGTGGAGATAAAAGCAACACATCTTAAAAGCTTTCTATTTAACCTAGAAAGTTTTTTATTTTCTACAATAAGATGATTAAGATATAAAGAAGATAGGAGCTAAGCTTTGCTTTGGTTTTTTTACCTGTGAGCTTTTCCTCGCCATTTGTAGGTCTGTGCCGAATCGGGATTTATCTGAATGGCTCTATCACAATCCCTAATAGCAGCATTTGGCTTCTGCATTTTCACAAAAACACTGTCAACATGAAAAGTATACATCCTTAACTAAAAATTAATAGAATACCATATGCTTTGCAGCCTAATACTTTTAGCAAATAAATTAAAATACTATTCAGCTCAATACATTTATCATTTTCCACAAAATTACAAGCACTTTCAATACATTTTGCATTTACCTATTTAAATATATCTGAATTATCAAATGTTCTTGTAGACTACCATTATATAATTCTTGTTTAATGTTCATTAAAATTTTCTGATTCCAGGATCATTAACAGTAGGTGTTTTTAATGATAATCACAATGTTTAGTTTTAACTTAAGCTGTCACAAAGATATGGCATACGCAGTTCATTCCCATTTTTAGTAAGCCCTGAATGCTATTGTATCTTTGTATAACAATAACTATTACTTGGAGGTATACAGGCTCCCAAACGGCAGATAATATATAGCCACTGTGATTAGAAACCATAAACAGTTATTGTAAAGAGTTATAGAGGAAAGAGGCAAGAAGCAAAGATAGCAAAACATTCCTTAAGTCCTGACAAACAAGATAGTATTTGGAGATTTGGGCTGGCTCTTCCGTCATTCGCCAGGATATAAGAAAGAGGGTAGATAAAACACAATCAGCACTGTAAAGTTTTGTTATTATAGCCTAGCTATAGTTCCAGTCTTCCCATGGAATTCAAGATATACAAATGCACCAATATTAAAGAACAGAAAAAGTGGTAACCAAAGTAAAACACAAACTTGGATATGGCTATCAAAAGAAAAATGGAAGATTGGCAGAAAGTTTTCATATTACTAAAAATGTTTAAAAAAGAACTATAAAAATACCCTTGTCATTTCAGAATGTCAGTATAGCAGACATTTATTCAGTGATAAATTTTAAAAAGTCTATAAAATAATTCATAAACACAGTCCAGATTATGCTATCTTTATATTAGCTATTTTTAATAGTAGAAATATCCAAATATAAAGTCTCACCTGGCTCTTTTGGCATACAGGATAGCCAAATGAGGATTCAATTTTATGGCTTCTGTGAACAGATCAATGGCTTTCACAAGTTCACCTGAAAATATAAAATTTTAGTGGAAAAGAAATCCATTCTAAATTTGGTGGCCTAGAAATGTGGAAAGAATAAAACTGATTGGACATGATGTATAAAAATGACTTAGAAAAAAGACTCAAGTGGTGACTTTCCTTGGTGGCTTTATCACTAACTTCTTGTAGGAAACTGGTAGAATTCACAAATGGTAATCACATGACTGCAAAATGCTGCAACTGTCATAAATACCAGCCAGAACTTTAAGGATCAGTCTTAAGTATCATTCAGTATCATCATAACTGAACAGTTGCCAAATGAGGAGTTTTAACCCAAGCACCATCTCTATGGGTATATCTAGTAAAAACTATAAAGTTGATATAGTATATATAACTGACCTTCACTTAATGCATGTATAGCTGCCATCTTCTTTTCATTGGCCTGGTCCATCATTTCTTCTGTTACCTAAAGAAAACAAAGGCAAAGAAACTATAATGCAGATCAAAGCTATCATGCTTTCAGGAAACAGTATCTGGATTTAAAATCAGTTGGAGCATTAATATATTACATTTAACCAGTGTGTGCTTTTGGATTGCAAACCAACTGCAAATGATTTTACAGTTAAACTTGTCATCTGAACATAGGATAAAAAACATTGCTGGCCAAAACTGACTAGATAGTATTGCTTCAAATAAAATAAGTAATGGTTATACCTTTTGGTTATTTCCAGTTAGACATATACTTCATCCTGTCAATAGCAAACCTAGCTACTGTATATATATATATATGCTTAGATGACACAATTAGCCAAAAACCATTAAAAGGCTCATTGCTAGCTGAACCAGTAACAAAAAGGAACTAACAGTCGCACACTAACTGCTTTTTTGATTAAGTGTGACACATAGATTCAGAATTCCAAGCACTATTACCTCAACACTTTCATCTCCCATTGCCTGAGGTTCTTCATTGTCTGGTTCAATCACTCCTTCATTATCAATTTCTGCAAACCCCCAAAAAATTACAAACATATATTACAAATAAGAATTCAAGTTAGCTGAATTCAAAATAAAAAAAAATGAATTACATCAGAGACTGCAATACTGGTCACTAACCTAAATCACTTTCTTCACTTTCAGGCTCAGGTGGTTTTGGTGGTTCTTCTGCCTTTTCTTCTGCTTTTGGCTAAAAAAAAAGTCATTAATGACATTCTTTTTTTTCTCATAGAATGTTATGTCAATTTAAATATAACATTATCAGGGATTAAATTTGATAACTATTGATGCAGTGACATTCCTTGTGGGAGATTTTAAAATAACTATAGGTGAGCTCATCCAAACTGTGATATAAAGTTATATCTGCTTGGCGCAGGATAATGAAAAAAAAACTCTAAAATTCAATTAATTTAAAAACTGTGTGGATTTGGAAACATATATAAACACAGAATGAGAGGGAGCATTGAAAAGTAGCTCTGACCAATAATAAATTTAAATTAGTTAATGGAAGAACCTCCCTCAGAACCTCCTTTTGCCAATGGCTGAGAGTGAAATAATTCAATTAATTAATAAATCTAAAGAATGGCAGATATTATTACTTCCAATGATTTTTACAGGGAAGGTGACTTTCCATAAATATGGTTAATAGGGAGTGGGGAGAAGGGAAAAATTAAAAAACAAACTAGGAAACAAAGTGTTGCTGTAGAATACCCTCTATTAGGAACAGAAGAATCTGCAATGTATTTACCTGGAAGATTTTTCCACAGTACTATTTTATACAGTGCTGTGTGACTATAGAAAGAATGGACACAAAATATAATGGCCAGCATTATTTGCCTATTTTGCCAATATGGGAAAGATAAAGGATCATGATATACAGTAAGATGCATGATCACAAGAAGAAAGAGTTTCATGAACTACAACACATCCTCAAGGTAAAAATGAGATTGCAGGAAAAAAAGGAAAATTCTTATAACGTTTTCTGCAAGGTAAAGTTACATCCAAGAGAAAATAAAATGGGAAATGTAGTTAAAGCCATTCTAGAGGATATTGTATTATTATAAATATCCCACATTGTGGAAAATTGCTAAGAAGTCTTTGTAAATATTGCAATCTGCTTCTGTCTCGTTAACAGTTTCCATAATGTTATCTTTTTATACTGATGGATGGGTGGGTGGATGGATGGATGGAGATATATACATATACCTGTTTTGTTTGCATTTTACATTGATCTTATGGCTGTAATAAACTTTGATAGACTTAGACTTTCTATTATCTTTATATAAAGATTTCTTTATTTATCTCACATTTAGAGTAATAGGAAATCTGAGTTACAAGAGTTCAAGGAGAGACATGGGGAATGAAAATAAGGGGAAGTTACCTATCAAACCTGTCGGAACATGTGGGAAAAAAAACCCCTTCCTTTGCAAAGATAATAAAAAGGGCAATATCCTCTTTCTGAAGTATTGTACATTGTAGCCAAGATTCTTTCTTACCTCATCAGTTGTTTCTGTTGAAGTTTTGCAAGGAGCCGGTGGTATTGTACCTCCCATGCTTTATAATCAAAAGGAAAAACACCAATTAAAGACACCAAATATCAATATAAACACTTTGGCTTAAGTTAAATAAAGCAATATATGGAATCCATAATATCTTGTAGCAAAGATCTGTTTATGAGTTCAAGAATTAGCAGGGCAGAATTATTTTTATTTTGGATATATTGGATCTAGTTAGTTTTCTAAACTATTTTTCAGGAATGCTTTAGTTTAAACTTCAATATTAAATTGTTAGGACAGAGATCTTCCCACTTTAAGAAGAATGAATTATATTATCATTTTCAGCCTTCTGATCTAAGAAATATGAAAAAATATTTAGGGATGTTTAAGAGGATCCTATTCTAAGCATAGCTTTCATAACATAGGGATAATTATTATGAGCACAGAAAGTTATTCTCTTTAAAAGTGTTCTGAACTATAAAGTACATGATAGGGGGAAATACTATTAAAGAAAAGTAAAATGCACATCAATCCCAAGTAATTTTATAGAGCAAAGGGTGCTAATGCTCAAATACACATTTAATGTTTCTGTATTTATCCCCAAAATCTTCACTTTGCCCACCAGTTTGCCCCAAAAATGCCCAGTAGAAATGGAGTGAAATTGTACCTGTGCCCTATTAAATTCATGACATGCCACATTGCATCCTCTAGAACAGGGATGCCAGGGCCGGATGCGTCATGTGCAGGCCATGCCCACCCCAAAGAGAAAAATGTTGCAATACATCACAGGATGGTAATGTGAAGCCACTTGCTTGATACCCATTATCTAGAATCACTGTTTGCATTTTAAGAATATTTTTTAAAATTAAAATATTTGCTCTATTGTATTATTTTCCTTTCCCTCTAAAACTATCGTGTCTTAAAAATAGTATTCAATTCAAATGTAATACAACTTTTTTTTTCAAGAAAAATTTAGGAAAATGACTACAAATGCAAATGTGTAGTATAAATCTTTGATTTGCTCAGTTTTTTTAGCTCAATATTCATAAATGTATTCATGTTTATGGCTCATTTATATGCTAAATGAAGCACATTTAAGACTGATCATTAGATTTGGATTTAAGCATATACAGGACCTTTCTGCTTTGATACAAATATGGATGTTTGTTGCTTTTTAACAGCTTTTTAAAGTTTGTGTCTTTTTTGTTGGTATGATTTATGTTAATAAAGTTTATTAAAAAAAGGCTGATCATTGGAAGCTGGAATCTACAAAGGGCTAATTGAAAATCAACTACTTCAGAATTATCTCACAACCTGCCCCAAAATCTTAAATCATGGTTGTCCAACCTTTTGACTTGCATTGAGTGAAGCAGAATTGTTTTGGGCCGCATATAAAATATGTAATATGGTTAATTTATGTAAACAAACATTTATTTTTATTATCTTGTAGGGCCCTACTAGCTGTCCAGGGGTACAGGTTGGACCCACCTGTCTTCAATGATCTAGATTTGTTTTCTACTATTCAGCACCTTCCCCAATGTTGCTCCAGTTATGATAGTTAAAGAATACACTGCTGAAACCCAACAAATCTAGAAGACCCTAGATAGGAAAGGCTGAACTAACTTTATCACTTTAGCTACAGCCAGAAACATGATGGAAAGACTCATCTACAGCATGGCTCCTCAATACCACTTTGAAATCAATGTTTTTGCAATGTCATGGGGCCATTAAAGTCTGGGCTTGCTGTTCCATTCTTTTTGTGGAACCAACATTACCAACATTATGAGCTTTGGTGGTGCAGTACTGCAGGCTATGTCTGCTGGATGCCTGCAATTTGGCAGTTCGAATCTCACCAGGCTCAAAGTTCTCAGCCTTCCATCCTTCCCAGGTCGGTAAAATGAGGACCCAGATTGTTGGAGGCAATATGCTGACTCTGTAAACTGCTTAGAGAGAGCTGTAAAGCACTGTGAAGAGGTATAGAAGTCTAAGTGCTATTGCTATTACTTTATGAGGTTTGTTACTAGAATATGAAAATGTCCTAGTAATTGGCTGCATAAAGAAGAGTCTGAGTGCTCTCAAGCTAGATATGAGACAACTAAGAGTTAAGAATTCTCCTGCTGCAGGCTGTAAATCCAACATTCTATGTTGTACAGAAGTGAATGGGATGTATTTGCAAAGTTCATAAATCTAAACTGAAGTGATGGCATTCTTCCACGATTAACATCCAGCAATTAGTATATAAGTCATGCAGCCTACAATACAGGAGATGGAACAACCAGCAGTATTAATGGCCACTAATAGCATGATCCTCCATGAATTCATTCAGTGTTCTATTAAAACTATGCAAATTGTCATTACCATAAACACCAGCACTGAATTCTAGTCTTTCCTCACAGAGGAGCTATTCTAACCCCTTAATTGCTGTCGAAGAACAAATTGGCATTTTGAAAAAGTGGCTGTATAAAGTAAAATGGGTAAAACAGCAAGGGCTTTAAGCAGAGAATCTTTATAGCTGTGAGGAAGCTCATTTCCAAAGCATTGTAGATAGCCTTTGACTTACAACCATTCGTTTAATAACTAAACTTAAAATGGCACTGAAAAGGTGGCTTATGACCCAACTCAACATTCTCATGGTCATGCAATCAAAATTCCGGTGCTTGGCAACTGGCATGTATTTTACCATGGTTGCAGTCCTAAGGTCTCTGGGATTGCCATTTGCAACTTTTCCAGATTTCAGACAAGCAAAATGACTGGGGGAAGCCAGATTCCCTTAACAACCACATAATTTGCTTCATGACCATGGCTTAAAAATTTGTAATATTGGCCACAACTCAACTTCATTGCTTAGTGACAGAAGTTATGGACTCAATTGTGATCAAAAGTTGAGGAAGAACTGTATAGCATTTGATCCCTAAATTCTTTCATAGGCTCAAGTCAAAGTTTTACTGCATATTATGGAACACGTAATTTGAGAAAACTTTCTTTTCAGATAGAAAAAAATAAGTCTTCTAAAGTTAAGAAATTTTAAAGTCACCTTCACCCCAGATAAAGGATTTAAGAACAGGAAAAAAACCCAAAGAAATGTCCTTGTCACTTAAGATACCGGAGTTTGTTGTGTGAGCACTAACTGTGATAATCATACTATAGCTCCAGCAACTTACATGCAAGCAAGACCGATATAATTCTGTATACAGATATAATACAGAAGGATTCTAAAATATCCTTTCCTTCACATAAAGTACTGTTTATCAGGCAAACAATTTCAGTTCTAAAACTAGGCAAGTTAAGTAACAGATCCTTGCGAATCTTAAATCTTACTAGATTTTTGGGGGGTGTGGTATGAGTTGAGTAACCGAACAGAGAAGCCAGGTTTCAATGACACCACTAGGCCTTGCCACTAAAAGCTCAGTACTCCATTCCCCAAATCGTCTCTGCTTTGCTTCAGAGGCAAATTAAAGGAGTCTGACAGCGTCAGATCAAAAAAATCCTTCAATCTCTAAAATGTACAAGTATTTAACAAGTATTAGTAACTCTCTGTAATCCAGCAGCCCTTGTTTCTCAAGTTCTACAACCGATCCCACGAAAGACAAAATTCACGCCGCCCCTTAAAAAAAGATCAAAACAATTTAGCCCCCAACATTCACCATCTCAGGAGCGGCTCCAACAACTTTAACTTACGGGGGGGAGGGGGGACGGCGGGGGAAGGCAGGAAGAGAGGAGGGAACCGAAGGGGCAGCAGTTACAAGAAGCGGGAATAAGTACCCCTATAACTACCTGCTTTCTGCTCGGGCTCCCTCGGAAGAGCGGCTCCATGCTTACCTCTCTATCCAGTCGCGGAAGAAGATCAGATCGTCGGAGTGCAAGATGGCAGAATTCTGCTTGCAGAGTTTCACGAAGGTCCGCAGCTCACTCAACTTCTGCGGGTCCATGGCCAGCCCTCTTGCCTCGCCGCGCTTGCTGCTCCCACCGCTACAGCTGCTTTCCGAGAGGAACAGCCGTAGCTCTCAACCTGCTCCCGCACCCCCTCAAGCAGGCCTTGCCGTCACGCGCCGCACAGTGCAACGGCTCCCACACGCCTTCTGGCAACCTTCCCTGGGGGGGGGGAAGCGACTCCCGCTCTTGCCACTCTACTCTCTCCGCGCGGCCGAAGCTCCTCCCCTCCAACCCCACCTTCTCACGAGCCGCCCCGATTGCCCCAATTTTGGCAGCGGGGTCCAGAATCTTCTAGAAACGAAAGTGGAGTTGCCCTCAATATTGCCTCTTTCCGTTGCGTTTGGACTCACGCTTTTCTCGTTCGAGTCAGTCCATGAGAGGATGCCAGTTAAAGTTATAGCAATGCATTCACTGGCTCTGGTGCTTTCTTAACCATGATGGTGAGAAGAAGGCGCGAATGAAACACTTTAATAAGTAGGCATTTATTTAGTCGACTAAAATATAATGACCAGTCATTCGCCGAAGCTCAAGAGGCGAAATACAAAGCTGGTTAAGATTGATGTTGACGTCATTATGTGCCGACCCAGTGGAAACAAGGTCCTGCGAACTCAAATCGAGCTTAGTGTAACTGGCCATGCTTCAGGGTTGGGGATCAGGAAAGAGAGCGTTAGAGCGAAGTGGAGGAAGATCAGGACTTGGGGCGTTGCGATTTCTTCCGAGATCGCCCCGTAGTGTTGATTACTCTTCTTACAGGCAGGGAGCTCAGCTATGGTGTGGTTGCCAGTTCAGAGACTTATCCAACCTGTAGGGGTCAAATGCAACTTTTCAGGTCAGAGACTTAATTTGATTATACATAAGGGAACAATTCTGAAATTGTGGGCGAAAGCTAGTTATTTTAGGTACTCCCTCCACTTATATATATTTTAAAAGAATATACAGTGAAAGAAACTTAACTGTCTCAGTTTCAACTGTGATACTTGTAAGCTGATTTCGTGCTAGGGTGAAAAAAATTACTCTGCAGACCACGGTAGTATTATGGAAGACTCTTATTAAAGAAACGTTTTTTCTGTTTAAAATGAAAGTTTCAGAAACTGGTCAATTTAGCTTTCAAAATTGCTAACAAAATATTACCAGATGCTTAATTAAGATGAGGTTTTTAATCTTAATAAAGAGCACCTTCTTTTTGGCTCCAGAGTGGAAAGACCCAAAACTGTCCTATTTTGTTTTGGATTTTTTTTAAGTGTGCCTAAATGTAAAGGGCATAATGGCTGCATTAAGCCTTTTAGAGATTTAAGATGCTCTGCTTGTCAACACTTATAATTTTTATATTCTATATAAAGGTTGTACTTTGAAAATTGGATTTTAGCAATCCAATCTCTAGCAATTGTGTTTTGTACCAAAAAACATAAACACTGCCATTCTTTAACACTGTTGTAATAGTAATTATGAAAAATAGGATAGAGTTGCTATAAATAAAGTTATTAATGTCACGATTTTCTTATATAAGGGCCCATTATTGTTATTCCTATTAAGTATCATTGGATGGATCAGAAATGATTAATTATTAGAAACATAATTTCAATACGTAATCTTTGCATTGTTTGGAATATCTCAGTGATTTATCATAAATGTTTTAGCAATATTTAAACTGGAGATTGGGTGATTTATTGTATAAATGAAAATACAATCAGTATCATAATTATAGCATTTGCAACCATAGTGAAGGAAATAAATGCCAAGATCAGAAATATTTTTATTTTTAAAGTTAAGCTTTTAACAGTCATCTAGACCAGGGGTCGCCAACCTTTTGGACCTCAGGGATCACCAAACTCATAATTTTAAATCCCAGGGACCACTAACTGGTTATGTGGGTGTGGCCTAATTTGTGGGTGTGGCTTGGTGGTCAGGTGACTGGCTAGGCATGGCTTATATGTAAATATAAATATTTATATAAATATTGAATTTTTTAATTAAAAAAGCAACTTTTAGCCAAAATCAGGCAAAGCAGGCAGGCAGATTGAGTTGCTCACAGAATCACAGATTCATTCAGAGATCTATCTGTCTGCCATTGGCTAGCTCAGTCTGTCACATAAAATTTGCTTTCAGGCAAACTCATAAAATTTGCTAGCAAGCAAACTCACAAAATTAACTCACAATGTCACACCATGTATGTAAATATTGAATTTTTTATTTAAAAAAGAGCAACTTTTATCCAAAATCAGGCAAAGTAGGCAGGCAGTTTGAGTTGCTCACAAAATCATTCAGTGATCTGCCATCGGCTAGCTCAGTCTCTCAAATTTGCTTGGTGTGAGTCTGCACTGAATAATAGAACCTTCAGTCCTAAGGGAGGTTTGGCTGTGCTTAAAAGCAGAGCCGAAGATCTAAAGACTAGCTAGAAAGCAAGAAATCCATTTCCTGCTTCCTAACTAATCTAAATCTCCCAGCACAGCAGAACAGCTGATGGTCGGAAAAATAACAATTTAGCAGGCAAGTTTGCCAGGTAAGGAGTGAGTGGATGGGGAGGGTTCTTGTGGACGGCGCAGCCTTGTGTTTCTCCGCAGCCTGGATTAATTGCTTTGGGGGAGTGCTCTGGGGGTGAGATTTCTCTGTGGCCCACCAAAATTTTCTCACGGCCCACCAGTGGGCCGTGGCCCACCAGTTGGCGACTGCTGATCTAGAAAGTTAAATATACAAAATAAGAACAACTATTGATAAACCATGAGTAAAAGAAATTATAGAAATACTTTATAATGACCTCTTCAATTTGTTTTCCCATCTGCTAACCTAAATATTAGTACTTTGCATTGAACATTAAACATTGAAGGTTATTGTTAGTATCTAAGTAGTTTTGTTATGTTGTTTTTGCTTAGTTCAATAACTTGTCCTAGAAAGCATAGTGTATTCCAAATATTTAAATTTGCAAAGTATTAGACAAACAATTAGGATCAGCCAATGAAATATATTGAAATCTTATTCTAGAACTTTCATTGCTTTTTCAGATATTCACGTTAATATTATTAGTGCGAAAGTACCTATGAGTATTGTTGAGTACATGTTTACCTTTAAACCAAAAAGAGATGAGTAGTGTTTGAGAATGGCAAACTTCACTTTGGCTCTATCACAAATTCAAAAGGGAGAACAGTTCAGTTTGATGCTATTCTGCTGTTTCATTTTAGGATGCAAGTTTTGTTTCTTTCGGCAATTGTCCATTCAACCAGTTCAACAAAAGAAGATTCCAAACCGATACCTAGGCCAGCCTAGCCCTTTCACACATCCACATCTTCTTAAGCCAGGTAAGGATAACGGCAATGCAACTCTAAGCACATTTGCTAAAGTGAGAAACAAGTGTCCAGAGACATTTAATCCCAAACAAGTTTGCATAAATCTCCACTACTGATACTTTAACATCTCACATTTTAATAGTTTTCTGAAAGAACATCCTGGGGAAAAAAGGAATTTTATATCCTTCAATGAATTCCTATTTAGAATGTTTTATGTGCCAGCTAGAAAATTCTTCCTAAAATGCTACTCATGTCCTCTTGGATATATGTATTTGTGATAAAAGTATCACATAAATCAGGGGGCCCCAACCCCCAGTCTGCGGCCCACAAAGCCCCATATGCATGGGATCTAATGCATGAAACCACACACCCCAGATCTGCGGAAAAATCTTCCTCTGAGGGATCCAGTTCCTGGCACCCAAAAGGTTGGGGGCTGCTGATATAAATTACCCAATCGCAAGTAATGCTTGCAAAAATTTCTACGTTTTCAACAGCTGGAAAAAGTTACAGCAATTGTTTTCCATCAGAAGAATAGCCTCTTGTCATAAGAACTACTCCCAAAGTTAGAAAACCTTGTTGAGAGGACTTTTTGTCTCTCATCAGATTTACAGAGGGTGGACATGAGAGACAGAAGCAGACGTGCTGCTTAGATAATGAAAATATTGAGAAACTCTAGATATTCTTTACTGGCCTTCAGATGGCCTATAAATATAATTTTTCTTCCATGAAGGTCTTGTTCTTTTTATCGATATATTTTATTTTAGCTCAGCATTTTGAGTGGTATTTTTATTTGAACAATCATTTCTTATATAGCAGATCAAAATCAGTTAGAAATAAATAACTGTAGTTGCTTGATTCACATTTGTGAATAAGACCCAGGATCAATTTCTATTAGAAAACAAGAGAAAGCATTCATCAGTGCCTGGATTTTGCATTTTTCTGAACTCAACCTTTCACTGCAGATATAGTCTGTTTTATGACATTATTTGTCAATAGTTTTGTTTTTCTCTCTCCAAACATGTAGCTTGATTTTATGCATGTTTATTGGTAAGCTATTCTTTTAGTCAAATTCATTATTAATTTCTTTAATATGTGTATACAGAATGCAATGTTTTTCGTTGATGTGCATTATTTATCTTTTCAACTGTTAATTTAATTTGATTTATGCTTCTGTAAAAGCCTATGTGAGTACTGCTAAGTAGCTTCCCTCATTTCAACTGTTTAGAAAATTATTCTAAAATTTAGTTGTCCTTTGTCTGGTGTAGGGAACCAGAACAATTCCATGGTTAGGCCAAAGTAGTTTCTTTATTATAATTCCTCTATTACAAGTATTTTGCCAGAGTAACTGCATTCTCTTGGGAACTGGCAGATAAAGGTTTCAAGAGTTTTGCCTCTGTCACTTCTTACCACTGAGAGACTCTAAGCTAAACTGTCTCTTTACTCTTTCCTCCACTCTAGCCAGAGATTCCACCACATCTTTAATATTTGAAATGTGTGATTCTCTATTAATATTGATTAGGTAATTATAATGGTATATCAATGCCACTCACATTTTATTTGTATTACAGAAAATTTCAGTAGCTGGCATCTGAGTAGATAATGTGCCCAGCATTTGTCCTTCTGCACAGTGGAAAATGTCTTATTTTCATCTTGTCTAGTGATGCTGCTGCCCAGCAACTAGTTTAGGTCAGCAAATTGCTTATTGCAAGTAGGTTAATGTTTTTAAATTAAAGTATGCACTGTGATATAATTTATGGAAGAAAAAGCTAAACAAAATTTTAATCTAAAAGTATATCCTATATTTTTAAATTTTTGCTTCCTTTTGAAAAGCATTGGATAACTTTTAAAAAATGGATAGTTTTCAGGTAGCAGTATGTTGCTATTAAAGATGGGAAAGAGCCTGGTATTTAGTGGAACAAATGTCTCTTCCTAAAGCACACGAGAAGTCCTACAACATCAAACCAAAGTTCATCATTTTGTTTCCTGCAGTATCAGACAAAGTACTTTTAGGGAGATTCATGTTTAAGGCATAAAGGCAGCAACCTGTCCCTGCCAATTACTGTAATCAGTATTCACTATCATATTCCCTACGTATGTACTTCTAATACCCTCATATCATATTCCCTATGTATGTACTTCTAATACCCTCACTATTAACCAACTACTTGTATTACTGGCCACTGTTTTAGAAGTTCCACAATCCTCTGCAGTTATTTGGAGGACCATAGTCTAGAACACAGGTCCCCAAACCCCAGGCCATGGCCCACTACTGAGCCTTGAGCTTTTTGGAACCGGGCCGTGGAAGTGTGGGGCAAGCACACACATTCATGCATGTATCCCCACTCATGTGTGCAGCAGTTAAGTGTGAGCGGCATGTGTGCGTGTGCACCACCACCTCTCTCTGCCCCTCCGGTCAGAGGTGGGCTGTTGCCGGTTCACAGTGGCCTGAAAACAGGCCAAAAACCAGGTGGGGGCTGGGCCAGCCAGTGATGGGATTAGCCCCAACCAGCTGAATCCTACCTTTGCGTTTGAGGTGAGTGGCCGGGAGGTGGGGCTGGGTGTGATGAGTGATGTCACCCACCCAGTCACATGACCAACCGGCCACACCTACCCAGCTAGAGAACCAGTTAAGTTATTCCAATCCCATCACTGCCTCTGGTTCACAAAGCCAAAAAGGTTGAGAAACTCTGGTCTAGAAAATATTGCCTCTCTTTTTTTTCTCTCTTCTCAATTTTATAAGGTGTTTTTCTAATGGGCAGAATATGACTCGGGGCATCTAGCCACAAAAATATAAAGTAAAACATTTAAAAATACAGGCTACCAATTGTAAGTACGTAGTATGTCCAGGTTTTATACAGATATTTATATTTTTAAATGATAGGGCATATAATAAACCACCTAGAGTAGCCCCATGGTTAAATGGGCAACAGATAGATTTATTAATAAAAATATTTATTATTATGTTAACTAAATCCTTTTGATTCCACTAGAACATTTTGTTAGATTTAATGAAGATTCAGAAAATATAATTCTCACATTTTTTCAGTGTTATTTCTGTTCATTTTAATGGATTGGCTTTAATAGCTTTAATATATACAAATTTGGTTATAGACTATGTAAAGAAAACGTTCCATTTACAATCATTTTTTTGATATTTAGTCCAGTTTTGTTAAAATATTTTTGCTTTCTGGACATTGTATTCATTGTAGATAGATTAGATTATAGATAAAATTAGACTGAATGATTAAATCTGAAGTTCTGAGAAAATTCTATATTGCTTCTAATCTAATTCTTAGATACACAGCTTATTAAAGATCCTTCGTTAAATTCAGCATTATGAGGTATGCATTCCATGGAGAAGTTATTGCTAGGTAATGAAATGTCCATCCTGCTATCAAAATGCAGAGTGCAACAAGCTCTTCTGTTCAATGTGCAAATGGTATAAAAAGGTGTTCAAGCTTACTTTTCTTTGTTCCTCTCTCTCCCAATAATCATTTTTAGTCATAATCATTACATTAGTATTAACTGTAGCTTTTGGAATGTCTTGTGAACTCAAGTTCGAAAACAAACAATTTTTGTTACTAATAATAGAGAAAAAAAATAATTTCGAGTTGAACTAGGAATGTGGAGACATGAGTGCAGAGAAAATGAATAGAAAAGGAGATGAACTGGCAAATGTGAGACTAATGTCAAAAAGTTGTAAGCGCTTAGCAGCATGAAAAAAAATATTTCTAAAACAGAAAAAGTTTTTTTGAATTCTATTCACAGGAGAAGTAACACCAGGATTATCACAAGTGGAATATGCTCTCCGTAGACACAAGTTGATGGCTCAGATACAGCAAGAGGTGCATGGGACAAATCACACAGTAATTCTGCTTTCAAATCCTACCTATTATATGAGCAATGATATTCCATATACCTTTCACCAGGACACTAATTTCCTATATTTGTGTGGCTTCCAAGAACCAGATAGTATCTTAGTATTGCAAAGTGTGCCTGGTAGATCTTTGCCATACCACAAAGCTTTACTATTTGTTCCAAAACGAGATCCAAGCCGAGAGTTATGGGATGGGCCACGATCTGGCACGGATGGAGCAATGGCTCTCACTGGTGTAGATGAAGCATATACCATGGAAGAGTTTAGACATCTGGTATCTAAATTAAAAGGTATGAAAACAAAATAGATTTTGCACTGTATGGAATAGAATGATATTGAATCATTTCAGCAATTTGCTGTCAAGTAAAGGCATAAAAGAGACAAGATAGAAAGCTGGATTAATGCACTGCATTGCAGGTAGTCCTCAACTTATGACCATCACTAAGCCTGTAATTAAGAGTCTTAAGTTACAACAGTTATTAAGCAGGTCATTATGTGCCGGTGCCCAATTTTACAGCCTTTTTGCAGCCGTCATTAAGGGAATGCTGCAGTCGTCAAGCAAATCCGTTCGTTTTTTGCTGTAAACTAGCAGTAAATGCTGATTTCTGGCAAAAGTGTAAATTGTCACATGATCCTGGGACACTGCAAATGACTAAATGTGGGCCAGTTGTTGAATGCCCAAAATACAGTCATGTGACAGGTAGGGTGGGTGTCAGACCTTCAAATCCAAGATGTAAGTACATTTTTGGGGGGGAGTTGGTCATAACTTTGAACAGTTAACCAGTCGTAAGTTGACGACTACCTGTAAGTCTTAGTATGGGTTGGATTTGTCTTAATATTTGAACCCAACAATTATGGTTCATAAAATATGGTTCATGGTGGGCATGTTATATGAATTGCACATCAATTATTCAGTGACCTATAACTAAGGAAATAATAACTTCATGTGAGAAGTTTAACCCAATTAAAATCTTGCATTCCTAGCTCCGTAAATGCCTTTATAGGAAAAAAAAACTCAAAAATAATAATTTCAATAGAAAGGGGAGCAAATTTATTTTTGGATTTTAATGCAAATATTAACATGCAAAGTTCATATTTTCTGAAACTATATGCCACCTGAAAAACAGTATAAAGTGCCCAACTAAATATTATTTGACAGTTTACATTTCAGAAATACGTACAAATGTTTATTTAACATTATTTCTAGGTTGCCCCATCCCAAATGGCCTTCTAGATCATGGATATATTTAAGGGCAAAGTTTGTAAAAATTATGAATAGAGAGAGACAGGCTTTGGAGAGTCTTACTTTGCCCAGTCTGTAGCCACATGATAGCGGTTATGCAATAGTGAAAGTCTCCTAAGTTTGCTGGGCTTATATATATTTGATACTTGTAAATTGCCCAGAAGAAATGATTACTACAGAACTGTAATTAATTTTATTGGTCTTTTGTTCCAAAGAGAACATTTAAGTTCTTCTTTCACAATTCCTTTCTTTAAGACATAGTTGTAGTAGAGTCACGTATATGTGCAACATATTGAAGGTGGTAAGTAATAGGGTTAGCGCACAAAAGAAAGCCATCCATGCACAAGGCAACAAAGATAATTGAGAATAGCTTCCCAATTAGCTACTCAATTTGGAAACTGTTGCTTTAATACTGCAAAAGTATATGCTTTCAACTTTTTTAAAGGATTTGCACAGTCCTGCTAGGTACTTCATTTAGGCTGCATTCTTAACACACTTAGAGTGTTAAAAACATTACTTCTATGTCCACATGAATGAGAATGTATTCTGAAAAGAAGCTTTGTTAAATTATGGTATAGAGATTCATAATCTATAGCTCCAGAGCCACATGTGGTCTCCCATAGCCATGGAAGTGGCTCCAGAGTCCTATTAAAAGATATTACTAACCTGAAATTTTTAATGCAATGGAAGTGGACAATATCAAATACTATAGGAATAACTAATAGTTTTATTAAGTCAATTGAGAATAACTAATAATTTAATTCAATCAATTTATATTAACTCTAGTTTAAATTACTTTTTATATATTTTATCTTCTCCATTTTTGCAGTGCAATTCTTGGCACTCTGTTCAAAGACCAAGTACAGTTCTTGATCCAAAACAATTATATATTCTTATTCAAATGTACCTGAAATCTATTTCTTTATATAAAGGATGATGCATTGGGAAAATACATGCCCTCTTTACTCAGTTAATTTAGATCCATATCTTTGTTTCTAAGGAGCTGATCTGTTAGTGGGTTACACTTCATCAATATTTCTTATTACTGATTCCTTTCAGGCAGGTTTAAAAACACTATAAAATAAAAGTAACGTCTCTTATTAAGGATTCCAGTATTGATTTGAATAGTTATCCAAATTTGGCTGCAATCTGACATTTACCAAAAATATGCAAACATCTCTCCAAAGAAGAGCATAGTTAATTAAACTTAAAGTGTAACTATATTCTGTTTCACAGATGATTCTAGCACAGTTTGGTATGATGTTGCTAAACCTGTGCATCCACAGCTCCATTCTGATTATCTGCTGCATCTGGCTGAGGTAAAAGCTAAATACAACAACCGTGTTCGAGCTGTCCGGCATCTAGTGCAAAACTTACGGCTGATCAAATCTGCCACAGAGATTGAGAGGATGAAATTTGCTGCCAAAATCACTTCACAGGTATCGATCAAAGTATTTATGTTGCACAAAGTATTAAGAAACAAAAAAGGCATGATATTGGAATTCATGCCAAAAGGGAAATGACATGTAGATATAGCTGGCATCATTCTACTAGATTGTTTCTGTAACTGATGCTGATTATTTATTTCAGAAATAAAATATGGGGTTCTTCTCCTTGTGTTTATGGAAAGCCTTCTGTCAACAAGTACCACAGTAGTCCCCTATGTTTCACATAATAAGACTATCATCATACAAGTTAGTGTGACAAATACCAGTGAGGAAGAAATCAAACATACCTGAACACTTTCCATAATACATCATAATCCAAAGTGTACATTTACAGCAATGATCCAATTTATATTGCATCCCAATATGGTACATTCACCTCCTCAACCAGCTCTTCCTCACTGGTTAGAAATCAGATCTAGGAGAGCTGATCCTCTTGTCTCATCTTTTGGAAAATATAACGATATTTTGGAAGCTTAACATATTAATTAATAGTTTTTATTACTGCATTTCAACAGGCATTCATAGAGACTATGTTTACAAGTAAACCACCAGTGGATGAAGCATTTCTATATGCTAAGGTATGCTTTTTGCATTGTGGAAAATAGTCCTTCACTATAACCTGACAGCCAGTTTTTAGGTTATATTCACATGTAATGCATATGCTGACATAACATGTGATAGGTTTCTGTTAATCCTCATGTGGACACTCAATTTAGAACTTATAGGGTAGATACCAAAGGAGAACATCAAGAGAGACACCAGGATTTTAATAAAGTGTAGAAAAGATTTATTAACAAATTGCCTCAGTACTTACAGATGGTAAATCCCATTGAACTTGATAAGATATGCTTTTGAATAGATTTGTGTAGGGGATTACTGATAGCCTTTCATCTGTACAATGAGAGAATTTTGCTCTTCAGCACTTCCTGAACATTATCTTTCCTTAAGAATACCTGTTATAAAAGTGAAATATCAAGGAAAAATAGTACAAATGCAAAGTGTAACTTAATGTATTTGCACATTTTAATTTAGAGGTATTTTCCCTATAAACATTCTCCTATACATATATAGTATCTAAAAATATATTTTGGTTCTAATTAACAGTTGAGAGAACCAACAGCCACCCCCTCAAACGTAATGAAAATGTGAGAATAAGTACAGATTAAAGTCTCTTCCTTTTCAAAGGACAAAATTGAGTAGGAAATACAGCCTACAAAAAAATGAATTAATGTGGTTAGTACCTCCTAGTGTTTCATATTGCTTTCATTTAGTAAAAGAAATCCTTGCCTGGTTTGCTGCTCCTAAGAAACCAATTCTTGTCTATGGATATGCACCCAGATCAGGATAAACATAGGTACAGGGAGAAAGATTGGGCATAGATAGAAGCATGCAAGAAAAATTACCTTTGATTTTGCTGTTTCAAAACGATCACCAAGTTCATGGGAGTTTTTTCCTGAAAAAAATAGACATGTTATACTTTTTGCTTCCCATAGCATACTAGGTTTCTGTATTCACATGCTGTAGGAGAGAAGAGAAATGTATGGCTTTTCAGATGGTGCTGAACAACAAAATTCCTCTCCATTGATTCCAATAACTGAAGCTGTTAGGCATTTTACTTAAGCAGTACCTTGCTCTGTGGGTTGATGTATATATTTCCTTCAAGGAGCTAAAATACCTTTCATGTGGTTGATCATTTTTTTGTCCTCACGGCAAACTATGATACAGATCCATTAAGTCCTTACTCAACAACAGTAATTGGGACCATAATTTCTATTGCTAAGTGATACAGTTGTAAAGCACAGTGACAGATGACTTTGCTGCTTAACAATGGAAATTGTGGCATTTTCAGTTGTTGATAAGTGAATCATCGCAAGTCATTAAGCAAGGATGTCATGTAGTCCCCTTTTGTGAACTCCTGCCAGCTTTCCCATTGACTTTGTTTGTAGGAAGTTGGCAAAGAAGGATGCAAATGGTGATTACGTGACTGCGGTGATACTGCAATTGTTTAAGTACAGTAAGTACCATTCATTTCTGCACTGTTGTAAGTTTGAACAATCATGAATGATTGTTAAGCGAGGACCACCTTCTATTCAAACATACAGTGTATCCCATATATTTTGCTACTTTGCTAGCTCAAGTATGGGCATTGGCAGAGGCTTTGTGAGGAAGGGCTTGAATAAAAGCTGTGCATTTATTTCAACAATTAATGGATTATTTTATTTCCAGTTTGAATTTGAGTGCCGGGCTCGTGGTGCTGATATTTTAGCTTATCCCCCCGTGGTTGCTGGCGGCAACAGATCCAATACGTTGCATTATGTGAAAAACAATCAACTTATCAAGGTAACTGAATGAACTCTGCAATATAATAGCATTATTATCTACTGAACCGCTCCAAAAGAAATAAATCAAGATACATTGCCGTAATATATTAACTAAGCCGTTTAAGAAGATTGGAATGGAACTACAGTTTTAAGAGAGGATATAATCCTGTTTCTGAGTACCTTCTTAAACTGAGTAGACCATAACCAGTTCTACTGCATTCTGGTGTGTTTCTGACTGTCCTATATTTCTAGAGGAAAAAATCTACTTCCTCATTCTATGGAGTAGAACAAAGAAATTTAGGAATAATCTTACAGCGTATTGCATATGAATCTTTTAATGAGGAAATATGGGGATTTGTATAAAGAGTATAAAAGCAATCTACCTCCGAACAGTCATGGCCCCCACTAATATCTACCACTACTCATATGATTTGGTTGATTTGTTTCATGAAAAAAATGAATTTTTCAGGTGGCCTTCTCTTCGCCTCCTTCCCCACCAATGTGCTTGATGACCACTATTGGCCAATAAAAGTGGGTGCAATTAAAAGATAGTACTTAAATGAAAATAAATGAGATTAACACAGCAACAGCTGTTAAGTTAGATCAACTTTCTCATTTTGGCACTTTTCTTTGTGCTGGAGTTCAGTTCCCATAATTCAACTGTCAGTTATTGGATTACAGAATATATAATAATTACAGAATTATAATAATTATAATAATTATAATAATAATAATAATTATTATTATTATTATAATTATAATAATTACAGAATTATTATTATTATTATTATTATTATTATTATTATTACTATTTGTCACCTCTCCTGTTCATCCTCGCCATGACCCCCCTGTCAACAATTTTACAGAAAACTTAACCTGGGTTATCAAACTGCTAAAAATTCACAGAAAATCTCTCACCTGCTGTACATGAATGATCTGAAATTATACAGAAAATTGGAAATCGAAAATTGGAAATTATACAGAAAATTGGAAGTCACTGACCAATACAGTTCGAATTTTCAGCACTGTCATCAGCATGGAGTTCGGCCTTGACAAATGCACCACAGTGGCACTGAAGAAAGGAAAAATCGTAGAAAGTGATAGAATCGAAATGCCCAATGGTCAAACCATCAAGTGCCGCCAACCCGAAGCCTACAAATATTTGGACATACTGCAGCTGGACAATGTCAAGCATGGGCAAGTGAAAAATGTGGTCAGCAAAGAATACACACAGAGGGTCAGAAAATTCTAAAAAGCAAACTGAATGACGGTAACACCATCAAGGCTATAAATACCCGGGCCATACCCATCATCAGATATACTGCAGGGATCGTAAACTGGACACAGGCAGAGCTGGACAGCCTACATAGGAAAACAAGAAAACTGATGACCATACACTATGTGCTGTACCCGTGTTGTGATGTTGACAGGCTATATTTGCCCAGAAAAGCAGGCGACAAAGGACTTTTGCAAGTGAAGCAGACAGTTGAAGAAGAGAAGCATGCTCTGGCAGCTTATGTGAAAGTGTTGAACCAGCTTTGATGGAGGTCAGCAATAGGAAGCTGCTCAAAGTGCAGCAAACCAAGAATCAATACAGGAAAACAGTGATACAAACTCGGGCTGACAGCTGGTGTAACAAAACACTGCATAGACAGTTCCTTGAAAAGATCCAAGGAAAAGTAGATAAGGAAAAGACCTGGTTATGGCTGACCAACGGTCTGATACTTGCAGCCCAAGAACAAGTCATCAGAACGAATGCATTCAAAGCCAGATTAGAAAAATCTGCTGATGACTCCAAATGCAGACTCTGCAAAGAAGCAGACGAAACCATTGATCACATACTGAACTGTGGCAAGAAAATCACTCAGACTGACTACAAACAACATCACAACACAGTCACTCAGATGGTCCACTGGAACTTGTGTCACAACTACCATCTGCCTGTAGCAAAGAACTGGTGGGATCATAAGCCTGAAAAAGTGGTCGAAAATGAGCATGCAAAACTACAGTGGGACTTCTGAATACAGACTGACAAAGTTTTGGAACACAATACCCCGGATATCACGATTGTGGAGAAGAAAAAAGTGTGGATCATCAACATTGCCATACCTGCTGACAGCAGAATCAACGAGAAACAACTGGAAAAAATCACCAGATATCAGGACTTGAAAATCGAACTGCAGAGACTCTGGCATAAATCAATGCAGGTGATTCCAGTCATACTTGGCACACTGGGTGCTGTGCCAAAGACCTAGGCAAGCACTTAAAAACAATTGGCGCTGACAAACTCACATGTGATGACCCAGGGTGGGATACAAAAGCAACAAAGTCACAAAAACAGGTGAAGTCCCTTTAATTCCTTCAACTTGGCTTCAGTCCAATTATCATTGACTGGAGAAAAAACTCCCCCACAAACAGTTGTGAAAAGGAAGAACTTCCGTCCAGACTCAAAATACATATAAATTACAAATAGGAAAAAACAACACAAACCACACTGAAGCAATTAACACCTAGCACTTAGCTCCAGCTGCCTGCAATTAGTGCAGGCTCGAATCCCACCAGGCTCAAGGTTGACTCAGCCTTCCATCCTCTCTGGGTAGGTAAATTGAGGACCCAAGATTGTTGGGGCAATAATCTGACTTTGTAAAAATGCCGCTTGGGGGCGGCCAAAAAAATTTTTTTTAAAAAAAAGCCCTAGTAATAAGCAGGCGTATGCAATAGAATGAAGACTATTGCTGAGCACATTGGATTGTGCTCCAAAGATTGTAAGCTGCCCTGAGTCTCCAGAGAAGGGCGGCATATAAATGTGAATTTTTAAAAAAATTAATGAGACAAGGCAGGATAAGGGCTTGAAGACTGTCCACAGATATCAAAATACACACACTGGGAAGGACGCCAGAACTCAGATAAGAACTGATAAACTAGAAATATTTTCATGCTTCCATCACTGGCCCATGCACAGTTTGTCCTTTTAACAGTCCTCACAGCTGCAGCCCATGAAGGCAATCAAGGCTCTTTCCTTCCCTGTAGACCACGCCATTCACGTTCTCCCTTATCTGCTCCTCCCTGCATGCCCTAAGATGAAGAGGGGATGGGCCTGGGTCTTCCTCTGAATACCCAGCCAGCCTGTGCCCTTCCCCAGTTTCCTCCATAACCTCCGGAGCCACACTCCTACTCCCCGTCGGCTGTACCTCCTCTCCCTTGGAGTCAGATTCTAACGGGCATGACATGACCATTGGTCAGTTGGAGAAGGCCACCTTACTGGGATCTGCTCACATAATCTGCTGATACATCACGCAGTTCTAAACGCTTGGGAAGTGTTCAACTAATGGTTTGTGATACAAAACCCAGCATAGTTATCTCATTTGCTACGTACACTGTCATTTTTTGTGAATAATCATAATCATAATACGACTTGGGAAAAAGAAATTGTGTGTTATCCCAATTGTAATTGGAGCCGTTGGAGCAATACCTAAGGGGCTACCTCGCTATTTGGAAATTCTGAATTTATCAGATTTGAATACCCTGATTCTACAAAAAACCACCCTACTTGGAACAGCTTATATCCTCCAACACTACCTTAACAGTTCCTAGGTCCTTGGTTAGGACTCGAGCCGTTGAGCTACCAACAAGCCCCAAAGGCTGTGAATCTCACTAAAGATTAACCAATAATAATAAAAATAAAAATAAGAGTGATGGTAAGTGTTAAAATAAGTTGAACATCAAAGCTTGCAGAGAAGGACGGTGCACTATAACTATAAAAAGCTACACTATGCTGAACTATTTGATGAAAAAGCAAACGTAATTTATCTCACTAAGGATAAATCCAGGTTGGTTGGTTGTTGTTGTTTTTTTAAAAGCTATTTTATAGCACTGTTTAAATGAAATTCTTAAGTGCCAAGTAATTGCTTTTTCTTGTGCTCCAGGATGGAGAAATGGTTTTATTGGACGGAGGGTGTGAATACTCTTGTTATGTGAGTGACATTACCCGCACTTGGCCCATCAATGGCAGGTAGGTCCTGTTCCCAACAAAGAAACATCAAGTTGGTTGCAGTTTTTCTGAAAATGTTTCATTATTGTGATTTCTTCATTTCATTATACTTCAGAATCATCCTTGCCAATACTGTAGCTGCAGTTTTTAGTGCAATGTACTACAGGCATCCTGCTTCTCCTGCTTTATTTGTTTGTTTGTTTGTTTGTTTGGTCTTGTATGCCGCCCTATCTCCCTAGGGACTCAGGGCGGCTCACATCATAAAAAACATACAATACAAAAGTTAAGAGAAAATGAAAAGTTATTAAACCTAGTTCGACCAAACAAATTATCTAAAACCCCAAAACATGACATTTCAAAACTAAACCCCCCCCCCTCCCCTCAGTCCAGGCTGGCTTGTTTGAATAACCAAGTCTTTAGGCAGTGGCGGAAGGAGCGGAGGTCGGGGGCCAGTCGTAGCTCCAGGGGACGCTGGTTCCATAGGGTGGGCGCCCTACCCCTAGAGACTGCCGGCCAACATTGTCTGGCCGACGGTACCCCAAGGAGGCCCTGTCTGGGCGCGCACCAGGCGATGGGCATTCAATGCTGGCAAGAGACGTTCCCGCAAGTACCCCAGCCCTAAGCCATATAGGGCTTTATAGGTAAGTACCAGCACCTTGAATCTCATGCGGAGGGCAACTGGCAAGCAATGTAACTTGCGCAGGAGGGGTGTAATAGAGTTGAGATATGCTTTGTGGTACTGCAAAACCAGATAATTCAGAAAAGTTTGCATGTCATTATTTCATTTCAGAATGTTAATGGGGAAATATTATTTATCAATTTCACTGATATTTTCCAAGTTAAAATTGCAGAAAGGTTTGAAACAAGAGGTGTTCAGGTATGCAGTCTTCCACCAGCATTTTGGACTAGAACAAGCCCAAAAGTCTGTGCTGCATAATTGTTTTGTACATGCATCTTAGCATTTAATTTTTTGCTTTTCTTTCTGCTTAAATCTCACTTGAGTTGATTTGTGGTTTTCTCTTATTGTCAGGTTCACTAGTCCCCAGGCAGAGCTGTACCAGGCTATATTGGAGGTCCAGAAGTCATGCCTAAGACTTTGTTCTTCAGGTGTGAGCCTGGAAAACATCTACAATTTAATGCTAACTCTCATTGGACAGAAGCTGAAAGAATTGGGAATCCTAAAGGATAGCACTAGTGAGGGTCAGGTCTTCAAGGTACTTGGTTTCTTTGCATATCTGTTTAGCCTGTTATTTTTCCTGGCTAAAAAACAACAACAATGAACAGTAAAAAAAGTAAGCAATCCTTTAAATCCTTGACAGCTTTAAGACTTGTGGACTTCAACTCCCAGAATTCCTGAGCTAACATGACTGGAGGAGGAATTCTGGGAGTTGAAGTCCACAAGTCTTAAACTTGCAAAGTTTGAAGACCCTTGCATTAAATCATCCCATTTAAGTTTTGAAGTTGTAGCTTCCTGCAGATATGCAGGTCTAAAAGTAATACAGATAGTCACAGGTTTACAACCTGTCCCTTAATAATCATTTAGAGTTATGATGGGCCTCCCCAGAGTTACTTACAATTTATTTTTGGAGTTAGAACAACCCCCCTCCCCCAGTCACACAATCCCATTTTGGGCTCTTTGCTACTGAGTCACCTTTACTTCCAGCTTTTGACAAAAAAAAAACAATCATTGTGGGAAATGAATTTGCTTCAGAATCACAGTATTCACTTAATCACTGTTGTAAAAAACAATTGTAAATTCAAATATGGTCACATTATGCCTCAATTTATTACTATAATTACAGGCTCAATTTCTGTCATGAATCAAGAAGTACCTATATTATTTGGTGACAAGTCGAAGGTTATTAGCAATATAGCATCTCTTTCATCCAGCAGATGGCAGACTATATATATATATATATATATATATATATATATATATACATGCATACATACATACACACACACACACACACACACACACACACACACCAGTTGTTTTAATTCCTCAGGAATGGTGGGACAAATACAAAATGCATCACTATAGCATTATTTTTAAATTTGGTACAAGTTGTGGGAGCCAACAGAATAAACCTTAAATAAGTATTTAGCCCAGCAATCCAATATTGGTTTGCCCAGTATCTCTTCTAATGGAGCAAGGAAAAACTTGTGGATCTCTTAAAGAGCCACAACCTGTTGGCATAAACAATATTAGATAGAGAGAGTATGGTTTTGCATAGTGCAGCTTCCAATAAAAATAGCTTAAATCAGTGGATATTTTGAAGTAGTATGAACTTCTGTTTCAATGGGCAAATGTACGAAAATATTTCATACTAAGTAAAACAGTGTGTTATGAGATGTGTTACTCTTGCAAGTTACGTATTAAAATGGAAAATGATCCTGGGCTTTTTCTGTGTTACACTCTTTAAGCATATTTATACGTAATGGCTACCACGATATAATATGTGCACTTCAACAACACAGAGTCATAGACCAACTGCTTAGCAGAGTGAGGCGTACTGCTGCTTCTTGATCCTTGCCTACTCTGATTTGTGAAATTCACAGGAACTGAAAAGTTTCGGAACCCCAGTAAGAATAACCTACTCAAAAAATGGTTATGTTCATGCTGGTCTGCTGGAAAAAGTGATGAGGTTTTGAACAAGAACCCAAGCTTAGGTCAAATGATTTTGAATAAACATTGCATAAAATTTAGGCAAGATACTGAAATAAGTGATGGCCTCACAATTCCATGTAATATTAATTTTTACCCACAGAGGAATCTGCCAGCTAAAAGATCAAAGCTACCTTGGAGCTCAAAATAGACACTATTTGCCTTTAATACCAAACTGATTGTTACTTAAATATTTTGCTTAAAGACTAGAGTCTGTTGCCCTTACAACAAACAGTAAATTTGATAAATACAAGGCAGAAATGGTGCCAACACAAAACACAATAGTTGTATTTATAAGTAAGAATAACAGATGAATGTTATATTTCCTTTTCATTGTATGCTTCTATTACATTTTTTGCTGAAGACGTATCCATCCAATATTACTCCAAATTTTACTTGTTTTAGGAATGTATTATTTTTTGCCTCATAGGCTGTTCGGAAATACTGTCCACATCACGTAGGACATTATCTGGGAATGGATGTTCATGATACACCTGATGTATCCCGATCAACTCTCCTCCAGCCAAGCATGGTGATCACCATTGAGCCAGGTAAAATACTGCACCAGTGAAAGCAATATAAACAGATGTGTGTCTATGTGTGGTATCTTGAAATGAAGAATCCCTACTTATTTATGCAATGATTGCTACAATCATTTCTCAAAAAATATTTTTAAAAATTATTCTCAAAAATTTCAGTGCAATAGTTTTTCTGTTTTGTTTTTAAATAGCTTCAGATTCTTAACATATCCTCTCTGAACTGTATCTATTATTCACACCCATAAATGTGAGAAGGCAGTCATCTTAGAAGCATTGAGAACTATCCAGAAAACACTGCCATTTGCTTTATAGATTTAACTATGAACAAGCAACCTTCATGATCTTTAGTCTGTAGGAAAATAATTTAAAAAGGGTGCTTAATAGGACTTACATCAGGGTAGAGTAGCTTGTAAAAACAATTCTAATCTTGTAAGTTTGGCCCAGTATTTCCACTACTGGTAAAAAATTAAGTTGTGTGTATTGCATTATATCAATTGGATCAAAGTGGAGATACACTTGCTATTGATTCTTGACCTGTGGAGATAAAACTTGTCTTTTTTTTTAAATTACATTTATATGCCGCCCTTCTTCAGAGACTCAGGGCGGCTTACAATTTTTGGGATACAACCCAGTGTGCTCAGCAATAGCCTTCATTCCATTGTATATGCCTGCTTATTACTAAGCGGCATTTTTACAAGGTCAGCTAATTGCCCCCAACAATCTTGGGTCCTCAATTTACCTACCCCCGAGAGGATGGAAGGCTGAGTCAACCTTGAGCCTGGTGGGATTCGAGCCTACAGCAGTTGTAGGCAGCTGGAACTTAAGTGCAGGCAATTAACAGCCTGAGCCACCATGCTCAGTCACCATGCTATGCCTTCTAAACCCTGAAGGAATATACTGTATAATTTGCTAACTGAATCTGATAGACCAGTATTTTTATTTCCAGGCATTTACATACCTGAAGATGATACAAGTGCCCCTGAACGATTCCGTGGCATAGGAATACGCATTGAAGATGATGTGGTGGTGACAGAGAATGTACCATTAATCTTGTCTGCAGATTGCCCAAAGGAGATCTATGATATTGAACAGGTTTGCAGCTGTAGCCTTTGATTGTTCTTCACTGCCTTTTATACTTTGCTCGGGTTTAGATTGGAAAATACATGTGCACATATAACAGTTTTTCATAACTTATAGGATTGCTTAACTAGATAAGAGTCACTACTAGAAAAATATTACTTGCAAGGAACTGTGTGTAAATATTTTGCAAGGCACAATTACACTATTTAAATGGAAAAATGTACATTACTGTTCAACATGTATTTTAAAGTTATGCTAATACTAAAACAAAGCCGATGAAACAGAATTCATTTGGTCTATTTCTTTCTCTGCTTACACTGTGATGATGTTATTTACAGAGATGTACTGAATATCAGTTGTATTGACATTTCTCAGACTGCAAATGTGTCTCCATAATAATTAAATTTCAGTTTTAGTTTTTTAGTTGTAAGAGCTGAAAAGAAAAGAAAAAGAGAGTTTTTCTGGATACAATAATTTCCAGTGTATAAAAGGAAAGCAAAAAAAATAAAAACCCACCCACCCTCAAACTTGAAATTAGAAGAGTTTTTCCCCTTTTCAGAAGATACAAGAAGAGCTGCGGTGTTGGGAAATCCATTAATGTGAAAATGAGAGTACTACATATAAAGGACAGCTAAAGACAAATCCCTGTGCAGAATTAGATGTGGCAAAGCTATTGATCACAATGTGTTTAAGCACACACAGTCCTGCATATATTGATGACGGCTTTAGTTATTAAAAATGTCAAGTTTTAGGTTAAAATAATATGAACTCATTTGATAAATTCATAGTGAATCAGATCCAAGATGCTTATCAATGGAATTGTGATTGCTGTATTTTTCTTCTTTATGTACTCGACCTCTCATAGGAGATGTGAATACAGAAGCACTTTGGGATCCAAACTACAAAAAGTACTGCATTTTTATTAAATTGCCCTTTTCCTTGACTAAATACCCAGAAATGGTAACCCAAAAACTGGTAACACTCCAATTCTTTATATTGTGGTAAAATCTAGCAACTGACATAAGACTATTTCTGAAATGATGCAAAGCATCAAGATTTTTTTTATTTGAAATTCTGACAGAATGTTTTAAGGTTGAGGTCTTAATACCACATATTATCAGAAGATCAAAACAAAAGTTAAATTGAGAAATCAACAGCTTTCTTACAAGTAGAAACATAAAAATAAGTACACTAATAAGTTCACAAATGATTAAGGCTTAATACTATTTTAGTTGGGTCAAATCAAATAGTTTACCAAGGAATTTTTATAAAAGATGAAATGTTACATAATTATCTGGTGAATACTTTTTGTGAAGTGCTTTTTGTATTTTTAAAAGAAAGATGCTATCTGTGTGCAATGTAATTACAGATGTGTAATATATATATAAGTGTTTTATTCTTCTAAAAAGAAAAAAATATGTGTATTGGTGAAAATATAATTTCAACAATTATATTTAAAACTCAGCTTACAGAAACCTTCCCCCCCTTGTCAGCTAACCTATTTTCTTCAATATTCTAAAATGAGAACTTTATAGCCACTGATAGCCACTGAAGATATGAATCTGTTTTTAACATATACTAAATAACCCATGATCTTATTGGATCATTGATTCAGAGATATTTTCTTGCCTAAGCAAAATAACAGAATGATCGCTAGTGGCCAAACAAGCAATGGGAGTGGAAGCAATTTCCAACTACCAGCGGGCTTTTTCATTGACTTTTTTCATAGGAAGCTAACCGGGAGTGTCAGAAATGATGATCATGTGACTACAACTGACTACAGTGCCACCCCAGCACAGCTGCACTGAAGCAGTCACAAAACTAAAATTCAAACCCATACCTGTCATGACTCCCAGATTTTGGACACATTCTGTAAGTTAGCCCATTTGATGTGCATTGATTCAAAAATTGTTGCCATATGATAGACCAGCAGTCTCCAATCTTTTGGGAATCAGGGATCAGTTTCATGGAGAGCGGTTTTTCTGCAGAGTGTGGGGGTGGAAACATAGTTTTACGTGCTGTCTGCATCCCACATGTGCATAGATGAGGCTTATCTGCCTTGCATGGACCAATTCCTGGCAGGCGATGGACCAGTGCCAGTCCATGCCCTTGGGACCCCTGTGATATACCATTTCACCCAATTGAAGGTTACAAACAGTGACAAGAGTTTTAGTAGTACAAATAGTCCATTGATGGTTCAAAGTTATGATGACATTGGAAAAAAGTGACTTAAAACAGATAACATTTATTGTCATTTTTTTCTGTGAGCATACTGACCCACATTAAAAATGAAATTCTGTTGTCTGCTCTCAAAAAAAGTACCCATACACATACATAACACACATATACACAATGGTATATAAATACATATATAGAATGGAATGGAATGGAATACTTTTATTGGCCAAGTGTGATTGGACACACAAGGAATTTGTCTTGGTGTAAATACTCTCAGTATACATAAAAGAAAAGATACATTCATCAGGAGTCAAGAATCATAAGGTACAACACTTAATGATAGTCATAGGGTACAATAAGCAATCAATCATACTAGGAAACAGTGCATATAAATCGTAAGTATACAAGCAACAAAGTTACAGTCATACAGTCACAAGTGGGAGGGGATGGGTGATAAGGAGTGATGACAAGATGTAACAGTTACAGTAGTGCAGACTTTGTAATAGTTGAACAGGGTTGAGGGAATTATTTGTTCAGCAGAGTGATGGCTTTTGGGGGAAAACTGTTCTTGTGTCTAGTTGTTCTGGTGTGCAATGCTCTATAGTGTTGTTTTGAGGGAAGGAGTTGAAACAGTTTATGTCTGGGATGTGAGGGGTCTGTAAATATTTTCACAGCCCTTTTTGACTCATGCAGTATACAGGTCCTCGATTGAAGGCAAGTTGGTAGTAATTGTTCTTTCTGCAGTCCTAATTATCCTCTGAAGTCTGTGTCTGTCCTGTTGGGTTGCAGAACCAAACCAGACAGTTATAGAGGTGCAGATGACAGATTCAATCATTCCTCTATAGAACTGGATCAGCAGCTCCTTGGGCAGTTTGAGCTTCCTGAGTTGGTGCAGAAAGAACATTCTTTGTTGTGCCTTTTTGATGACCTTTTTGATGTTAGATGTCCATTTTAGGTCATGTGATATAGTAGAACCTAGAAATTTGAAGGTCTCTACTGTTGATACGGTGTTGTCTAGTATTGTAAGAGGTGGTAGTATGGGAGGGTTTCTTCTAAAGTCTACCACCATTTCTACAGTTTTGAGTGTGTTCAGTTCCAAATTGTTCCAGTTACACCATGAGGCAAGTTGTATAACCTCCTGTCTATATGCAGATTCATTGTTGTCTCGAATGAGACCAGTCACTGTTGTGTCATCAGCAAACTTCAGTATTTTAACAGATGGATCATTTGAGATGCAGTCATTGGTATATAGGGAGAAGTGGAGAAACCACACAGCCTTGGGGGGCCTCTGTGCTGATTGTACAGGTATCAGATGTGATTCTGCCTAGCTTCACCTGCTGCTTCCTGTCTGTTAGGAAGTTTATGATCCATTTACAAGTGTGTTCAGGTACCACTAGTTGGTTTAATTTACTTAGAAGAGTGTCTGGAATGATGGTATTGAATGCTGAACTGAAGTCTACAAAGAGGACCCTTGCCTAAGTATTGGGAGATTCAAGGTGTTGTAGGATGTAATGCAGAGCCATGTTAACAGCATCATCTGTTGATCTATTTGCTCGGTATGCAAACTGCATGGGATCTAACAGTGGATCCGTGATGGTTTTCAGGTGGGACAGCACAAGCCTTTCAAAGATTTTCGTAACTACAGATGTTAGAGCAACTGGTCTGTAGTCATTCAGTTCCTTGATGGAGGGCTTCTTTGGCACTGGGATGATAGTAGAGCATTTGAAGCAGGAAGGAACATAGCACATCTCTTGTGATCTATTGAAGATTCGGGTGAAGATGGGGGCCAATTGGTCAGCACAGACTTTTAAGCAAGAAGGAGTTCATTTAACAGCCACATGATTCACATAACAATTGCAGTGATGGGCTTAACGACCAAAGTAAAAATGATTATAAAATCAACTTCAGTCACATGATAAATCATTTTAACTACTGCATAGCTTAGGAACCAAAATTACAGTCCCACGTGGTATCGTAAGTCAAGGACTACCTGTATATAGATAAAATATTGTATAGTTTTAAGAAAGCATGGATAATTTAAGCATTCACCTTTTGAAAAAACTTTGCTTTCATAGGTAGAGGCAGTTCATGTTCTTTCTGCCATGAAACCTTGACACATGCAGATTCAATCCATTTTTAATGATGGATGTCAATGAATAAGGGAGGAGAATTGCATCTCTTTAATAACTAACCTGATTAGTACCATGTATAAGTAGTCGTAAGGTTACTTTGTTGCATCCATTTTGTAATAGTTTTTTCCTAAGTTAGCTGGAAGAAGGTAGTTTAACATTTGGGTTTTGAAAAAAGATATGGGGCTAATATAATGGAAACCCTTTATCAAAAAGCCGAATTTCTTTGAGATCTCATATGAACATTTTACCCAGTTATAATAAAATGATTTCAAAGTAAAGAGAAGGAGTGGAGAATGTTTTTTTAGCTTCTTGCAAGAATAAAAATAAAATTTCTGCTATGCTGGAGAACCACATAACCTATACTGCTGATAAAGCTAAACTATTTAATTTTATTGAAGAGTTTGTACAAAGGTTTGATCAGAAGCTTAAGGATACTCTGTGTTGAAAAAAGCATTTTCCAGACAACAAAGAAAGGAGCCTTACAAACTCCTTTCAAGGACCTTTGCCCTCTTTTTCAGGTCGTTTTCATGGCATTCCCATTGTTTTAATAGTAGGAAAGAATGAAATGCTTAAGAGTCCTTTTATTTTCTATTTATTACACATTTCAATGGATCTAAAACAGTATTATTTCTCTTCAAGTATTATTTCTTGATAAGCCTTTAAAGTAAAAAAAACACTTGACCTGTAACTAGGTTCTGTAATTCTATAATACTATGACATTCCTGAAATCTGAAGTGACCATTGTATGGCTATAGTCTTGAATTTATTTCAGGCTTTATTTAGGCATAGGCAGCTTTAAAAAAAAAGTTAGCCACAGTAAGAAGTAGACAGCAGCAGAAATGGATAGATACCCCCTTCTATTTGACAGATTTTCTTTCTTTCTGACACTACATACTCATCTTCTGACATCTTTAGAGGAAAAACACTTTCATCACTGAGATCCAAAATGACCTCTTACAGAGGACTATTAAAATTAGGCCATGAGCCATATACAGCCTTAGTGCTGCAGATTACTGATTTTTCTTCTGTACTAATTGATATGTGTTAGTATAGAACAAGCCAGGTGATGTTTCTGTTCGTGTTTTCTTCAACATACTTATTTAGTAATTATTCACAATAAGGCTTATGTAAAGGATTGCATGCAATTTTGGATAACTTTTTTTGCTGGCTTCCACTCTCCCTCAAAAGTTTTAGCTAATTTAGCTGGGAAAGCTAAGATTGTGTGCGCGTTTACTAATCTAGAATGGGTGTTTGGGCTGCTTGATTTAATCTACAATTTATAATCCATCTTTCAGATTAAGGTCTCACAAAACAATTACCTTAGGCACTGAAAAATGTTGTAGATACTGCTGAAATACATTCTTGGTAGAAGCTAATGCTTCTACAAGAGTATTGCACTCCAGTAAGTTTAATTTTGCAGAAATGCTGCCTACCTATTTAATGCGTATCTATTTTATTTAGTAAATACATGTTTAGGTAAGTGTTATTCCAAGCCTAAAGTATGTAGATGTGTTAAACAATGTTAAGTACCAAAGAAGCAGTTACTTAAGAGGAAAGAGTGAGTATATGAAAAACTGGAAGTTTCAAAAAATATTTTTGCATAGATCCAAGGTAGGTGGGTTATCAATGATTCAGGGTATGTGGAAGTTGGTTTTTTAAAGGAAAAGGAAGTAAGTGTCAAGAAAAAGACAAGGGTTTTTTTTTAAATGCTGGTGAAGCTTCTCTATATTATATAAAACCTACAATTCAGTCTTTTTGCATTTGAAACAGGCCTTTAATATACCTTAACAATTTAGGAGTCTATCTTGGGCTTGGGATGTAGCTGCATGAAGTCAGCCATGGAGGCTGTTAATAAGAGGGGGTATTCCAAGTGGCATTTTAATAATTTTAATTGTGTGTATAAGATTTTAATCTTTAGTTTATTAATGACTATGGTTATGAATTTAAGCCCACTCTTTTTGGCTCCCTGCTTTATTTCGTTTGCTTGGTAGTCAGAATCAGGGGCAACCTCAAACTGTTACATCGAAGTCAAAAACTGAGAGAACAAACGAGCTTTTATGGATATGCCAAGATGCCATCTCTACAGGGACGATATGACGCAGAGCACAAGCACGGAGTTCAGGAAGACTTGTTTGTGACTTAACACGCTGAGAAGATGGACGGCTATATATTGATTGTCGTCCTAATATTTCGTTCGTTAGAAGTACTGTTCAAATTAATGGAGCTTTTCCAGCAAAGCAACGTGATTCTGCTGGCTGGGGCTGCAAGTGCATTTTGCACGCGATCGACTGTAACCAGCTCTGGCACACAACATCCGTGCAAAAATGTATCGCAGGACGAAACAAAAGCGTCCGAGGAGACGGCGGCGAAGTGCCTCATACGTTTTCAAAACGATCGTGGAAAAAAATCGCTTTGCAAACCCTGGTTAAATCAAGAATTGCTAATCCGGGCCAGAGTAGGCAGGATGCACGTAAAAGATTCAGGCAGTACTAGAGAGGCTTCCGACGCGGGCTGGTGTTAAGCCCAGGGACCAGATGAACTGCCAACGCTGCAACTTGCTCGAAATTTGTAGGGCCGACTCTTAAGAGGACTTGCTTCTGAAGCTGCGAGTGACATGACTAAGATTTGGACTACTGCACCTTCTATTTTACCAGCCCGCTCACCCGCCTTTACGCCCCCCTCCTCCCTTTAATTATTCCCATGTTGTATTTATTTCGGGCCGCGCAAATCCAGACAACCACCAGTTGGCAACAAGGAAATAAAGAAAAGGTAGGGCCACCAGATTTGGTAACCCTGCCTTTTCTGCAGCTGATCAACTGACGTTGAGTAATTCGAGAGTATCTCTTTAAAGGACCGTCTACGAGGCTCTACCTCTCTTCCTCCACCCTCCCTGCCAGGGTCGGGCAACTGCCGAAGAGCGACAACGAAGACGACGCAAGGGCTGCGCGTAGCGGGCCCCGCCTTGGCCCGCGCCTTTAAGAGAGAAGGGGCACGTGATCAGATCCCCCCCTCCGCTCCCCTTTTTCTTTCACACCTGCTTGTAGGAAGGGGAGGGTGTCAGACACCGAACACAATATTAAGGGAAGGGGAACCAAAGGGAAACTATCGCGTGGCTTTTATTTAGTCGCGCGCATGCGAGTTGAAGGTAGACCGCGGCAGGAATTTCCTCATCCAAAATGGCTGCCGCGATGGATGTTGATGCTCCGAGTGGGACCAACAGCGGCGCCGGTAAAAAGCGCTTTGAAGTGAAGAAGGTGAGAAAAGAGAAGGCGGTTTGGCCGGTAATGGTAATGAAGCCGAACGGCCTAAAGAGGGTGTCGATTGTTTTGGGGGGCTTCTTTATTATATGTGAATGGGAAGATGCTTAGATTAGGCAGCATCCTCCTGGACCGAGTTTAAGAAGGGGCTGTCACGCCCGGGAGTGAGCCGCCAAGTGCTTGGGTATGGCGTGGCTCCGTGCGAAAGGCGATGGGGAGAAGAGAGGGGTGAGAGGAAAGTGACGGAGAAACTTACCGGTGGACTTATCTAGTCAGTAGGCTTTTTAAAGACAGCATTTCGATGACCAGCTCTCGGAAGTTCTTTGATTTGGGATGCTTGCGCGGTGGATGGGTGGGGGGCACCGGACAGTAAGATCTGTGACCAAGAAAATACTAGATAAATGATACATCAGGAAATTGGCCCTTCTGGCTCATACCAATCGGTTGTCTAATCTACATGTGACAGTGTTTGTAAATATGAACATACAGGTAGTCCTAACAGTTTGTGTAGTGACCATTCGAAGTTATAACAGCACTGAAAGGAGACTTATGAGCATTTTTCATACTTATGACAATTGCAGTATCCTGGGATCATGTGATCCCCTTTTGTGAACTTCTGAAAAGCAAACTCAACAGAGCAGCCAGATTCACTTAACAACCGTGTGACTAATTTAACAACTGCAGTGATTCACATAACTGGCAGGAAAAGTTGTGAAATGGGGCACTTAACAAATTTGTCACTAGGCAACCTAAATTTTGGGCTCAGTTGTGGTGGTAAGGTGAGGACTACCTATATTAATTTCCAATCAGTATGTGTCCTTATGACATAGTCCCACAACTTAGTTCACTAGATAAGAAAGTGGTACTGTGTACAGGTGATTTCTAAGGATACTTGTAGCTGTCACTGCAGTTGGCTAATTGGGGTGAAAGGTAACAGACAAAGGTGTATATAGGACCATCTCCATGGAACAATAATTTTTCTGAATTTTCGTACAAGAAAATGAGATGCTTAAAATAAATCATTGCTAACAGAGATGAAAGTAACATCAGCAAAATTTAATTATATTTACTTGAAATAACATATTTTCGGAATTGGTACATACTTTTGAGTTACAAAACAATTTATTTTCTAATTGGACGGTTCATCAGAGGAAAAAAGTCAAATTTAATTGCTATTAAAATAATGGCTGTAACTGCATTAAATTATTAAATATTACTGATTTGTAGTCTTAGCATATGTATTGAGTCAGGTTGAGAAAAAGCTACTGGCTCAACATTCATGATTCATAGATTATTGAGAATGGTTCTTGTTTTTCTTATATTTCTTATTTGATTTGAATTAACATAATATATTAATATGATAATTTGGAAACAATAGTTTGAAACCTTCGCATGTAATCCATTGTTAAATCAAGTACGTATGGCTTAATATGAAATGGATAAAGCTTTTGATTTATTTTTGTTAATTAGAACAATAGAATACATCTGTACAATAACACTAGTGGTTGTGGAAAATCACTGGGATTCAATGAAAAGTGTTTATAAAATAACTAGAAATGATTGGGTCTGTGTATTATATTGCTGTTCAGTAAAACATTTAATAAAAGCTGAATTGTGTCAAGGATGACTAGGAGGAAGTGGGTAAAATTAATTCTTTTGTAGATACTTGTATACAGTTAAATGTCTCTTCTTTTTGTAGTGGAATGCAGTTGCCCTCTGGGCTTGGGACATCGTTGTTGACAACTGTGCAATATGCAGAAATCATATTATGGATCTCTGTGAGTACTTGTAGAGAGAATATATGTGTTTGTATATTGCAAGTCCTATAATTACAGATGTGCAAAGATTTATCTGCATCCCTTTAAATCAGATGGAAGTGCCAATTTCAGCACTTCAAGAAAAGTCCAGTGACGTGATGAAAAAACAACTTCAAATGGAAAGTAGGGCAATAATTGCCTACCACCATTTGTATAAATTCTCCATCACACTCCCACTTGAAGCTGTATTCATAGTTCTGGGTCTGGGTTGCCAACTTTCAAACTCTCACTGAACTGCAGTTTCTTTGTAGGCTGGAAATTATGAATGTCATGACTGTTTCCTAGTATTATTTGATTGCTTATTGTACCCTATGACTATTATTAAGTGTTGTACCTTATGATTCTTGACTCTTGACAAATGTATCTTTTATGTACGCTGAGAGCATTTGCACCAAGACAAATTCCTTGTACGTCCAATCATACTTGGCTAATAAAGAATTCTATTCTATAAACTGATTTTTGGCTTTTAAAGAAGAAACCTTTGAGATAAGCTAGAATGTATGCCTTTGAAGTTTGCTTTCATTATGAGGCAAATTAAGCCCAATTTGCCTTGAGCACCATTTCTTAATTTTGAGATTCAGAATAAGTAACCATTCAAAATTTAAATTAATAATTCAAATGAATAATAAATTGCCTTTGCCATTTGCAAAGAAAAAAATATCATGGAGTCTGAACCATTGTTATTCCTCTTGATTTGTTTTCTTTTTACTTGTTATTTTATCTGTTTTTAATGTCTTGATATCAAATTTATTGTAAACTATTAAAGAGATGTCAATAGCAAGTATACCACATTAAATAAATAAATTGTATTTGTTTAAGTTACTTTAGCTAAATGTAGATGTAGACACAATGATGCCAATATTTTTACTAATTTTTCCTTTCTGTCACATTGCAAATTATTATTTGAATACAGTATTTGAAGGTTTTTAGGGCTGCACTCAGGCTTTGGAGAGCTATCAGTTACACATCCATGTAGTATATTCCAGTTAGTAGAAGGCATATTTTTATGCCTAGACCCCTCTTTTTTTCTTTTTTTCCTTTTGGCTTTAAGACTCGTTCCAGTCACAGATGGACAAATTTTTCCATGTCAGTATGATTATGAGAACCAGTGTTGCTTGCTATGCTTGGTCTGTTGGCTTCTATAGCTTCTTGTGATGTAATGAAAATAAAAAATGAAGAAATTGTTTATTATGTCTTATTGAGCCTTCTTTGTTACTCATAGAATATAGCTGTCTCGTTTCTCCAGTCCCACTTTTAGCAGAGAACATACTTGTCATCACAGGTTCTTGTTTCATGTACTCAAATAAGTAGATATGAATCATAACATTAGTGTTGTTCCTGTTCTTGCAGGTATAGAATGCCAAGCTAACCAAGCATCAGCTACTTCAGAAGAATGCACTGTTGCATGGGGTGTTTGTAATGTAAGGAATCTACTTTTATGCCATTTAAATACATTGATTATTCCAGTAGCAATAAGAATTACTAATAATTATTTCCAGTAATAAATAAGCTAGAAGTCTTAAGAAGCTAAATGTTTAGAACCAGCCTTCAAATTTGGGGGAGTGTAGTGTACCTAATAGCGTTCTCCTTTCTAACATAATTGAAACTTGTTTATGCTATTGTATTTGGTTGAAACTGTTCTATGTACTTATTGATTTTTTTATGCTGCCCATCTTACTAATACAGTGACTGGCAACTTAAAATACAATAAAAAGGTAAAAAAAGATAATACAAAGCAATTAAAATTAAAAGGCTTAAATAGAAAGATAAAAACCAAGAAGATGGGAAACATAGAGGTTGGAGACCTTCTCTACATCAGGCTTTGCCTTGCAATTCCTGGTGATAATTTTTACCCTGAATATGCTGCTGATCTCATTATCCTCTGAAGTAATTCTACAAAGTAACAATAGAAATAAAATAGTTTACAGCATGCTGTTTTCATAACTTTCCCTCCTTTTTTTTAGCATGCTTTCCATTTTCATTGCATTTCCCGCTGGCTTAAGACTCGGCAGGTATGCCCATTAGATAATCGAGAATGGGAGTTTCAGAAGTAAGTATCACATACTTGCCTAAATAAAGGAAATACAATTAACCATAGTATATGCCTAATTTCATCTAGGTCGGGGTGTCAAACTCAAGGCCCCAGGGCCAAATCCAGCCTGCGGGGTTGTTAGCTCTAGTCCATGGGGCCACCTTAGAAACAGCAAAGGACTGGCCCACGGTGCCTCTGCCAGCAAAATCAGAGCTTGGGAGGGCCATTTCCAAGCTCCATTTTTGCTAGCCGAGGTTTGCAGGAAGCCATCATGGCTGAAAATGGAGCTCGGGAGCCCGTTTTCGCTGGCAGAGTGCTTGGGCCGCCACAGACGCCCCTGACACAAGTGACATCGAATTGGCCACGCCCCCTGCCCTGAGGTTAAACGCAACCTTGATGCGGTCTTCAATTAAATCAAGTTTAACATCCCTGATCTAGGTATTTTGATTATAGGTAGAGCTTACATTAAGAATGTTTTGGCAAGCTGAAATTGGCACTTCCATCTGCTTTAAAGGGATGCAGATAAAGTACAACATTACTACATCTGTTTAAAGGGAACTACATGAGCATGTATGAATTAACCCTTTAGGCAGCAGAGAAAAGTGTCATTGATAAAAGTATAGCATATACTTGTATGCAGAATGCAGACTTATATTCAAGATTGCACATATATTTCATTGTATAAGTAGAATGATTGCTTAGAAGTCCCCAGGTTAAAAATGCCCTGATTTAAGAATAACCACAGTTAAGAACGGAGCCTGTTGCAGCAAAATTTGAGTTAAATATACATTGATTCAAGTTAAATACATAATGGTTCAAGTTCATTATGCAATATTATTTATACAATTATATTGTTCCAGCTTACACACAAATTCGACTTAAGGGTAGACCTTGGGAAGGGTAGACCTTAAAATGGGAACTATCTGTACTCGGGACTAAACGTCTTTGGAAATAAAGGTAGTTAATCTAATGTCTGTTAAAATACCAATAACAGTATAAAGTATATTTGTAAACTTACTTTGATAGAGACAGATTTGCAAATGAAGAATGGAGCAGATTTACAACTACATTAATAACAGTTTATGGCCAAATGACTGTTAAATCTGATAACTTATCAGTGTTTTTTGGTTGTAATAAGCAGCAATAAAATCTCTATCACATGGAGAGATTTCTGTTCACCTTAATTAATATATAAGAATCAATAAGATTGCAGCATCATAAACAAAAGTATCAGAGCAAAGAAATAATATTGTTTAAGATTTACAGAGATTTTCAATATTCTATGACATGTAAAGTGTGCACAACATTTAAGATCAAGTGTGCCCATCACAAATGTATCATAGTTAAATATGGTATAAGCATGATGTAATATTTCGTTCCTTTTTAAATGGCAGAATTGCCAGCTTGTGCAAACCAGCAGTTAACAAGTAATGCACAGATATAGGAGTTATTCAGTATGATTTCCTAATTTGCAGGAATCAGGAATATGTAACCTAATTTGCTCTAGATGTTTTCAACCACCTCATATCTGTCCCTTTAAATATAACCAAGAACAAACATTTATGATTTTGGCATTCTTAACTTCTGGAAGATACCAGATTATCTGCAAGTCAGGACTCCTTCAAATTAAGGTCAACTTCTGGTGATTTCACGGAAATGTTTGTGTAGTTTTCTTTCCAACCAGAAGTGATTTACTAACACTTTCTTCCAGTATGTTTTTAAAAACCAATTTAGCTAAACTTCTTGCTATTTCCTATTGGTCTCCCACCCAAGTACTAACCAGATTATGTATATAGCACAGGCCAAATTATTTGCAGAACCATCTCTCCCTGATAATATATATCTGCCCATCCCACTTTGTTAGATAGAGTGGCTGCACTACAGGTTCTCTTCCCTTAAATGTTGTCATCTGATGGGACTTCAGAGGCATGTCTTTTTTGTGGCTGCCCCAGCCCTTTGAAATAGTTTCCCAACTGAGATCTGAGGGATCCTTAACCTTTTAACCTTCTGGTAGCCCATGAAGACTGACTTTTCCCTCACGCTAGGATGAGGGTTTTATTCAAAAGCTGTTTGGCCTGGTACCAGAGAGAAGGGTATCTTTTATTTTTATAGGTTTTTTTAATGGATTGTTTTGAATCAATTAGAATCAGTTCTATAAATAAATAAATAAATTTATCCCTGCCATAGATTATAAAGCTAAATAACTTCTTCGTAGATTAGAAAAATGATTGTATTCTGACACAATTGCTACTTTGTCCTAAAAGGAAAATACTTTTTTTTCTAGGTATGGACATTAGCAGGAGAGCCAAGATCCCCAAGTTTATTCTGTCTTAACTTAAGCCTTCCACAGTGCAAGTGGGCTGACTCTGTTATACCATTTTTGTTTTTTCTTAATGCAGTCATTGTGAGTAATAAACTTTTTTGGTCTCCTGTTTGAATTGCTTCTTGAATTTTCATATCTTTAATTATTTTAAAGTAGACGTCAATTCCTTGCAATTACATATTCTGAATAATTATTTACACATAATCCACAATTGTGCATACAATTAACTAATGCAACCTATAAAAAGGACATGGTCAGAAATGTCCCTTGAGTAAACAAATGCAGCTTTCATCAAATCATAGCATTTAAAACTTTTAGAGATCAGAAAACAGAAGCCATTTCTTCTCCATTTCTCACAAAAGGTAAGTATATTAGTACATGTTGCATGGCAGCAAAATCTATGCTAAATTAACTACATCATTCCTATAGGAAATTAGAGAAGTCCATTAATGTTTCTGTTATGACAAGGTGCTCATGTAACAAGCAAAGAAAACAGTAATTTCAATAAGCCATGAGCAATTCATCTTGAATCTGATTGGGTGTTTTTCTGATTTCAGAAATAAATCCAGATTTATAACAGAAATATTCATAGTGCCAAAAGGATATTAAACTGATTAGAAGTTCATATTTTTCACAACTTCTAAATACCTGTATAAATGCATATATTTAGAATAGAATAGAATTCTTTATAACATTCTTTCTTAGCCAAGTGTGATTGGACACACAAAGGAATTTGTCCTTGGTGCGTATGCTCTCTGTGTACATAAAGAAAAAATAAAAGACATTCATCAAGAATCGTAAGATACAACACTTAGTGATAGTCAAAGGTTAATAAGCAATCAAATCACACTAGGAAACAAATAAAACAATATAAATAGTAAAGATACAAGCAACATGGTTATAGTCATAAGTGGGATGAGATAGATACTAGGAAGGATGAGAAGAATAATAGTAATACAGTTTTAGTAAATAATTTGACAGTGTTGTGGGAATTAGTTGTTTAGCAGAGTGATGGCATTCTGCTAAAACTTGTGTCTAGTTGTTCCAGTGTGCGGTGCCCTATAGCATTGTTTTGAGGGTAGAAGTTGAAACAATTTATGTCCAGGATATGAAGGGTCTGTAGATATTTTCACAGCCCTCTTTTTGACTTGTGCAATATACAGGTCCTCAGTGGAAGGCAAGTTGGTAACAATTCTTTTTTCTGCAATTCTAATTATTCTGTGAAGTCTGTGTCTTGTTTGGTTGCAGAGCCAAACCAGACAGTTATAGAGGTGCAGATGATAGATTGAACTCATTCCTCTGTAGAACTGAATCAGCAGCTCTTTGGGCAGTTTGAGCTTTCTGAGTTGGCACAGAAAGAACATTCTTCGTTGTGCTTTTTGATGACTTTTTTATGTTAAATGTCCATTTTAAGTCTTGAGATAGATAGAACCTAAAAACTTGAAGGTCTCTACTGTTGATACTGTTCCGTTGTCTAGTATTGTAAGAGGTGATGATATAGAAGGGTTTCTCCTAAAATCTACCACTATTTTTATGGTTTTGAGTGCATTTAGTTCTAGATTGTTCTGGTTGCACCACAAGGCTAGTTGTTCAACCTCCCGTCTGTAGGCAGATTCATCATTGTCTCGAATGAGACCAATCACTGTTGTATCATCTGCAAACTTCAGTACTTTAAAAGAGGGATCTTTTGAGATGCAGTCATTGGTATAGAGAGAGAAGAGAAGTGGAGAGAGTACACAGCCCTGTGGGACTCCTGTGCTAATTGTGCAAGTATCTGATGTGATTTTGCCTAGCTTCACCTGTTGCTTCCTGTCTGTTAGGAAGCTTATGATCCATTTACAAGTGTGGTCAGGTACAGCTAGCTGATTTAGTTTAGTTAAAAGAATGTCTGGAATGATGGTATTGAATGTTGAGCTGAAGTCTACAAAGAGGACCCTTGAATCTTTGGAGATTCAAGATGTACAGGATGTAGTACAGAGTCATATTAACAGCATCATCTGTTGATCTATTTGCTCGGTAAGCAAATTGCAAGGGGAAATAACAGTGGATCCGTGATGGTTTTCAGGTGGGACAGCACTAGCCTTTCAAAGGCCTTCATAACTACAGATATTAGAGCAACTGGTCTGAAGTCATTCAGTTCCTTGAAGGGTTTCTTCGGCATTGGGATGATAGTAGAGCATTGGAAGCAAGAAGGAACATAGCACATCTCTAGTGATTTATTAAAGATGTGGGTGAAGATGGGGGCCAATTAGTCAGCACAAGCTTTTAAGCAAGAAGGAGTTATCTTGCCTGGCCCTGGTGCTTTTCCTGGCTTTTTTCTGTCTGCACCTCATTCTCTGTAATCACCAGATGGGATGGGGAAGGTCCGTGATGGTGAACCTATGGCACGCGTGCCGGAAGTAGCATGCAGAGCCACTTCTGCCGGCATGTGAGAGGCTGCCCGGAAGAGCTCCACTGTGCATGTGCGCGCGCTGCCCACCAACCAGCTGATTGTCAGGTATTTGGCACACATGCATGGGGGCCAGGGGGCATGGGAGATGCAGGCATGCACAGAGATGTGGGGTGCATGGGGGGGTTGCGCACATATGCATGGAGGGGGGGGCACACACATTGCCTTCTGGGTGCTGGCATGTGAGTGAGCGTGCACAATTTTCGGCACAGGAGCCCAAAAAGGTTAGCCACCACTGGGGTAGGTTGTAGGAGGCTTAGCTGTTGGTGTGTCTGAAATAGGGATTGTGGAGATTGGATGACAGTAGTTTTCTCTCAAACCTACAGTAAAACACATTCAGGTCATCTGCCAGTTGTTGATTTCCTTCAGCATGGGAAGGAGGTTTGCTGTAACTGGTGATATTTTTAAGAGTTTTCCACTTAACTATTGCCTGGCTATAGGAATTTCTAAACTGGCTCAATAAACAAACAGTATGGTAGCATTTCACAGAATGGTGAATATGACATATTTTAATTATTCTGATCAACAGGATTGTCCATTGTGGTGCAGAGCAAAATGTTTGCAGGGCAGAAATTTTAGTAACATTATTTCCACTTGTCTTATACAGATAGTCATCGTCTTATGACTACAATTGAGCCCAAAATTTTTGTTGTTAAATGAAACATTTATTGAGTTTTGCCCCATTTTATGACCTTTCTTGCCACAGTTGTTAAATGAATCACTGCAGTTGATAAGATAGTAACCCAGTTGTTAAGTGAATCTGGCTTCCCCATTGACTTGGCTTGTGAGAAGGTTGCAAAAAGTGATCACCTGACCTTGGCACATAGCAACTGTCATAAATATGAACCAGTTGCCAAGCATCTGAATTTTGATCACACAATGTTGGGAATGCTGCAAAGGTCGTAACTCTGAAAAACAGTCACAAGTCACATTTTAAGGTGCTGCTGCAACTTTGAACAGTCACTAAATAAATTACTATGAAATAGAGGACTACCTGTATATGCAAAAAGTAAGACGGCATTTAGAAGCTAAAGATTTTTAAGGCATGTTATATTCAAATTTGTATAATTCAGTCTTAAATGTTTATGAGTCCCTAGTAAAAAATAGTTTCATTCCACAATTAAGGGTTTTGTGGGGGGGGGGGTAATCCAAAAGAACAACATCCAGTCCTCTTAATACTTTCACTTCTTCCAGTATCAATCCTATGCACAACATCTTTTCTCACATCTTCCTTGGTCTTTGGATAAGCTGTTGTTTTATTGGTTGTATCTGTTAACATCAAATGACCTATGAATTATCCAGTAAGTAGTGATTTAGAGTGCCTCAATCTTTTCTGTTATTTATCTGAAACTCAGATCACATACATATTTTGTCATAGTATCAAGTAATGTTAAGCATAAATTAACAGAAAAAATAGCAGTGTAACTTTTTGTAGGAAAATTTCAGAAAATTTAGACATAAAGGATCTAGATCTTCATAAAAGGAGACGTTTTGTAACTGGTGCCACATTGAAAATACCCTCTTGTTAATATTCATGCAAATGAAGTGGGTACCCAAAATTGTGAGATTTGAATGGGTAGCTATGGGAAAGGAAGACTGAAGTAAGCTGATCCAACATTTTAAATACAAACAGAAGCATTTTAAATTGAGTCTACAAATAGATTGGAGTTCTATAAATTAGTGAAATACTACAATAATATTCAAGTTTTGTTTTTAAAAAGCTGCAACTTCTGAACTATTTTTTAAAGGCCATTCAGAGCACATCTTGTAATAGTTTTACTGGGAGATTATTAGAATCACAAATATATTAGCTTCTAATTATGTTACATTCAAAAGAATGTGGAATCCTTGGTGCTTCCTGAGGTTGCTTTATTTTATTTATTTATTTATTTTATTTTATTCATATTTATATCCCACCCTTCTCCGGAGACTCAGGGCGGCTTACAATTTTTGGGATACAACCCAATGCGCTCAGCAATAGCCTTCCTTCCATTGTATATGCCTGCTTATTACTAAGCGGCATTTTTACAAAGTCAGCTTATTGCCCCCAACAATCTTGGGTCCTCAGTTTACCTACCCCGAGAGAATGGAAGGCTGGGTCAACCTTGAGCCTGGTGGGATTTGAGCCTGCAATAATTACAGGCAGCTGGAACTAAGTGCTAGGCTATTAACAGCCTGTACCACCAAGGCCCTTGTTTAAGTACAGCAATATCTTAAGTGATAAAGCTCCACCTAGACAGGTAGTTTTTCTTTAGAAATGAAATATGCTCTCATTTGGAATTTGGATGGAGTGCAATAGCAGATTCCCCAGTCTCATGAAGCATAAATATTAGACATTTTTGGAGTGTGCGATTATTGCTACAGCAAACATACAATGGGATAACAAAAATGAAATGTTTTTATTTTATAAAAAAATAAACTATGTAAGGCATAGGTCTATAGACCAAAACTAATAAACAAGTAGTTGTAAACAGATATAAGAGCAAAAATATCTACAGCTGAGCAAAATAGCACTGAAAAGAAATAAAATAACCCTGACATATTTTTTCTGCCCCCTTTATCTTATCGGTTCCATTTCTGTCATGGCTTTTAAGAGCCTGTATCTTAGGTCCAATAAAGAAAAATGTGTTTATACATCCTTTGAGATATGCCACATACTTTAAATTGCTTCTAAGAATTTAATAAAACACTTGTTAAAAATACTATAAAACATAAACAGTAAAGTGGAGGAAAGAAACAATACCAACCTTCGTTTCTATAATATTTGTTGTACTTCTATTTACTATTGATATTATTACATGTCTCACTTTGAAATATGGTTATCTTAAAAAGTGAGAGAAATAATTGTAATAAAATAATAGATTTTAGAATTTTGCTAAAAAACCCCACCTGTTGTATAGAATTAAATGGTTAACTAACTAATCCACAAAAACATTAGATATAAATGGATTGAATAATATTACTCTTTTCCATTTTAATCCCAAACTGATTAAGAACTTTGGAGTTGCTGAACTTGGATGGTTGCCAGATTATGGCCATTCTTCCTCAAGGGCTGGGAACCTTCTTCTATTCAGGTAACAGTCCCTCAGTAGTTCCTTCAGTACCTTTGTGCTTCTGATCACCTTTCTGTTCTTTCTCTTCTACACACGTGCAAAAGAATGAAGAGATTGGCCTTCAACAGAAGAGAATATTTGTAGCTCAGGTTTGAACTGTGGGCTCCTTGGTGCTCCCTGAGCATGATGGTTTTCTTGAGATGCTTCATTACCAAATTAGATACCTTGTTACCTAGTTCAGTAATGAAACATCTACAAGAAAACAGCGTCACCGGTTGGTCTTCCTTCAGCAGTCATCTTTTTGCTTTCAGGTGAAGACCTTGTGTAGATGTGTTCACACAGCACACTTTACCTAGTTAATTATCCTTTACTAATGATAATTTTCTGAATTAGCCTGATACACTGAACCATATTATTTAGCAAAGTGACTTAAAAAAAGGCTACTTTTTCCTAGTTCAGTGTGCTACATAAATAGCATACTTACATAGTTCACCTAGCCAAAGGAAATAAAGTACTGTGTACTTCTACCCCTCATTGCCCAAATTTTTAGCCTGTCATCCAACTACAAAATGTCATCATCTTCCATTTACAGAAGTAGAATTTATAACTTATATCAAATCTTGATTTTTTTATAAAATCAAAGAACTAACTATTTCAGATTTTGTGAATGTAGTAAACCTAACAATTTTCTGCACGCATTGGGGGAAATAAGATGATGGGAGTTACATATTCTTTAGCCAGACTTTTTGAATTGACATGTCATACACCCACAGCAGATACGTTCAAACAACACCTGAGCCACATTTCAGCCAAACATGTTGCATGAGCACAGGCAGTACTGTATTGCTTCTGCATGGTTCAGTGTGCCATGCAAACCCAGACAATTGGGATAACCAATCGAGCTAAATTTATATTAACCAGAAATAAACATACCATGAGAATTAATCATATAGAAATTCCATTTTAGCATTTACACAACTTGCTATATCATCAATCATTGTTAACAAAACAATCTGTTCTAGAATATATGTGAATGGGGTTATCAAGCTGAAGCATAATGTTGTGTATTTTTAACACAGCTATTACAAAAATTAAATGTGATTTTGGTTTTTGGCACTTGGATAGGTAAAGTCTTGATTAGCCAAATTCAAAAGGAGGACGTCAAATACAACTTTCAGAAATCCTGATTTTACATTTATATTAAAGTGCAACAGTGCTGACATCAGTAGATGATTTTGTCACATTCCATGATTATTAGTGCTCTAACTCTTGCAACTAATTTTCTCTGTTGCTATGGAGTAAAGGTATTTATTCAGTCTATCCCTGTCTGCATTGCTCCAACATTTTATTACTTGCTGGTTCTTTCTTTACAAAAGTAGATAGTTTATTCAGTCTCCACAGGCTTAAAAATTAACTCATGCTGATAAATACACATTGGCTTCCATACATATATGGGTGTATACATTTAACATTTCACGCTTTTCTGTTTTTTTTACATAAAATAAAATCTCTATAATGGGACAGAGTAGGGGAAAATTACAATCCAAATTAAATTATATGTTTCAAAGAAAATAACTATATGTATGATAATGTAAATAAAATTACAAAGATTAAATAAAATACCTCACACAATTTCAAATTGTGAAATATGGAAACCATGGAGAAAAGGCAAGGTTAACCTTTTTAAAAGGGACGTTGACCAGAAAATTCTAAAACTTGGGAAATGTCTACCCACACAGACAAGGGGCATACTTTACAGTGTGGCATGGTTTGCTTACTTATGGTTTATTGAACAAGCTGATTATATATTAGCCAAATACTAGCAAGGAATAGATCATGCCCTGACACATCAAAAGGCCAAACCAAATAATATAATACTCTGTAAACCTGTATCAGTACATTTGAAACCAATACTAGCCTAACTTTCTATTTCCTGTTTCCACAAACTAGAGAGGTAGCAGCTTGGGTATACACAACAAGGGAGGTTTCATCTAAGATTTGAACCTTAGTTAACAAGTTACATGACAGAGAATAAGATTTATGCCTCTTTATTCTAATTACTGTAACCCTTTCCTTTGGTTTTGAGTAAATAGTAGATGCCAAATAGTAGATGCCCTGGTTAAACATACTTTGTTCCAATTATGGTGCTTTATCATTTGTAGCATAATCTTAACATCTTTATTCTAAGTCCTACTGTATTCAGTGGAGTTTATTGCCAGGTAAATGAATATACTATTGAAACCTCAACTGAATTGGGGAAAAGGGACAAAATTGAAACTACACAAGAGTTTTTCTCTTAAATCATGATACCGTCAACTAAACAATCGCTTGTCAGTTGATAATAGTTCATATTGATAATATATTTCAAAATAGGAAAAGCTATGTATTTTGCAAAAATACAAAACTATTTTGGAGACAAATCTATACTTGACCAAAATATTGGAATATGTAGTGCTCTTTTTAACTGTTGCATCATTTATTCTACATACGTACCCACTGAGGGATATTTGACACTTCTCTGTGTATATGAAGTCTGCAATGCAAATTTTGCATATAGTAGTGTGCTCCAAAACCAAAAATAATACATTTATAATAGAATAATACAGGGATTTTGTCACTTTTGTTGCTGTTGTGTGGTGAGAAATAAATAAACATTATAGTCAGCAACCATTTCAGAAATTAATATGGCTAGATAACCAGAGAAAATGTTCTCGGCATGAAGTAACACATTGTTTTGACAACTACTAACACAGTGAACCTCAAACATGGCAACTGGAATTTGAAGTCCCCACATCTTAAAGATGCCAAGTTTGAGAAACATTGTACTAACATATAATTAACAAGATTTCCTATGAGAGTTGATATTGCAGAGCTTAATCTGATTGGCTCAGATAGCTCTCGTCAACACTTAGTCCACCTGGCTAAAATGTGACAGTAGCTTGATTGGCTACTATCAGAAATTGAAAATTGCATCATTTCTTTCTTCAGAAAAAAAAATCACTACTCACTGAATGGTAATCATATCTGATTCCCTATCTTAGCCTGTAAAAGCTAAAGAAAGACAGGAATAGAACAATCTGTTTCACTTTCTGACCTCACCCCAGCCTTTAATTATTATATACTGTACCATAAAAATATTTTTATTTAGTAAAAAACATTACAATGGTACATCAAGGTATTCAATGTTAGTTGGTTCTGGGAGGCACAATGAGTACCAAAAACGAGGAGTACCAAACAATTTTTTCCCATAAGGAATAATCTAGCAAGTCACAAGGCAGCTGACTCCAACAGGTTCTAGCTTGTATGCTGAGTGCCAAACACAGAATAAGTACCGGGACAAAATTTTCACATCAAAATGTGTTGAGTACCAAATCTGATGAATTTCAAAGCAGTTGAGTACCAAGGTACCACTATACCCACTATTCAAAATACACACACTGAACACAAAAATAGCTTTCCTGCTTTAAAAGGGTCTGCATAAAGACCAAGAGATTTAAGTTTTATTGTTGGTGTGCTGAAACAAGTAGCAGAACAATTGATAGGAAAATGTTTAGAAAATGAATATATCCATATTCTCCATTCTCCATATCCCATATCCATTTTCTCTATTCTAAATAAAACCAGATTATTAAGAAATGCAACTATTTTTAATATCTAAAAATAAGGATAAGAAGGCATCCCATGCTGGATTTATTTTTTGCCTTGCCGTAAACCAGCAGGGTTGGTGGTAGTTCGTTCAAGAGAGAGAAAATGCATTTTGTATATGCTTATGCTTGTAGAAGCATATGCTTATGAAATATGCTTCTAAGTTATACATTGTATATGATCCATTTGTCAGCTTTAGAAGCCATATTAGCACCAGAAGCTTCCACGCTGCCATATTCTTGAACCTGGGAAAATGGGAGGGGGGAATGGCATGGAGCATATGCAGTAGACAAAATAGCATTCTTCTTTAGAGTCGAGGTCATGTTGTTCCTGCACCTGCTGAGGAGGAGTAGAGTGGATGTGTCAAGTTGGGACAGATGGTGATTGGTCATGTGATGGAATGAAGGGGGCAGGGTGTGGATTTGTAATATTTTACTTATTGGAGGGAAACCTGAAACTTTCAGATTCAGGATTTCCCAGATGTGCCAGTTTACTACTCTAATAAAAGGGAACTTTGAGAAAATATCTGGTTCTGAGTTATCTGTTAGAGTCAAGTTTTTCTGGAATGCTGACACCATTATTACTTCACTTGACTCCTGGGTGTGATTTGCTAATAGACAGGCTTAAAGGTTCAACTTACTAAACTTTGGCCCATGTTCTTCCACAACATGAAGCCCTTGAAAAATGTTGGACTACAACACTCAGAATTATCTTCTAAGAATTGTCCAACACATCTTGAAGGCACTATTACAATAAAAAGTATATGGTGCTGGTGAGAACAATAGTATAATTGCAAAACAACACAAAAAGCACCAGATTTAGGATGCAGGTTTTGGAGGAAGTTTTCCTATCTCTTGTGTATTCTCTATCTGTTTTGTTTAAAAAAAAAACTAGATAATTTTGCTACTTGGCTTGCTGTGTACTGCCATGGTTAGGATGCATATCACAAACTTAGGAACAAACATCATTTAATTTAAGGGGAAGATAGTACAATTAAAAATATTAATAAAATAAGTATCAATAAATATGGATATGGCACTGCATATTTTAAAAAGCTATACCTCAGGTATTAATACTAGCCATGTTTGATGGCAATTATTTGACAATTTTTAGACCCTGGCCCTTAGATTTAGCTCTAGCTACACATTAGGTACCTTGCCAATGTTTATTTTTTTAAAGAACTCCAGTGTCCCCCGGACAGCATTTAGAAACTTTAGCTTATACCCAAATGGGCAAAACGGCCAATGCACTGGTCCCTGCAGTTTTCTTGACAAGGTTTTTCAGAATTAGGTTGCCACTGAGTACTTCCTAACACTGAGAAAAAGTGATTGGCCCAAAGTCTAGCAGCTGGCTTTATTCCAGGATTTAGGATCTTTAATTATAACCAAATTGGTTAAAGGACCAATGTACTGTTTATACAGTACACTAATAATATATTACTTTCTCATGTGATTTAAGGTTGGTTCTGTTATAACCCTGATGGACAGCTATTATGTTCATATTTATTCAGTCATAAATCCCATTATGTTCTCTAGGACTTATTCCTAAGTAAATAGATATAAGATCGTTGCCTAAATTGCTTCCCATCAACTGTATCTCTGATACTTCATATAACACTGTTATGGCTTGTTTAACTATGATTTATTCATAATTCATAATGACAAGATATACAAAATAGCCAATTGTGGCTTATTCATAGACCACAGTTGGCAAGGTTGGCATCATGTCATAAACCTGCTAAATCTAAATCAAATAAGTAGAGGACATACAATAACATCACAGAATATGCTGTGCTAATGTGCTATAGAATGAAGTATTGTAACCTTCCTTGCTCATCTGAACAACATTCCTGTTAATCAGAATATATATCATTTAAACAAGAATTGGCTTCAAATTCTAATTTCTTCAAGTCTAAAATAGTAGCTGTTATACTGATTTAGGCAATATGCCAAACCAATCAAATTTGTAAATGCTGTGTGCACTAAAGTGTAAGATAACTTATCTTTTCTAATGCCTCAAGCCTCCGCCATTCTGCATCAATGTTGTTTCTCTCTAGTTTCTCCCTACCTTATTCATCCTAAGACAGTGACAGACAACCCATGACATTCGCTAAAGATAACACACCACAATATTTTGGATGGCATACCAGTATTCACCAAAAACCAACAACCATTTTCAAAAGCATACCCTATTCTTTCACAATTTTTGAAGACTATGAAGGCCACATGGAGAATGGTGTGCTCTTGCAAAGTCTCTCAAATGTTCAAAATTATGCAAGAATGGGATGTGCTTTTGCATGTTTTCGGGAGACTGCAGCAGCCACAGAAGAGTATTCTCCAAATCAGCTTCAAGAATGAAGGCTTTGTGTAACCCAGAGCTGCCTCAGGTAGATGACAGGGGCGTGGCAACAGGTAGTTTTTCTTTAGAAATGAAATATGCCCTCATCTGGAATTGGGATGGAGTGCAGTAGCAGATTCCCCAGTCTGATGAAGCATAAACGTAACTGGCTTAGACGTTTTTGGAGTGTGTGATTGTTGCTAAAGCAAATGTAACAATGGCATAACAAAAATGAAATGTTTTTTATATTATTAAAAAATAAACTATGTAAGGCATAGATCTGTAGACCAAAATTAATAAACAAGCAGTTGTAAACAGATATAAGAGCAAAAATATCTACAGCTAAGCAAAATAGCACCAAAAAGAAATAAAACAACCCTGACATTTTTTCTGTTCCCTTTATAATAACTATTTTAAATGTTGCCTATTATCTCTGATTCTCTAGAAGTTCTGCATGAAACAATGGCGTAGGTGATCACCCGGATAGCTGAACTGGACATCCACTTATGAGGCCAGTGCCATGCCATGTAAATATAGACTATATTTACAATATAATCACATAGACTATGTATACATGTTTATTTCTCTTCTGTCATGTTCTCATCATACACTCAATAATAATAATTATCTTTAAATTTTACTAATGATTCTTCAAATTAATTAACTTATTTTTTATTATTTTTGTAGTCTGTATTTAGTCAATATTAGTCACCCTAAATACATATTAAATGGAAAGGCTGGTTATAGATGAAACAATTATGTTAAAAGAGAGGGCAGCTTCAAAACTTGTGCTTGAGCATAATCTATGCTTCACATGGATTTGCTCACTTTATGCTAATTCATTATTAAGCAAATGATCATTCAAATTCATGCAAAAAAACCAAAAGAAGGTGACTATTGTTCTAACTGTGCCAGCGTTGTTAATTTGCGCCAACAATCTAAGAACATGACAAGATTTCTTCCTACTAAAACACATTTCTGCCCTCACTCATGAATTTACAATACTATAATATTGTGCAGTAGTTTTAGTTAGATTTTTATAGTACATCAATTGCAACTTCTGGGCACTTTTCAAGGGTAGCCCTATTTAGAATGCATTGCAACAATCAAGTTGGATGTCAGCAAAGGGTTACACTATACCTGAGTGGTTAAGGAGTGACACAGCTGGTTAGTAAACATTATTGTATGAAGACAATTCTCATAGAGCTGCCACTTGCAAATCAAAGTACAACTGAGGATCAAAAAGCTGTCCCAGACTGAAAAATTACTTTTCCAGGGGGAGTCAAACAGGTTGAACTTCAATCTCCAAGTCCAGTTTCCTATTTATTTATAACACTTTCATCTTGTCTGGATGTTATTTCAGCATTTTCCTGACATCCAGCCCATTATTAAATTAAATTGAGGTACCATGCTCAAGGTTTACAAATGAGTTTTATAAAGAAATAATAAATGAGAGCGTCTAACTAAGTGAATAAGTGCACCATGCATGAAGCATTACTTTCTATGTGCATTATTTGTATCCTGTATATAATATACAAAACATGGCTGAAATGTCATATCATTAGGGCAAAGTGGATGTTGCTAGGACTATGGATCATACAGAAATTTCTTTCCTTGCTCCTTCAGAGAAGAAAACATACATTTTTGTCCCCATTTAAGGCTCTGCCCAGGTAACATGTCCACTGGGAAGCTGATCTATTTAATTCCCTTTCTTCAACTGCTGTTACTCAGAATTACAGTATGATGAAATTTATCACCAGTCCTTTAGAAAGGAATTGGTAATCATGCTTATCATTTACATGGTAATGCAGTAAATCTCACTGAATGTATTAACTTTTCCATAGATACAACATAGCTGTTTTACTCCAGCCAGATTCACGGTTTAAACTGATGATTACCCAAACACCCCAATTTCAGTTTTGGACTTACTGCTGTTCATGGCTGCAAATTCAGACAATGCAGTTCTTTTTTTCTGCAGCGAGAAAACTCCCCACTAGGCTGGCTTGCTTTCCCTCTGACTTTGTCATATATACTTAGCAATGCTGTTTGATGCTATTTCTTCATTGCATCACTTTGGAAGTCTGGTTGCTATGGCAACTGAGCACAGCCTTAATAATCTGTAGTCCCCCTTTTACATGTAGATGTTATTCTGGATAACTCATATGTCCATTGTGATATTCATTTCATTAATTAGCATAATACATTGATTAAAAAAATACTGATTTGGAGTGGCTATCTAATTCAGAAAAGTGTCTGGTAGTACTAACCTAACATAAAAGGGCTCAAAATTAGTTATAAGTTAGAAATGAATGGAAACAATTTAACACTGGTATATCCCTGGGTCCAGCCCTGGATCTATTTATCAGATCGTGGTTAATCAAACCATGGACATGTGAACATATATATGGAATCATGTTGTATGATTGGATTTACACATATTACTTTAAATAATATTCCCATCCACTGCAGGAATACAAGTTAAAATAATTCTGGTAAATGGCTACATAGTGTGTGCTTGAAAAAGAATCTATGATCCACAAATGTGTCATTCTTTCTGTGAGAATTTTTCACAGCATTCACAATGCATTTCATGCATTCAGTTTAAATTTGCTGTCCTATAAGTTAGGTCCATGATTCCATAAAAGGCACTCTTGAATGCAGGGAGGGGGAAAATCTTGACTTTTTTTTGTCTATCATCCTTTCAGATATTTGAAACTATTCTTATCTTTTATTTTCTAACTTCTGATCACGCCTGTTGTTCTTCAGTAAATCCGTTTCACAGTTTAAGGAAATTTGGTTCTGAATATGTATTTTAAATAAAATTAAAAAATTATTTAAAAAAAGAAAGAAAATTTGCTTCTTAAAATGTGTTTCCCAAAACTGAATGCTACACTCAAAGTGGGATATAATCAATTCAGAATAAATTTCCCTTTCCTTAAAATGGTATTTCTGTTGCTGCAAGCTAGAATTTTTTTTCCTGTTTTTATTATTACATCACACTGCTGATTGATAATTTTGCAATACCTTACAGTACCAAGTTTATCAAGCCAGGTATTCCCTATCCTGTGCATTTGATTAAATGTCTTAACTCTCAGTACATTTAGTTGTTATTTTCTGCCCATACCATAATTCAATAAGATTATTTTGCATTTTATTTTTCTTGTAAGTATTAACTTTCCCATCCAAATCTGTGGCATCTACATGTTTGATTAGCATTCCCTCTTCCAATTCATTATCTAAAGCAGGGGTGTCAAACTGAAGGCCCACGTCTGGATATGGCCCACAGGGTGCTTAGATCTGGTTTGCAGGACCACCCTGGAAGCAGTAAAGGACCAGCCTCTTGTAGCCCTCTGCCAGTGAAAACAGAGCTCATGGGACGTGTCCATTTTTTGCTGGCAGAGCACTGCACGAAGCCTTCCCAGCCGAAAATGGAGCCTGGGGGGGCCACCCAGGCCACCACAGGTGCCCGAGATACAAGTGACATTGAGTTGGCCATGCTCACCCTGACCACACCCACCTGGCCATGCCCCCTGACCCACCTGAGATCAAACACAATCCTGATGTGGCCCTCAAATGAAATTGAGTTTGACAGCCCTGATCTAAAGTGTTGAATAGTACAGGACCCAAAACTGAACCGTGTAGCACCCTACAAATAATTAAGCCCAGTTTGAGTGCTACTAATGAGCATTAGTTATGATTTTTGAGCCAAATTTAACTATCCTGCCACCCCTTAACCAACTTGCTTAAGTAGATGTGGTGAATGTTATGCTGAAATCAAACTATATTACGTCTGCTAAAGAAGTTACGACACTTAAAAATCAGATTGGTCTGACAAGACATTTTGACAAATCCATGCCAATCTGTAATAATTACTGCATTGTAATTAAAATGCTTACAGATCAATCTCTCATTTTCATTGTCTGGTACTTAACAGGTGTATTCTCAAAGATAATTCATAAGCTTTTTCTTTCATCTTCTATTTATTTTAAATGCTCTTGACAGCATCACCAAATTTATTCTCCTATTCTCTTTGGATTTCTGAACATTATGGGGATACTTTCAACATAATTCTCCCCCATGGCTTTTATTAATTTTGAACAAACTATATACTGTAGTTCAAATGGATCTCATTGTACCAATACCTTCTCTTTCTCCTACAATGTACAAGACTTCATTTTAGCTCCTTTCTTCCTTTTTTTGCTCCAGATCCTACAGAATTTTATTTAAAATGTTTCTAATCAATATATTGCTTTGCCAAACATATTTTAACCAGTCCTTTTGAAGTGCAACCTATTTTGTTCCTGTGGCCTATCATCCAGATAATTCACAACATAGTTCCTTGAATGAAATCCCTGCCACTCTGCCCATTTGTATAGCCAGTCAGTCAGGTGGAGTAGCAAATATATCTGAGTTTGTTCTCATGCAAAAACACAAAACTGCATAAACATTGCAAGTCACAACTGCAGAGTCCATCATTTATGTTCAATGCCCCAGCAGTAAAATACTTTTACTGGTTATTCCACTTGTCCCAGTTTTCTAAATTCATATAGTGCTCTAGCTGCATTTAAAGAACACGCATAACTTTTTCTTTATTCATTTATTGTATTTATTTACATTTCACATTTCTAAACTGCCCATCTCCCTCAAAGCTCTTTTACTGAATCAACCCATTTCTTAGGTTTGTGAATAACACATTGAACTTAAGTAGACTTTTTAAAACTATTATTCTTGTTTTATATATAACTCATCTTGTCATTTCAAACCAGGTATACTGACTTTCACAAAATACCCTAAAGTAGAAAAATACCCTGAGATGAAAACTCAGCATGGTATACAAATGCAGTTGATAGTTTAGCATTATATGGGTTTTTTGTATGTGTTTCCAAAAGTATTTTCATATATGTTTTTAATCATGAATTCTAATTCATAGTATTTTATAGAGAATCCAAATATAGCTTTTCCTTCCTGTGTTGTGTCATTGGTTCTGCTTTTTTTTTCAAAGTGGGAAAAATGGCTTAGTGGCATTTCCGCACTGCTAATTTAAATAAATCTCTCCCTTCTTTGTGTCCCCAAAAACTTACCACCACGAATTTGTTTGGATCATCTACTCAGGTCCAATATTTTCTGTAGAGGATCAGTGTGGAAATGTGGTGTCCTCACTAGTGGCTGTGTTGGTACAACCATGATCCCATTCTTGCCTATGTATTTTCTGGTATTGTCAGCCTTCTCATTTGTCAGTTTAATTTTCTGGCATGCACAAATCAAGGATATGTAAGGTCTGCTGTCTCTATCCTAAAATCATTTCAGTTTTATTTTTGGCACATCTAGTACTGGTAGTTTATGAGAAACTAGAAAACTTGAATATCTGCCTGGAAGATAAAAGTGATTAGAGCTTGTTAACAATAATCATTCTGGTGGACAGGAATCTTTAGGCATTTGAAAATACTTCCCCTCTTGTATTCCAAACACTATTGCTTCTCATTCTGTAAAACTATTTCTTTTTTGCGGTGTGTTTCAATACAATAAAGGGTTTGAGAAAGAAAAGGGTTTTTGCAGAAAGAATAGAACAGAACAGAATAGAATAAAATAGAATTCTTTATTGGCCATGTGTGGTTGGACACACAAGGAATTTGTCTTGGTGCAAATGCTTTCAGTGTACATAAAAGAAAAGATACATTCGTCAAGAGTCAAGAATCATCAGGTACAACACTTAATAATAGTCATAGGGTACAATAAGCAATCAAATCATACTAGGAAACAATCAGTATAAATCAAAAGGATACAAGTGACAAAGTTACAGTCATACAGTCACAAATGGGAGGGGAGGGGCAATAAGGAGTGATGAGAAATTTAATAGTAATAGCAATACAGACTTTGTAAATAGTTGGACAGTGTTGAGGGAATTATTTGTTTAGCAGAGTGATGGCGTTCGGGAAAAAACTGTCCTTGTGTCTAGTTGTTCCGGTATGTAGTGCTCTATAGCGTCATTTTGAGGGTAGGAGTTGAAACAGTTTATGTCCAGGATGTGAGGGATCTGTAAATGTCTTCACAGCCCTCTTTTTGATTCGTGCAGTATACAGGTCGTCGATTGAAGGCAGGTTGGTAGTAATTGTTTTTTCTGCAGTCCTAATTACTCTCTGGAGTCTGTGTCTGTCTTGTTGGGTTGCAGAACCAAACCAAACATAAGGAAACGGGATTCTACTTGAGAAGCAAAAAGAGAAATGCTCTGAAGGAATGGATGGTGACTAGAAATATGGAGCATGAGAGTGGGCAAATTCTGCTTTGGGGAAATTCTCCCTCTTGTTGAGTGGCTGGTATAGGGTCCTGTTCCTCTGGTGGAGTGCAGCATGGAGCTGGAAATGGTGACTAGAAGCAACAGAAAACTTTTGTGAATATGATCAGAGTTGTCCTGGCCTTAAAGGCTTGCTGGACTTGGTGGACTGACAAAGGCATCAAATTTTCCATTCCTGGTTGGGGCCTCAGGCCTTGGGCCTCCTTGGCAGAGGATAACAGCCATGGGCTTAGTGGTACCAGAGACATAACAGCAGGATCAGGGAGTTATTTTAGCACAGCCCAGACTCTGCCATTACATGATTATTCAGCATCTGACTTGATCTCAGTTTGGATGTGATTTTCCTGTTGGACTGTTTAAGCTAATTCCTGGCTGGTCAGTTGACCTGATATTGAACTGGCTGTCCCAGACTACAGGTAGTCTTCGATTAATAGCAGTTCATTTAGTTACAACAGCACAGAAAAGAGTGACTTACGACCGTTTTTCACTTACAACTATTGCAGCATCCCCACAGTCACGTCATCAAAATTCAGATGCTTGCATCTGACTCATATTTACGATGGTTGCAGTGTCCTGGGATCAGGTAATCATCTTTTGTGACTTTCTGACAAGCAAAATCAACACGGAAGCCAGATTCACTTAACAACTGTGTTAGTAACTTAATAACTGTAGTGATTCACTTAACAAATGTGGCAAGAAAAGTGGTAAAATGGGGCAAAATTCACTTAACAAATATCTCACTTAGCAACAAAAATGTTGGACTCAATTGTAGTTGTAAGTTGAAAATTACCTGTATATAAAGGAATGGAGACTACCAGCAGGTTGAATGTTATGAGGGATTGTGAGTTGACTGAGATCTTCTTCACATGGTCTCATAGTTGCTACTGGCAAGGACAGTAGCAGCTGAGGATCTTGGTAGATTTGAAGAGAATCACAGAAGTATTGGTAGGATTGCCTATCTTCTAGTATCCTAAAAACCTAGCATTTTTTGCAGACCTTGGATTAGATAGATCAGGGTGTCAAACTCGTGTCATCACAGCAGTGTCACATGACATACCGGGACTTTTTTCCCCTTCACTAAACTGGGCATGGGCGTGGCCAGCGTGTGACAATTCACCCAGTTTGGTTAACCTGAAAAAATGCTGCATATATTTTACACAACAGTGCAATCCTGATGATCTAATCAAGAAAGCTGACTTTTAGCCTGAGATGCAAAATCTAGTTAAATTCTATCTGAAAGCCAGACATAAATATTGAAGGGGAATATTGGAGTCACAAATACACCTAGAACTGATATTTATGTTGCAGTATAAATTGTTTATTATATTAAATATATAACAAATATATAATACATTATATTACAATATAATGGTCAGAGTTGTTCGGTGAGGGAGATGAGCCTCTAAATATTTATAGGTATGGATAGGGGGGATGTAAGGGCTATATCTAATGACTCTCCATTGTGGCAGCATCCTAGATCCTAACTGGGAGTTGCCCAGAGTTGGCTGATAGATGCCCAGAGTTGGCTATATAAATGTTTTAATAAATAAACAAAGAAATGTTTGATTCCTGGCATAGAGAAAATTATTTTGTAAACATAGTTCAATTTCTCCCAATATCATCAAGAGAAGAGCCAAGCATTTATGAAAAGGTGAAAGAGAAACACTAGAATATAAATTCTGGAGCACAAATCTATATAAAAGCTTGGGCTTGTTTGCATTGCAGAGGAAAAAATGTCTTTTGTTTAGGACTTCATTGTTTGCAATAAGGATTCTAATATACAATTTATGAGAATCTTCTGCCATACTAAACCAATTGCTGAATAGGGATTAAATGTTTGGAGAGCTGATATTTACTACTATGTCCTCGTGTGAAATTTGATAATGCATCTTCAAAAGGTCTTTTCTTGCTGGCTAAATATTGCATGTTCATTATGGGAAAAACCCAGTGCTGGGCAGTAAATTTTTTAACAACCAGTTCTCTGTCCTAATAACAGGCTGGGTGTGTGTGGCTGGGTGTGTGTGGTTGGGTGATCATGTGACCAGGTGGCATGGCCAACTCGACATCTCATACATTGAGTGGCACCTCACCTTGCCCCGCTTGCCTGACCTCCTGAGCTCTTCTGGTCTTTGTCTATTACTACAGTGTCTGGTTGTTTATCTAATGCCTGCCTGTCCTTCTGGATCCTGAACTCCCACAGATCCTTAGCTCTATTAGTCTCCACGATCTTCTGTGGAAACTCCTTGGGAATTCTGGGAGTTAAAGTCCATACGTCTTTCAGCTGAGAGACACTGACCTACCCCTTGGGTTCTATTTTTTGTGGTAAATCACTGCTTCTATGGATCTGTTGCTTAGTGCCTGTTCTTGTGCTGTTATGATCAATGATCAGTGCTGCCTTTTACACACACACATACACCCCAGAGCAGGGGTCTGCAGAGGTGGGATTCTACCTGGTCAGACAGGTTCTATAGAACCAGTTGTTACGATTCTGCGCAGTTTGGAGAACCAGCAAATCGCGCAAATGGCTGACCCCGCCCCGCCCACTCACTCCTTACCTGGCATATGTTACATCATACTTGCCTGCATTTGCTAACTTGCTATTTTTCCTTTTTTTTCCACGACCATCAACTGTTCTGCTGTACCAGGAGATTTAGATTAGCTAGAAAGCAGGAAATTGTTGGATTTCTTGCTTTCTAGATAATCTAAAAGCAGAGCTGAACCTTCCTTAGGACTGAAGCTTCTATTTTTCAGTGCAGACTCAGCAGATTGCAGAAAGATAGATTTCTGTGTGAATCTGTGATTCTGTAAGCAATTTAATCTGCCTGCCTGCTTTGCCTGCTTTTGGGTAAAAGTTGCTCTTTTTTAAAAAAAAAATCAATATTTACATACATGGTATGTTGTGAGTTAATTTTGTGAGTTTGCTTGTTAGCAAATTTTATGTGACAGACTCAGATAGCAGATTGCAGAAAGATAGATCTCTGAGTGAATCTGTGATTCTGCAAGCAACTCAATCTGCCTGCCTGCTTTGCCTGCTTTTGGGTAAAAGTTGCTCTTTTTTTAATAAAAAAATCAATATTTACATAAATATTTATAATATTTACATACAAGCCGTGCCCAGCCAGTCACATGACCACCAAGCCATGCCCAGTCAGCAAGCCATGCCGAGCCAGTCACATGATCACCAAGCCACACCCACAAATTAGGCCACACCCACAGAACTGGTTGTTAAGAAATTTGAATCCCATCCCTGGAGGTCTGCAACCTTAAACACTCAAAGAGCCATTTGGACCTGTTTCCACAGAAAAGAAAACACAGGGAGCACAAACCCTTGAGACATCTAAAATGAAGACAACACGGCATATATCATATTTTACCTTTATGCTTATAGTCTATTTAACTCAGTACTATTTCTTCTGGGCCTTAGGTGGAAAAAGAGCTTTCCAATCACTTGCTAGAGATGTCATGGGTTAATCTGGAAATTTCTGTGAGCAAATTCTAATTTACTGGAATTGCATCTTTAGCTTAATTGTAATTATATATTCAATTAAATTTGAAGCCTTTTATATGATTGTTTCTTCCACTTCAGGAATAATTATAAAAATGATGATTTCTCACTCATTGGAACCCTATATTTGGATTCTGATGGATATTGTTGTGAATGCTTTTGCAAAGCAGTGGCTGGGAAGACTTGCTACAGATAAGTTTGCAAAGTACCTGTTTCAAATAACATTTCTTGATTGTGTATTCTTATTTGCCCTCTTGTACTGTATCACTGCATTTTGGATTCAAATGCAAAAAAAAATATTTTGGAGAGCACAGAGAAAGGAATGCTGCACCTGTCTGCAATTCTTTAAGGCAGCTGCATTTTTTTCCTGGGATTATAATGCTTCCTGGGATTATGCAGCTGCCTTTCTTCCCCAGAAAAAAACCCTATATTTTGTTTAAAGAAATGCAGACAAATGCATCCCTTTCCACCAGAGCAATGCACAATCCTATGCTTATAATTTTTCTGCTTTTTCAAGACAGGTGGATGCACTTCTAAACAAAATACTGGCTGCAGATTTTTTCACATTTCAGGAAAGTTCAGAAATGTGTTAGTGAATTAACAACTGACCGGCTGATTTTGGTCCAGTTATTCCCTTTCTCAGCCCAGTGAACCAATTCAGAGCCAGCTGATCATCAGAACAAAGGGTTCGCCCAAACTGGTTCAAACTGGGAGAATCCCACCCCTGTGTACAGGCATACATTGGCCCCCTGGGTGGTACAAATAGGGACTCCAGGCCTCAGATAATTGGTAAAGCACACAGAGATCCAGTAGTCATTAAATCACCATTCTCTGGCCAGCAACAGCCCTTCAGCTTCAGCAACATGATACTTGCTGATGACTTCCTGGCACTTCTTCCCCTTGTAGCAGTGAGCTCCTTGGCTTTTGAAATCCAGCACTCTTTGATCAGCTGTTTGGGCTTGGCAGCCAGAGAAGCGGCACTGGATTTCAAAAGCCAGGGAGCTCTGTTACAAGGAGAAGAAGTGCCGGGAAGCCATCAGCAAGAGGCCTGGGAGGAGAGCATTCAGCCAGCATTCAGAGGCAAGCGGGAAATGGCGGGAAAGGCCTGCCTCCTGGACAGCGCAGGCAGCGGGAAATGGCAGGAAACAGCAGGGGTGAAAGAAAGGCCATGCATGGCTGGGGCCGCTTGGCAGCAGGAGGAGGCGTGGCGCAATGGGGCTGTTTTTTTCATCACCAATGGAGCCACTGACTGCAATGTAGAAACAGGAAATGGAATGGCCAGCATGAGGCAAGGAGGAGGAGCAGGGAGAAGAGCCGGAAAGCGGTCTTCTCACCTTGCGCCCGCCTCTCCGTTGCCCAAATGCAATGCTGTGTCATGGAGCTTTTCAGGGGTGGGATTCAAATTTTTTAACAACCGTTCTGTGGGTGTGGCTTAGTTGGTGGGCGTGGCTTGGTGGTCATGTTATTGGCTGGGTGTGGCCAACTCAATATCACTCACATCGAGGGATGCATGTCCTCGGCTGGCCTCTCATGACTGTGGGGATGCTGCAACAGTCGTAAATGTGAAAAATGGTCATAAGTCACTTTTTCCAGTGCCATTGTAACTTTGGATGGTCACTCCACACAAGCAAAGTACCAGCAAAGGAGGGGGGGAAAAACACCAGAGACATTCCTGAGACAGGAAGTCTAGTCCTGCCAAGAATGTAATAAGGGTTAACAGAGAGGAAGTTTCCGTAAGCAACACCAGAATGTTTCCTTCCTGCCTTCCTTACAGGATTAGGCCAGTAATTTCTTCTAACAACTGGTTCTCCGAACTGCTTAGAATGTTAACAACTGGTTCTAGCGAATAGGTGCGAACTGGTAGAATCCCACCCCTGGAGCTTTTCCCCACCCACCACCGCCCAGATGCCCTCTCCCAAGCATTTCTTTGCTTATCTGATTTCCAGCTCCATCGCGGTTCTCACCGTTGTGTACAGGGAAAGAAAAGTTTGTAGGACTAAAAAAAAAATCAATCAATTCCAACTTTGCGAGATCTTTTTCTTTCACAAGAAGTTGGAATTGATTGATTGATTGAACTTTTTTTTTAGCCCCACAAACTTTAGTTTTTATGCACATGATGTCAAGAAACGTGATGGAGCTGAAAATCAGGTAGGCAAATAAATCCTTGGGGAATTTGGGGGAAGCGAGGGCATCTGGGCAGTGGTGCATGGGAAAACTCTTCTGCCCACAAAAACCTCCTATTTACCGACTGATACCGAAAGGCAGACCAAGAGCTGCATGGAAGAAGCCAGTTGACCTGGGAGTCAGGAATAACTTTTTCTCAGGCTGAGCCATGGGGACCACGTGAGAGGCAGCAGGAAAGGCGCAGGCAAGCAGGCTGGGCTGCAGGGACCATGTGGGAGGCAGCTGGGCAAGAAGCGAAGGATGACTCACCAGGCAGAGATCAGCTGGGCTGCGTGGTTGAGGCAAGCGAGGGAACAGAGAGCAGCAGCAGCTATGCCTCAGGCATGACTCTAGGCACCGGTCAAGTCAGGCAAGATAAAGAGTGACTAGGAGGGGCAGGGTGGATGGGGCAGGTGGACTGGACAGACCCAGCCAGTGGTGGCATTTGCCAGTTTGCTGAACTATGCAGAATCTTAACAACCGGTACGCCCGAACTGGTGCGAACTGGCAGCAGCCCACCTCTGGAAAAACCAGTCCATTAGAAAATCTGGACATAAACCATGTAGGTCAGCACCAAAACTTTAAAACTATTCTTAGCAGACAACCGGCAACAGTGCAGATCTTTCAATACAATCATCATGTGATTTCTGTTCCTTGCAATCTACCTATCTTACTTATTACAGTTTCCAGATATTTTTCAAGGGTAGCTCCACATGATAAAGAACGGAGTAGTCAAGACACAATGCTACAAGTAGTTAAACAGTTGGTGCTGTGTCTATCCCTAGGCTTAGGAAAGATCATAACTGCTACACTAGTAGCAACTGTGCCAAATTTTACATTTGTTATGTCATGTTTGTATTTTAACTCTTTTACTGTAAGAAGGGAAGGTAATTTGCTAAGTTGGACTAGAATGACATATGGAAGGAAGGGAGGAAGGAAGGGAGGAAGGAAGGAAGGAAGGGATCACCATCACTACTACTTTAGTTAATCAACTTATAGCTAAAGTCCATTCCTCTTTTGTAGACCTGCTCTTTCATGATGGGTGCAGCCTTATCAAAACTAACTTTCTCATTGACTTCCCATATTCAGTTCATTATTGGAGTTTGATGGTAAAGAGCAGTAGAATTGTATGTTATCAGCACCCAGGATCTCGCTCATTAGAATATAAACATAAGAATAAAGTAAGACTTCAGTGTGAGATTTCATAGGTCACTGATGTAAGTGTTGAACAGTATTGCCTTAGTACTAAATTGTGAATGCAGCTCAGCTATGAAGATGAGACCTATTGCAAAATGCTGTCCCCAAAATCCAAACCCATCAGACAGCTCAGGAGGACCCTGTGGTCAAGGATATTGAAAACCAGTGGGATATGTTGTAGAATTAGCAGGGTTACATTCCTTTAGTTTAATTTCCAGCAAAAGTTATCTATCAAGGCAATGAAAGCAGTTACATTAGGCTAATCCATCCCTGACTGAAATAGGTCCAGAAAATCTCTGTCACCTCAGTGCCTCTGGAGCTGTTTCTTTTACAACTGCAAGGATGATGTAATCTCCTGAAGAGTGGCTTCATGGATCCAGGAGAAATTTAGGCAGTCTGCAAAAAGACTGTGATCTGGAAGAAATTTAGGGCCTGCAAAAAGGCTGTTATCCAAGCAGCGGTTGGTAAAGAGACTTTCGAATAGTTATATTATAAAACCTCTCCATTCTGTCTCATGATGTCTGCCTAGGAAGACAGAATTTTTTCCCATAGCCTCTCCTGCAGTGAACACTAGCATTAAGTAAATCCCAGAAGACTATTATGCTTTAAGGCAGTGTTTCTCATCCTTAGCAACTCTAAGATGTGTGGACGTTAGCTTTCCGAATTCCCCAACCAATATGTTAGGGAATTCTGAGAGTTGAAGTCCACATATCTTAAGAGTTGCTAAGGTTGTTAGCAGTATTGCTTTAAGGGATAAACTTAGTTGGCTTTATTTTAAAAAAACACCTACATATAACAAACATAATACTTCAAATTCTTTTGCTTACTTCTTCGGCTTTTTTGTTTCATATGTGACAAACACTTGCCCTTCATTTCTACAAAACTATTTACAACAGGGGTGTCAAACTCGATTTCATTGAGGGCCATATCAGGGTTGTGTTTTTGGCATCAGGGGGGCTGGGGGGGACATGGCCAGGGTGGGCATGACCAGCTTGATGTCACTTGTGTCAGGGTGCCTGTGGTGGCCCGAATGCTCTGCCAGCAAAAGCAGAGCGCAGGAGGGCTGTACACAGCTCTCCCAAGCTCTGTTTTCGCTGGCAGAGGCAATGCAGCCTGGTCCTTTGCTGTTTCCAGGGCGGCCCTGTGGGCCAGATCTAACCACCTCACAGGCCAGATCCGGCCCACAGACATTGATTTACCATATCTAGAAAAAAAGGCAATACAAATGATATAACTAAAAGGAAAACAGATCTGAAAAATTGTTATTGACATATTTCCTGTAGTTCAGCTGTCCCCAATCCTTCTGGCACTAAGGACCAGTTTTGGAAGAAAAATTGTTTTCTGTGGATAGGGGGGAATGGTTTCGTGCACAACCTGGATCCCATATATGTGCAGTTGACGCTTCGCTCGCTCGCCCACTACTTACAAGTCCCAGTTCCGGCGGTTGAGAATTCCTGCTCTAATTAGATGTAAGTTTTCTATAAGTAACTGAATAATATCTCCTACCAATTTCACAGTCTTTGAAATGTAGGAAATTGCTTTGGTTAAAAAAAATGCAAAAATAAAGTTTGTAAAAATCTTATAACGAAAGACACATTCATTTAAAAATGGTCATTATTCATTAGCTTTATTAACAAAAAAGTTCTTATAGTGTTACTCTTGCCTGATCTAAAATGTGGATTTTAATGCTCCTATTTTTTTTTAAGATCACCTATTATTACTTATGTATTTGATTTCTAAAGCCACCCATCTCAACAAGTGATTTTGGGCAGCATATATAACAAAACTTAAAAACAATTAAAATAACATGTATTTAAATTAAAATATACTGATAATTTTATTCTCTTTTTCCATTGCCCTGGATTTATTTCTTTTAACTCTCAGATTACTTTTCCCTTCTGTCTTGTTTTTGTCTTCAATAATCATAATAATAATAGATTTTATTAATATAATAGAATGTAATATGATATAATATAGTATAAAATAACAATATAATATAATGCATAATAAACATATATGTAAAACATAATATAAAGAATAGTAGGATGATAATTTATTTGAAATGCTGTTCTAACTTAGTCTAATTTGCTCAACATCGTTCAGATTATACCAATTCCAATCTATTACATCATAAAATAAAGCTTGTAGGAAGAAAATCTACAACATGATCAATGACTCTTTCTTTTTAAAAATTAAAATGGTATTACATGTATATCACTTTGTGTATGTATTTGTAGACATTCCAATTTGTATAGAAAACTAAAGCAATGTTTATTTATCAAAAAGAACACATCCATCCCTTAAGCTTACTGCTTTCTGCTTACTGAACAACATAATTGCTTGAATATAAACACAATGGAGAAGGATGACATGTGGAAAAAATAAGCACCTCTAATATTGACTGAGCGGTAAAGGCTTAGATGAGAAGAACTAGCCGAATAAAGAAAAGCAATTAGTATGGAAAATTTACTGTTAATCCTATTACTTTATCCTGTTGAAGAACACTGGGCTTTGGGAATAGGTTAATTATTGACTTTTGTTTGTGTAAATAGTGAGCAGTTATGAAGGCATGTGCTTCTCTTTTTATCAAGGTAAGGAGATGAAACAAGCATGAGCAACTTCAGATAGCTGGAAAAGCAGAAGAGCAGGCCAGCCTGTAGAGAATTTCCTTTTGCTCTGAATGAATCACAGCCTGCTATACAACACTTTCCTTTGCTTTACTGCTGTGTTGCCCCATATACAGGAGGATCAATTTGTTTTTTCAGATGAATAATTGTCAGGCACTAGATCATGTAAACACTGTGAATTATTTTCTTGGGAAAGGTCAGCATGCAAACTATGTAGTATTAGTTATGAGTAATTAACAACTGTTAACTGGTTTGCTTAAATGCTGATTAAAAATATTGATTAGGAGTTTAATTGCTATTGCAGGCTTAAAGATTGAATTAACATAGTTTAGGGGCAAAACTTTACTTGAGGTCATGTTTGTTGTGGAATCCAAAACAACTACTGTACTAATGTATGTTTGTAGAAACAGTAAACTTGTAAGTGATTTGAAATGCTGATTTCTGCAAATCTACAGTAATAAAATACATACATTTAGGCAGTGCATTCTTTTCTGTAAGCTTAACATGTTGTTATAGAGTTTATTAATTTTCTATGGGGAAGAAAAAGGGGAGTCAAATCATAAACATAGCATTGTGTCCTCATGACCCAAGTTTGCCCTTTTTGTACGCACATACAGACACACAGACAACACACATGCACATACTGTATGCACACACATACACATATATACATGCATACAGTGCATGCAGACAACAGAATGGATCTAGCATTGTGAAGGCACAACACTGCCTCCCCCATTTTGACAAAAGCTTGCAATGTTGGAAACATTTTTGTTCTCAGTAATAATTTAGTTGTGGCTATTTCTACTTCCATCCTCTGTTTATGGCTCACATTTATTCTGAATTGCTATTGGATTGTATGCAGTTCAGCCATATCAGTGGTGTATCTTCAATAGGTCAGATACTGTATTAATGGAAGAGCTATATATTTTATTATGATTTACTTTTAAAGTTTGTATTATAAATATGTAGGGTGAATTTACAAGGAAACAGTTGTCCCACCTCTTCTAATTATCAATCAATTTTTAGAGACATCCCTGTTAATATGAACTGTGGTGTCAGAAACTCATCTTAAAGAATAGTCAGAATAATTGGAGAGGTTCAAACCAGTTTATTAAGCTAGTAAATTGCAAGAATCACTTGGCTCCAAGTCAGCTAGAGCTAAGAATGCATAGAATAGTCAGTTCTTTGTTCAAAGAATTGCACTGAGCATTCTCTGTATTAATCGATAATAATAGTGTAGAACCTGGACGAGTAACACGGCTACGAGAAGTAAACTATGAAAGGTTGCAGAAAGAAACATCTTAGTTCTTGCTGAGCAGGAGCCAAGTGATTCCTGCAACTTACTAGCTTAAGAGGAGTATGAGCATTGTCAAAGAATTAAAGCTAAATAAGAATGCAGATAAAGTTGCCCAAGGATTTTTGTCCCTGTGTCCAGGACAGCAACATTCTGTATTCTTGGGGCACAGCTTAACAAAAACATAAATGGCCATTTATTACTGTTAGATAACTAATTGTCATTTATTACTATTTCAAAGTCTGACCCTCATCCCACTTCAAACAGGGGAAGCTATAAAGATATTAATGATGTACATTCTTGAAGAGGTTACAGAAGTGAAAACACGCCGTTTCTAAATCAAAGCCATATATGATTTTGGGTGAAGGTGTGCTTAAGAGAACTGGTTTTAATGTATAGAAGATTGTATAGAGATTGCCACCATTCAATCTATTGTGGTTGACCTCTCGGATATAGGAGATAGAAATAAATGTCTTAATAATAATAAATGCATAAAAACATTAGATGAACTAAAACATAAAATCACAACTTTGCCTCCACAGGACAGCCCACAAAATATATTATTTATGCCATGCCAATAATATGCTTTAGAATTTTAAACAATCATAGATGGCATGGGAGAAAATAATCTTCTTGTAAAAAGTGAGAGTGAGTAATACAATGGTGGATTTAACGGAAGTGAGACTAAGTTAAATTTTACACTAGAACATCTTTCATTTTTTTAGTTTGTGCTATGCTATTTTTAACCTACAATTGTTGCTCTGGGATTATATATTAATAAATACTATAACACAATCAAATGCATGATGGCATAATGTTGTGTGAGAGAAACAAGAGCAATTTAAAGTCACATACTCTGAGAGCAAATATGGAAACCCATTGCTGAAGCATTCACATGGTCCCAAAGAAATGGCCATGGTGGTCGAAGCTTTTGGGTTCAGTCACTTGTGACTTAGATGCATACCCTTCTGGAGATGTCAAATCCTTCAGGGAAAGCATTGGATTTGGGTATCCAGGCTCTGGTGAATGCTTCCTTGAGAGAGGGGATAATCTCACCAGCTCTGAAAAAGGCATTGCTTGATCCCATACAAAAACAGGACTGTTTTCATCCAGCCATCAAATTTACCTTCTTGGTTATTGAGGAGATAGTTGGGTATAAGTTCTAAAGGATCCTGGAGTCATTGGAAATGGGCAGCATGCAAATTTTAAGAAAAATAACAATTATAAATCATCTTGATGCTTCCCAGATATGTTTCAGACCAAGATAGTTTTACTTTTGCTTGACAAAGACCCGTTGCAGGGACAGTGCATCCAACCTGATCTTCCTTGATCTTTCAGAAGCATTTGGTATAATTGATCACAGTATCCTTTTGGGAGGTTTAAGAGTGGAAGACATTGTTTTGCATTTTTCCCTTCCTCCAGGGTCAATTCCATTTAGAAAGGATGATGGGTGAGTGGTCTAGTCCTAGATCCCTGTTTTACAGAATACCTTAAGTGTTCTTTACTTCTTTTTACATCTATATGAAGCCACTGGAAAAAATCCATGTGACAAGACTTGGATGATACTTAGTTGTGTATCTCCATTCTTGGCTGCCAAGTGAAGTTATCAGGGTCCTGTCCAGTGTCTGAATGCTGTGGGGATCCAAATGGGGAGGAACAGGCAACATCTGAACCCTTCCAAGGACATGTGGTTGCGAGTTTGGGCCTCAACAAGTTCTAGAGGTAGAGAAATTTCATCTTTGATTCTGTGCAGGGTTACATTACCCCTGCATAGTAATAACAAGAATAATATTAAATGTTAAAATTATCATGTGCCAATAATTCAAAATTGATGGTAACATATAGTTGAAACAGTAATAAAAATGAGAAGGTTAAAACATTATGGAGTTTCAGAATACAAACTGATAAAAACCTTGGCACATAACACACCAGATTTAACTGTTGTTCAAAAGAAGAAAGTGTGGATAATTTAGGAGATAATAGAATAGAGTACTCCTTGACCACAGCTAGGGCTGGAATTTAGGTTGCTAAGCAATGTGGTCCTAAAATGAGACTTTGTGTGACCATGTTGCTTAGTTTCATTTCATTTCATTTATTTGGATTTATATGCCACCCCATCTCCCGAAGGACTCGGGACGGCTCACATAAAAAGTATACCATGCAAATAGTAAAAAAGTATTAAACCCAATCCAAATAAATGATAAGATCCCACATTAAAATGCCCAATTAAAAACCCCAATCCAATGACAGCAATATCACAAGCCCTGTTGCCATTGTTAAGCAAATTTTACCAGTCGTTGGCCAAGAACCCATCCTAATTCAAGCCATTCTGGGCTTGTCCTCTCCCAGCCTCAAATCTCAGTAAGGTAAGGGACTGTCTCCAACTCACCCCATCCACCTATCTCTCCCCATCTTTGGCCTTTTGGCCAAAACCATGGAGCTCTGAGATTGTTTGCCATACCTGGGAAGTTGTAACCAGCCAGCCCAGTCCCAGTCACCCTCACCACTCAGAGACTCACCATTGCCCCAAGATGACATTTGCCACCATCTTCTTGCTCTTGCTGCTGACAAGGTATCAGCAAAAAAAAAGCGGGGGGAAGCATGCAGCTTAAACGGGATGGTGTGCACCAAAACATCACTTTACACTTTGCTCCAAGGGCACTGGTAGTTGATTTACACTGCAAAAAAGGAGGAAAAGTGCAAAGCAGCCCCTCTCTAAGTCAAGGTATGCCAAAACACCCCTTTTTGCCTTATCTCTGGGTCAGATAGGCTGGCTATGCACTGTAAAGAAAAAGGGGAGCCGGAGTGTGCCCAAACACCTTTTTTTCATTGTGCTCCCGGGCTGTGAAAAAGGGGGAAAATGCTAAAAGCAGCCTTTCTTCTCTTTTTCACAGAGCAAAGACAGCAGCACCGTTCCTGCTCAAGAGCTCTTTGCAAACTTTGGCCATGACTTGCAGGCCTTTAGAACAGTGGTTAAACCTGTCATTTTCCACTATAACTATTTAGAAATAGTTATAATACCTTTTAATCTTGATTGTCATTTAATTGTTTTAGTTTGCTTTAGTAGAGTATGCTATTCTTTTTTTGTTTGTTTGTTTAATGATTTTGTACACTGCCCAATGCAGCATAGTTTGAGTTGGCTGGCCAAATAAATGCTCTAAATAAATAAATGAAGACATAACTATTTTTCTGCAATTGCCGGGAAATGCTTCTCTTTTATAAGGTCAACAAGACCTTTCAAACTTTTTCTGTTTCTCCTGTAATTACAAAATCATGTGTGTATTTGTTAGTAGAATGCTTTAAGCCATTTTGTAAAGAATTATTAAGCATGCATATGCTGCCATCTTACGCTTTCTGTCATACATGCCCTCCTAAGAAGGGGCAAATCAGGTATACTGCGCAACTCAGATCATATGCAGAGATTGCTCTAGAAGTGGACAAACTTCTTTTTTTAATGTATTTTTTATTGTTTACATATAGATATATTGAATACCATGTGGTTGTCCTGGCATTCCAATTACCATAAAACAAAAGTAAAAACAGAATAACATATATACATATATATAAACAGTGTTAGTGTTGTACCATCCTGTTCTAATATGTCAACTTATCTATCATTCTAATATTTACATATTACATTCCTATGTCAATCAGAGGTGGTATTCAGCAGGTTCTGACCAGTTCTGGAGAACCGGTAGCGGAAATTTTGAGTAGTTCGGAGAACCGGTAAATACCACCTCTGACTGGAGATTTTACATATCCTTCCACTGCCACGCCCACCAAGCCACGCCCATAGAACCGGTAGTAAAAAAAATTAAATCCCACCACCGATGTCAATATTAAAAATAGTATCTCTTTCCATGTCCACCCAACCTGATTCTTTTGCCTCCCAACTTCTACCTCATGTTTCTAACCAATGATGGAATCTATTCCATGTTAAATAGTATTCTGTGTCTCCTTTATCTTTTATTTTTAATGTTAGTCTGTCCATTTCTGCACAGTCTAGTATCTTCCTTATCGTCTCATCCTCTGTTTTCATTCTTCCACTGCTGCACATATACAATTCTTGCTGTGGTCAAAACATGTAGTATTAGATATATTGTCCCTTTATCATAACCCTCTGATGTAATATCTAGTAAAAACAATTCTGGCTGAAAATCTATATGTTGTTTGGTCATTTTTTGTAATCACATATGAATTTGTATCCAAAATTTCCTTGCCTTTGTACAGGTCCACCACTTGTGGTAATACGTGCCAGGTGTTCCAACAGACACCTGGAAGTGGACAAACTTATTTCGCCTAGAGTCCCATATTGGATGGTGCCTCCAATTCTGACACAATATCAGCAAATGAAAAAAAAACAGCATTTAAAAAAGCAGAATGAATCTCTTCCCCTTAGCTAGGCAGCCAGCTGCACCAATGTATTTGGATGATGACAGTTTGTACAGCCTATGTTTAGTAAGTAAATTTTCAATCAGTAGACTAGCGATGATCTCAATTGATAATAATGAAAAAGATCAACATTGTGATGGTTTTATTGACAACTTTTCATCGAAAAGGTTTAACTTCAATAAATTCTAGCTGTGTCATGAAGTCCCCAATTTGTATTCCTTATACTGTATCAGAGGAAGGTATATAAAGATAGAACGAATTCATCATGTAAACATACAGATAGTCTTTGACTTACAACTATTCGTTAAGTGACCATTTGAGGTTATGACAACACTGAAAAAAGTGACTTATGACTATTTTTCACATTTATGACCATTGCAGCATGGTCATATGATCAATTTGGACACTTGGCAACTGGCATGATGGCTGCAATGTCCCAGGATTATGTGATCCTTTTGTGATCTTCTAACAAGCCAAGTCAGTGGGGAAGCCAGATACAGATAACAATCGTGTTAGTAGTTTAACAACTGCAGTGATTCACTTAATAACTGTGGCAAGGGAGGTCATTAAATGGGACAGAGTTCACTTAACATCCATCTTGCTTAGCAGTGGAAATTTTGGGCTCAATTGTATTAAGTCAAGGACTACCTGTAATAAAGAACAGAATTTAAGTTTCATTTATGAATTAAATAACTGTATTTTTACAGCTTAATCAAAGTTGATAAAACAGCTTAGATAAGCTGTTGAAATGATATATAAACCATTGGGGAGTTGGAAGGAGTTACATTCTCAGCTAGTATCCCAGAAATTCAATGGCCATCACTGAGTAGGTACTGTTTTGAATTGGTAGAAATAAAGCTTAAATTATATTTGGCATAGCACAATTTGTAGAAATGCTAGCTATTTGTGATATAGAAAACTTAAGAGAAACTTTTTTTGAAAGTAAAAATAGGAACTGTGCTAACAGTAAATACTACAAGAAAGGATAATGTCAATCTACATGTTAGCAAACATACAAATGAAATTCAAGAAAGTACATGCAGTAGATAGTTCAGTTTTCTTTGACTTGAGAACAAATCTCTTATATCTCTTATATTTAGTATTAAAAATATTGGCCTTGTCAATTGCTTTGTCATATAAGCAGTTGGAAATTGGACACAAATTGCAATTAATCTTATTGCTAAATTATGAACATTTAAACAAAAATCTGTATTGTATTATCAATACAACAGTTTAATAAATTGTCACATTCAACTAAGTTTGACTAAATTTCATATGCTTCCTATAGGCTCTAATGTTTTTCTGGATATCTGTAAAAATCTAAGACTTGATGTTTGAATTCTTTTGGCTTGGAAAAATTATCCCAAAAGTAACACCTTTATTTTTAAGTTTAAATGTTTTAAATTATTTACCTCAGATTAATATTGCTATACATATATGATTATTAATATGTCTAGGAAAACATAATTTTTGAAAAATGTATTACTTCATGTATGTGTATACATTGATGAACGACAGACACAGACAATTTATGGGAGGGATTCTTACCCTTTAATGCATTTTTTAATTATTAAAATCAATGGGAATAGTTACCATAGGCTCATGGGATTTAAAATATTTACTGACTTTCCTGCATCTAGATTTTATTTCTACAGTATATGAATCTAAATAACTGACTCCAAACCCTATTATACATACAACTCACAATTATTATGTGATCTCTCTGTTATCATGGCAGGTGCATAGTTGTTTTTTAAAACATAATTTCACATATTTCTAGAATTAGGCTGCAAGATATATTTGAAAGATTTAAAAAGGAAATGAAATTTTAATCCTTATTTACATGATAAATTTATCCTTTGACCTAATTTTAATTTGAAAGTAAACATGTAAAACATTTGTTTTTTTTTTAATTTTGGGCTAATAGGGCTAATAGGATATTTATTTATTTATTTATTTATTTATTTATTTATTAATTATGGGATTTATATGCCACCCTATCTCCTGAAGGACTCATGGCAGCTCACAACTATAAGAAAACATAGAATACAAAAATTAAAATTATTAATATTAAATCCCAACAATAATTTAAAAACCCACAACAATAAAACCAGTAAAAGCCAATAAACCACCCCCCTCAGTCCAGGTCAGCCTGCTGGAAGAGCCATGTCTTCAGGTCGCGATGGAAGAATCGAAGGTCAGGGGCCAACCACAGCTCCAAAGCTCAGCTGGTTCCACAGGGTGGGCGCTCCCACAGAGAAGGCTCTCCCCCTGGAGGTTGCCAGCTGACACTGGCCGACGGCACCCTAAGGAGGCCCTGTCTGTGGGAGCGCACCAGGCGCTCGGAAATCACTGCTGGCAGTAGATGGTCCCGCAAATACCCCGGCCCTAAGCCATGTAGAGCTTTATAGGTAATTACCAGCACCTTGAATCTCACCCGGACAACCGATAACCAATGCAGCTCATGCAGGAGGGGTGTAATATGGGAGTATCGGGGTACTCCCATCACAACCCATGTGGCTGCATTCTGCACCAGTTGAAGCCTCTGAGTGGTCCTCAAGGGCAGCCCCATGTAGAGAGCATTGCAGTAGTCCACACGGGAGGTAACGAGTGCATGAGTAACCGTACGTAAGGCATCTTGGTCCAAATAGGGGCACAGCTGGTGCGCCAGGCAAACCTGAGCAAACGCCCCCCTGGCCACAGCTCCCACCTGCTCCTCTAAGCTGAGCCGTGCATCCAGGAGGACACCCAAGCTGCGCACCGTCTCTGCAGGGGGTAACACCTCTTCCCCCACAACCAAAGGTGGAACATCCTGGGCAATCCGAGATGCCGGTACGTACAGCCACTTGGTCTTGGCTGGATTGAGTCGAAGCCTGTTCCTCCCCATCCAGACCCGTACTGCTTCCAGGCATCAGGACATCACGTCGAGGGCATCACTGGGTTGGTCTGGGGTGGAGATAAAAAGCTGGGTATCATCAGCATACTGATGATACCTCACCTCAAAACCACGGATGATCATTAATATTTTAAATCAATTTATCTGCCAGTCAAGTTTTTGAAACACTTTAGGATTTTGGATTGTCCAAAACTGTGGAATGGCAGTATTATACATCCAAGTAAAATATATTTTCATTTTAAAATCTGGCCTAGACCTGTGTAAGTTAAAGAAAGGCTTGTTGGACATTAAAATCCCACTTAAAGGGAATCACAATGTAACCAATACAACAAAATTAGGAATATATGTTAAAAATTGACAAAGCTTCAAAACCTTTGGGTATAGTATAGGGACTTCCAGCTCAGATTAGAGTCCACTTTAGCTGGATCCACCTGAAATTCTTTTAAGAAAATATGATACCCCAAATAGTCCAACCCAAGCAGGTCAAAAGCATATTTTTCTAGCTTATCTTGATTAAGAATGGATTAAATCTAATTGTCACTACAAGAAATCAGTATCAAGTATCTTTCAAGTATCAAAAACTTGTTCAGAACATTATGAAAGTATTATTCAAAATCTTTTGAAAAGTCATGGGATTGTTCTCAAATACAAGTAGTACTAGACTTTCCATAGAATCAAAGCAGTTAAACATTCAAGTCCTTCTGTCCATCAGAGTTCACACCAAACATAGCAATAAATCTCAGCCCTCCCAATATTTAACTTTGTATTTAAGAACTTGCTTACAACAGAAGCTCACAGACTTGACATGGCTAGATTAGTTATTTATTGCAGATGAGAATGAAGCCACAGACCACTTTTTCATAGTTTTGAGATTGGAAGACATCCCTGATCATTGTTTCTGTTTTGTCTGGGAAATGCTATTTACTGTCTTGCCATATTAATTATAGAATATTATAGAATATTATAGAATTCTTTATTGGCCAAGTGTGATTGGACACACAAGGAATTTGTCTTGGTGTATATGCTCTCAGTATACATAAAAGAAAAGATACATTTGTCAAGAGTCATAAGGTACAACCAGAGGTGAGATTCAAATTTCTTAACAACTGGTTCTGTGGGCATGGCCTAATTTGTGGGTGTGGCTTGGTGGTCATGTGACTGGGTAGCTGTGGCTTGTATGTAAATATTATAAATATATATGTAAATATTGAAATTTTTATTAAAAAAAGAGCAACTTTTACCCAAAAGCAGGCAAAGCAGGCAGGCAGATTGAATTGCTTCCAGAATCACAAATTCACAGATATCTACCATTCTGCAATCTGCTATCTGAGTCTGCACTGAAAAATAGAAGCTTTAGTCCTAAGAAAGGTTCAGCTCTGCTTTTAGATTAGCTAGAAAGCAAGAAATCCAATGATTTCCTGCTTTCTAGCTAATCTAAAACTCCCAGCACAGCAGAACAGCTGATGGTCGGGGAAAAAAAAGAAAAATAGCAACTTAGCAGGCAAGTTTGCCAGGTAAGGAGTGAGTGGGCGAGGAGGGGTCAGCCAGTGGCATGATTTGCCAGCTCTCTGAACTGCGCAGAATTGTAACAACCGGTTATATAGAACCAGTCCGACCAGGTAGAATCCCACCCCTGGGTACAACACTTAATATCATAGGGTACAATAAGCAATCAAATCATACTAAGAAACAGTCAATAAAAATCATTAGGATACAAATTTAATTCCTTAAATGCGTATTCCTCCATTTTAAACAATCAACATTAGTTGCCACTTGCTTTCCAAGTCCAATTCAAAATTTTCACTTTGGTGTATAAAACTTTACATGGCTTATGTTAAGTTTGCATGAAGAGTCAGACGCGAAGAGCTTCAGTGAAGAGTTTATTTAGTGACTACAGCTCGAATGGACCCAACTTGGCTGGGCTACGGCTGCTACTTATAGCCAGCAGCCGTAGTTGCCAGCCAATCAGAGTGCAGGGTTTTCCCGCACTTTTTAAACCAATCATATTTGACATTTTACAAGAACAATTCAAACTAAACCAATAACATTCAAACCTACATACATAACACCCCTCCCCACTAGGTTCAGTCCATACCAAACCCCAACCTATCTAATGTATTCAAAGTTTTAACATTCTCACCCAGTGAGAGAGGAAATGTGTCTGCTGACATTTCCCTTCTGGGACTCCCGGTGAAAGAAGACCCTGTTTGATTGTTAGAATCTGCTCTCTCCTCCCAACCCATCTCCAGCCCAATGTCAGCACCCAAGTCGGGTAGTGATGTACAATCTTCCACTTCTAAGGATGGAATCTGGCATTGTGACAGGTTTTGGGATGATTCCTGTCGTAATGGCTCGTTACACATGGGGTGGATTCTTGCTTGCTGATTTTCCTCCTGTTCCTCCCCCTAGAATTGACATCAGGTGAGGGAACTAGACAGGAACAAGTGCGATGTTCCTGAGAGAACCTGGATCTAAGTTGATCAATGTGCCTGCTCCAGAGGAGTCCATCCTCTGTTTGCACCCTGTAAGAACGAGGGCCTGTGATTTGAGTTATCAGCAGGAAAGGTTCACCCATAAGGTTCTTAGCATAATAAAAGCAAACTTTGGAAGTGGAATCTAGTGGTGCGTTGGGTGCGTAAGTGGGATGAAGGCGGTCAAGGGAAGACCTAAGTTTCCTACTCATCAACAACTCTGCTGGGGATAAGTTATTAGATGGGTTAGGAGTGATGGTGCAGGCTGTTAATAGCCTAGCACTTAGCTCCAGCTGCCTGTAATTATTGCAGGCTCGAATCCCACCAGGCTCAAGGTTGACTCAGCCTTCCATCCTCTCGGGGTAGGTAAATTGAGGACCCAAGATTGTTGGGGGCAGTAAGCTGACTTGTAAAAATGCCGCTTAGTAATAAGCAGGCATATACAATGGAATGAAGGCTATTGCTGAGCGCATTGGGTTGTATCCCAAAAACTGTAAGCCGCCCTGAGTCTCCGGAGAAGGGCGGGATATAAATATGAATAAAATAAAAATAAAATAAATAAATGTGCTGAACACTAAGAAGTTTTTCAACTTTCTCAGTGATGACCCCAGGACCCAGTTGCTGAAGCTTTTCCTTGGTAAAACGTACCATGCGTTCAGCCCGGCCGTTAGCCAAAGGGTGTACAGGGGCAGTGAGGGCATGTCTGATACCCTGTTGTGCTAAATAGGATTCAAAAAGGTTGGATGTAAATTGAGGGCCATTGTCAGAGACAAGAACATCAGGTAACCCGTGGGTTACAAAAAGTTTTTTGAGCTGCTTGATGACAGCATCAGTTGTGGTGGATGCCATGGGAAATACCTCGAGCCATTTGGAATATGCATCTACTATAACAAGAAAAGTGTGCCCTCTAGTAGGACCTGCAAAATCAATGTGGATCCTAGACCTCAGGCCCCTAGGACATTCCCATTCCTGTGTGGGGGCGTGAGGTGGGGCAGGCCTGACTACCTGACAGTTGGGACAAGATGCAACCCAGTTTTCAACCATTTTGTCAATACCTGGCCACCATACATAACTCCTGGCCAATCCTTTCATTCTGACAATACCTGGATGACCCTCATGTAACATTTCCAAAACCTCTTTTTGCAGTTTTGCAGGAATAACCACCCTGTTACCCCACAAAATACATCCTCTTAATACAGATAATTCAGTTTGCCTGGACTTAAAAGGTTGAGCCAGGTGAGGTAGATCTTGAATAGGCCAGCCTTTCTTAATCCAGCCTATAACAGGAGCCAATAAAGTGTCTTTGGCAGTCTCTCTGGCAATTTCAGCAGCATGCACTGGAAGCTTGGCAACAGTTTCTAGGAAAAAGGTGTGTGTTTCAGGTTCAACGTCCTCCTTGTGGCAAGGAAGTGGGCAACGACTCAGTGCATCAGCATGTCCAATGTCCTTGCCAGGCTTGTGGATAAGTTTGTAAGAATAAGCAGCAAGAAATTCAGTCCACCTCAGCATTCTTGGTGACAGGATAGTAGGTGTAGGTTTATCTCCTGCCACAATGCCTAACAAAGGTTTGTGATCTGTAACAATGGTAAATGTTCTCCCATACAAATATTCATGAAATTTCTTGACAGCTGCAACAATTGCCAATGCTTCCTTGTCCAATTGGCTGTAATTCCTCTCTGCTTTGGTCAAAGTGAGAGTAAAATGCAATAGGGGCTTCTCTCCCACTGGGAAGCCTATGGCTCAAAAAAAAACCTCACTCCAAAGGGAGATGCATCACAAGTCAGTACAACAGGCAAATTCTCAGAGAACTGTATCAGTACAGCATCAGACATGATTAGTCTTTTAATACTGTTAAATGCTGATTGTTCCTTCCTCCCCCAGATCCAAACAGATTTTTTATTAAGTAATCTGTGCAATGGTTCAGCAATGGTTGCCTTCTGAGGTAGGAACATGTGATAAAAGTTAATGAGTACAAGGAAGGCTTGCAAATCTGTTCTGCATTTAGGTCTAGGAGCTTCTTTGATTGCTTGAACCTTGGCATCGGTAGGGTGGATGCCATGCTTGTCAATCATATAGCCCAGGAACTCAACCTTGTCAGCTTTAAGAGTGCATTTTTCTTCCTTGACTTTTAACCCCGCTTCCCTGAATCTGGTAAGGACTTCTCTGAGTCTTTCTTGTAACTGAGTGTCATTTTCAGCAGAGATTAACACATCATCAAAGTAAGGCACTACCCTTGGCAGTCCTTGGAGCATCCTTTCCATAAGGCCTTGAAAGATGCCTGGTGCCACGCTTACTCCAAATTGTAACCTTTTACATTTGAAGGCACCTCTATGAGTCACAATGGTTTGGGCCTCTGCAGTGGCATCATCAACTGTTAGTTGTTGATATGCCTGGGCCAGATCCAATTTGGCAAAGACTGTACCCCTGCCAAGTGAATGTAACAGATGATGCACCACTGGAACTGGGTATGCTCTGCTGCAGTGCATGGTTCAGTGTCCCCTTATAGTCTCCACAGATTCTTACTGACCCATCAGTCTTGACTGGTGTGACTATGGGTGTCTCCCACCTGGAGTGGTCAGTGGGCTCTAAAACCCCTTGAGCTATTAATTTGTCTAATTGTTCCTCAATTTTTTCCTTTAAAGCAAATGGGACCCTTCTGGGCTTTAAACGAACTGGGGGCACCCTGGGATCTAGGTTGAAAGTGATAGGGGTCCCCATATACTTGCCCAATCCTTCGCTGAAGACCTCTGGAAACTCACACTTCAAGGCCTCCTCCCATTCAGAGTTGCTCACGTGATTGATGCCAGTCACCTCGATGCCTAGTGGATTGAACCACTCAAGTCCCAGCAAGCTTGGGCGATCCTTGTCCACGATGGTCAAACGCGTTTGGTGTGGCCTTTGAACTTCACGTTGAATTCTCTTGTTCCAACTACTGGAATCTTGTTCCCTTGGTAGTCTTTAAGAGTCAGTGCTTGCTTCTGGAAATGTTTCTTCTGAATGTTGGGAAGTAGCCTGTGAATAGTGTCCCATGACACCATAGATAAATAGGAGCCTGAGTCCACTTCCATTTGGCAAGGCCTTCCTTCAATGAGTACCTTCACATGTACTTTTCTGCTTCTTAAGGGTGAAGAATGACCAATGGTGACTGTTTGATGAGTTTCATTCTTCCCATTTGCTTCTGAGTTGAGCCCCATTTTCTCACTGAAGTTGTTGGGCTTGAATTCTTTCTTAGGAAATTTCTTCCTACTAGGTGGAGTTCTGGATGATTTGCAGACTCTTGCTAGGTGACCTCTTTTCTCACAACGTAGGCAGATGATGTCTAAAAACTTGCATTCAGGGGTGGCCCCCACAGCCTCTGCAATAAAAGTCTTGCCTCTTTCTTCCAAGGTCTTTCCTTTTCTTCTCCATTCTGAGTCTATAAATTCCTTCCTCCACCTCACTACAGTCTGAATCAGAATCTATTTGCTCAATGGGTTGTTGTGGACTTTTCCACATCAGAATGGCTTGAGGCCTTGTTAATTTTCTTCATGGCTGCGCTGAGGACTTAGTGGCTTCTGCTGAGGAGGCCTCTTCTATGGCCTCCTTCAACGTGATCTTAGGTTTTAATAACAATTTGCTCTGAAGCACCTTGTCTTTGAGGCCTAGGACAAAACGATCGCGCATGGCCTCCTCCAAGCTGTTAAACTCGCATGCACCCCCAATGTCTCTTAAGCTTGCCATGAAGTCGTTAACGTTTTCGCTTTCCCCTTGATCCCGATGGTAAAACTCGTGTCTCTTAATGAGGCACGATACTTGTGGGGTGTAATGGGCTCTTAAAAGCTTTTCTAAATCAGGCCATTCCATTACCTTCACGTCTGCAGCTCCTGCCAATGCCTTCGTCATCTTGAAGACTGCTGGACTGCAGTGCGTAAGAAAGACCGCCCTCTTCCACTTCTCGGAGATGTCAGTGAGGTCGTTTCCTTCCAAATACATTTGGAAGCAATCTGCATACGATTCCCAGTCTTCTGCCGCCAGATCGAACGGGCTGGGGGTGTTCAGCAGCCATCTCGCTCTTCTCTTCAGGGGAATCCCACCCTCGTCGCCAGTGTTAAGTTTGCATGAAGAGTCAGACGCGAAGAGCTTCAGTGAAGAGTTTATTTAGTGACTACAGCTCGAATGGACCCAACTTGGCTGGGCTATGGCTGCTACTTATAGCCAGCAGCCGTAGTTGCCAGCCAATCAGAGTGCAGGGTTTTCCTTTTTAAACCAATCATATTTGACATTTTACAAGAACAATTCAAACTAAACCAATAACATTCAAACCTACATACATAACAGCTTAGGTACAATTTACAGTACTTGAAGATCCAGCAGAGTCTGTCTCACATTGTTAGGTCCTGAACAGGGCATCTTTTGTAGGTTCATTGATAGAATCATTGGCTTAGGAAGCATAACAATGTATAAATAAATAAACAAGTGTAAAGAAAGGAAAACAGGTACGTTGCATATCTTTGTTATTCAGAGAAAAGGGGAGAATCTAATAGAAGTGAATTGTGGGTTTTCTGAAGGAACAGTGATGAATATAAGCATGGCAGTAAAAGTATGTTTTGCTATGAATTAAACAGCGAAAATATCAGAAAGTGTTGTCTTCTGAATTGTGGTAGATGCATACAAACATGAGAATTTTAGGTTGGTGATAGTTAGATATGATGCTTTAGGAATGATGATAATGAAAGATCGTGGTTGAGTTTTAGGGAAAATTTTGTAACATTCTAAATGAATTTGATCTGGGAGAAAAATATTTTGTTAGGTGACATGAATGGGAACAAAGAGACCCAAGGATGAATGAGAATGGTAAATAATTAGAAAATGATGGTTTGTTTTTGAACCTGAGATTTAAAAATAAGGTTATTCATATTTACAAAGACAAAGTAATTAAAAGCATAACTGTTTTGATTATAAGTGATGAAACTAACAAAAGATACAAGTATGAGGAAAGATCCTGAATATGGACCTGACCATTACCTGACCATTAAATGTAAATAATGGCGGGAAAGAACTTGAAAATAGCAAAAATAGAATAACTGCAGAAATAAAAATATTAATCTATATAAAAAAACCTTCATCTCTCCACAGAATGAATAGAAAGTGGACAAACAAAAGCAGATGTGGAATCATCCTGGATCAGAGTAACAACAATTGTTTTTCAGTACGTGAAATAGAAATGTGTGGAGTTATACTACTGTAGTGGAAAGTATGAAAAATAATACTAGGTAGAATGAAGTGAAAATGTTATGGGTTAGAAAATAACTTGTACACATAAAGCAATGGTTTATGTAAAAAATTTGAACAAGAGAAATATATTGTATAACTGTAGAGAAAAAAGAGTTGAATGTACTCCAAAGAAGTAATTAAAATTAGGTAGAGGCAGAGAAATTGCAGAATGGTGTTGATGGAAATATAATAATGTAAATGACTTTGGGCAAAAACTGCTAAAAAAGGGCCTCCAACAGAATGAATGGAATTAAAAATAAAAATAATCAAATAATTTATAATGAGAGAATACTGGAAGGAATATTTTAAAAGTTTGTATGGGAATTATAAGGGTGTATCGAAAGAGGAACTGAAATTATTTATTTATTTATTTGGATTAATATGCCGCCCCATCTCCAGGGGACTCGGCTTACACAAAAATATATATACAATATATAAAATTAATTCTGAAATTTACCAGTCCAAATAGTTATAAAATTTTAAAATATCCCAATGTTAAAATCCCCAATCCCGCTCAATCCAGGCCGGCCTGTGAAAACAGCCAAGTCTTTAGATCGTGACGGAAGGAACGCAGGTCAGGGGGCCAGACGTAGCTCCAGGGGTAGGGGTCACAGAGAAGGCCCTCCCCCGGGGGACCACCAACCAACATTGTCTGGCTGTGCCCCAGGAGGGCCTGCCTGTGGGAGCATACTGGGCGATTGGACCTCGATGCTGGTAGGAGGCGCTCCTGCAAGTACCCCGGACCCAAGCCATGCAGGGCTATAAACATCGATGTCTAGGAAAAGTAAAGATGAAAAAGTTAATACTATAGCGGATAAAAAATGGTTAGACTGCAAGCATACATGTGACTAGAGATATGTTAATATATATATATATATATGAAATAGTTTATCATGTCCTATGTGATTGAGATGGGTGGTTTTTAATTTGATAAATAAATGTGCATGAGGACTATAAAGATGATTAAGGATGATTTACAAAGGGAAAAATAAGGAGGATGAATGCAAACATTACAGTGAAAATAATTTGTTGAAAACCCTTGAGATAGTATTCTGCAGAATTCTGACTGAAAGGGTAAGAGGTAGTAATATATAAAACTTAGGATATGTAGTGCAGCATTATGCTGAATAGCAAATTGTGTATATTTTTTGCTTTTTAGCAGGTTATTGAAAAAGTTATGAGTGTGAGAAAGCAAAGTATTTTATGTTTGTTGATTTAGCTAGAGCACATGATAAAATAAATCGACCAGTTATGGAAAATGTTGCAAAAAAATGGAAGTTGGTTGCACAGTATGATAAGGGAGATATATGATGTAAATACAGCATGAAAGAGCAAATGGAATCCTTGGCAAATAATCATTAAGCAGGAAGGAAGCTGAGGGATGCATCATGCCTCTATGATTACTTCCTGATTATGTTAAAGATTTATACAATCTGAAGAGAGACCCAAATCATATAAATCTATAACATCTTGGCCTTTTGGCTAAGATCAACTGCAGATATTACGGATATTTTTGACTGGTGGTATGAATGAGTTGTTTTTTTATATGACGAGGAACTAATTTTATTGATTGAGAAGTCAAGTATCTCATACCAAATGTTAAAATTAATTTATGATATAAAAAGATAGGTAAATTAATGTATTGATAATCCATATAACTTTTTTGGACAGAGAAGATAGAGAAAACAATTGCAAATTGTACATAAATTGTGAAACATTAGAGCATTTAGATGAATTTGTGTAGCGTGGTAGAATATGTATTAAAAATAAAAAATGGAGAAATGTTAAAACAAGCAAATACTTTTAAAAAGTTAGCAGAAGATTTTCAAAATAAGAAATGTTGACAGAAATAGAAATGGCTATACAGAAATGTGCTTCTGCCTATTTTGTTACCTGGAAGTGAGAACTAGATTTGCCAGGAGAAACGTAAGAGTAAGCTAGATTTAGAGGGAATAGTATTTACGTATACATGGTAAAACTAAAATAGGGTAAAAATGAATAGGCGCTGAATGAATGTGGGTTGAAATCAGATTTGAATGAATACCGGTAGTATGAAAGTAAATTGACATAGTTTAGTGACAGAAAGAATAAAATGGTAAAAATATATATGAAGGAAGGCTGTGTGGGAGAAGAAACAGAGAGAAAACAAAGACTGAGAAAATTGGATTTGGGTGGAATTCAAAAGAGAATTTAAAGAACGAAAGACAATCTATCTATGAAGTAATAAATTGTCCTAATGAAAGGAAGGATTGAACAACATGAAGATGGCCTAAGCTATGTTTAGCTTTTATTTTCTGATTTAATCTCAGGCTTTTAATTTATTTTGCATAAAAGTGCTTATCCTGAATGGAATAATAGCATGTTAGAATGCAAAATTAATACATGGTCATGTATTTGGATACTCTTGAAATATGATGTACAAGTCAAAGCATTGTAATGTAACCAAAACAGTATTCTTAAAAAGAGTATGGTTAAAAACAAGAATATGAAAAAGTAGTAGATGCTGAATGAATATGAACACAAAGAGTGAATGACCAATGAGAAAGACTTTTATGTAGTTTAGTCATAGGGAATGAGAAACAAATCACAAAATGAAAATATGTGGGAAGAATGGAGAAAGGAAAACAGATAACTGTGATTGGAGTCATAAAGACCGTCAAAAGAAAGAAATGAGAAGTTTAAAGAACAAAAGGTAAGGTAGAATCAGTGAATAATATACATAATGGAACCAAGGATGATTGGAAAAGGAAATGTACATAAATATAATTTACACAAACACAAATTACTAGATGCCTCTGTACAGGAGAGATATATTGCATTGCATTTATACAAACTAGGTTTTTGTAGATTTCTTTTATTCCCTGCATTTAATTTATTTTCCTCACCACTATGTACCCTTTCTAGTCTTTGCCTAACTTCGCTTAGTCTGAAAGTGACTATCAATGAAGGGTAATAGGTACGTTCAAATGGCCAGGCAGTTTTAATTACTGACTAGGAGGCCACGTAGCCGATAGTTTAATGAACTGACTCTTCATCTCCCATAAGGAGCAAGGAGAGAAAGAGTGGAATCCTCACGTTTCACAAATAGAAATACACGACAGGAGAAAGGGCTGTTATTTATGCTTAGGTGCTTCCCAAGAGAACGATCCGTTCACAGAGAACTGAAGGGCAAGTGGCAAGCATGCTTATCTATATACAACCCGCCAATCCGCGCTCCTTTACCCTACGCAGAGCCCGATTTTTGTAGGAAGTCGCGGGCACCGAGAGAGCACTTCGGCCCATAGTACTACAGGAAATGCACATCAATCCAGGGACAACGAAGTCCCACGTCCTCCTCCGTAATAAAAAAACCTCTTCTTCGCTCAGCTGAGTTTCCTTTTCCAGACATTGATTCTGACAGGAAAGCGACAATTCCATGTTGGTCAACACGGATTGTTCGATAAAAGTCCCTCCCAACCCCGCCTTGAGCCTGTATCTTGATTGGGGTCTCGGCCATACTATCATACAGAACGGCTAACATTAATGATTTATACGTTGGCGAACACAGGCGCACAGTGGCGGCGTCCTCTTTACATTTGTGTATACGTGAGAAACTGTTTCGCTGACCAAATCTCTTGGCCGCGACGTCTAGGTGGAGGTCTAGTGTTAAGGCAAGTGGGTATAGGAGAGAAGGAGGCCCCTCGTCACATAAATAGCTTCTGATGCGCATTTCGGGCACGGTCGGTTCCAGGATACACAACCTCCCCGCGCTTCTGGGTTATAATAGGACTGGCCTAAGGAACAACCTCGCGGCACATTTCGGCCGACTGAAAAACAGTAAGAAGGGTGGGAAGATAAGTTCTCCTGCCCCTTTAAGAAATTTAGGCGAGAGTTTGCGGAAGGGATCACTTAAGGATCGCAAGCCGATTGGTTGAGCTACTCTCGTGACCGGAGCTGGCCCCGCCTCGGGATCTCCCCCCTCCTAGCCCTCCGCGTTCCATTGTGTGTGCGAGCTGCGTGCGTCCCCGCCTCTCCTTTTTTGGACACGCCCTTTTTTCTCTTGGCTCATTTCCGGCGCGGCCGCTCGCTTCCCTCTGAGGAATCGGGAGAGTGAAGAAACAACAGCCGCCATTTTGTTGGTGTGTGAGCGATTGAGGGGAGGGAGCGAACGAAAAGAACCGAGCTAGGCGGGTACAGCCGTGGAGGTGGAAAACAGCGGCAGAGACCTTCGGCAACTCAGGGCCCCCGGCCGGCCAAACCCGAGACAACCTGAAACCTCCGTGATATACCCACTGTTCTAGCCTCGTAGCCAGTAGGGGAGTACGCACTCCCGGTTTCGGCTAGAAACTCGGGACCCCGGGTGGACTCCACCCCAATTCCTTCTGGCAATTGAGCACGTTCGCGGGTCTAGGAAACCGCTTCGCCTCGATTTGGAGAGCTGCTGCTGCTTCTCTGAACATCTCCTTTCCTGTGGGTCTATATGGTGGAGAGGAGACGGGGCCGCTGCTGAAACGCCTGAGGCACGGCGTCTCCAGTGCCGAGGAGAGCCTTATCCTTTCCATAGATCAAGCGCTCGTAACCATCCGTATCCTCCGGGGAGGGGGGAGAGGCTGAGAGAAGGGGGGAGGGGCCGCTCCTGCCGCTTCCTCCTCCTCCTCCTCCTCCTCTCGTTGCTGTGGGATCGATCCCGTCGTTTCACCAGAAAGGGGTACCCTGCCGGAGAGAGAGAAAGAAAGGAAAGAAAAGGAGGGGTGGCAGGCGCGCGTCCTGAAGCCCACCCTCTCCAGCTCCCATCCCGGGATCTCTGCTGCCTCCATCGGGACAACAAATCTCTTCGCCGCCTCCTTGTTCCTGCACAACAAGATGTGAAGCGGAGACTCCTGGGACTTAGCTTCATCCTCCTCCTCCTCACGGCTCCCTTTTCTGCAGCCATTAGTGATTAGCAGGGGGAGTTGGGGGGGGACCCTCGGTACGTTCCGTCTGTGATCCCCTTCCCCAGCCCCTTGTTCACCAGTGTAGGCATTTTCCTCCGTTGCAGGCTGGTTTTGGAAGGAGTAGGAAAGAATTGCGAGCAAAGAAAAACGATTATTCTCTTCGCCTCTCCTCCTTCGCCCGCCTCCTTGTGGCGATGAGGAGGAGGAGGACGACGCCGAGGAGGAAGAGGTTGATGGCGGCGAAGAGGCAGCAGCAGGAGGAAAAGACGACGACCCCCCGGAGGATGAAGATGGTGGTATTGGCGGCGGCGGCGAGGAAGCACCAACTAATCTACGGCCGGATTTAATTCGATTTGTAAATTTACCGAGCCCCTTTAATTGATTGTAGGAAGGGTTCTGTTCTTTTCATCCTTGTTTTTCCCTGTGGCCCAGAGAAAAGACTGCTTCCACACCCTGTTTCCCATCTCTATTCCCCCTTACTCACTGCTATCCAACAGAAATCGATCTCGAGGAGCGGAAAAAGAGGAACTTTGTCTATTTCTTCAGTCCATTTCCATACTGATCTTCGGGTTGATTTTGGATCACAGAAAACGGCTGAAGGCATTGGGGATCCCCATCTTTAATTTGGGCTCTGTTTGTCTAAAAAGAATTAAAAATGGCCGAGAATGTGGTGGAGTCGGGCCCGCCTTCAGCCAAGAGGCCTAAACTCTCTTCACCAGCGCTCTCTGTCTCTGCAAGCGATGGCACAGGTCAGTCTTGGGCATAGATCCTTTCATTTTACCTTATCACAAATGGGCTCTCTTTTTCGGGCAGTCTGTCAGTCTGAAATATTTCTTTCCTCTGTCTGTCTGCTTGTTTTTAGCCTATATTTTGCAATATTACTTTGGACATTTAATTGACATTAAGCTTTATTTCTTTTGAAGAAGCTGTAAATGAGTTGATGCTTACCTCTGAGTCCTTGCAGCACTTGAAATCTTGTAAAAAGTGATATTTAGTGCTTAGTTGTCTGTGTGTTGATATAGAAAGTCTTTTCTTCAAATCTTAAAACTCATTTAATCTGAAGAGTCCTTATTTTTCATCTTACCAATGTTCTGATGGCTTTAATTTCCTTTATTTCCATCAATTATTTAGCACTAATACTGTTTTGTAAAGAGGTTATCAGTTGCTGATCGAATTCATTTTGATGCTTTTGTTAAGACAGCTTCCTTAGATCAACACTGAAAAACAATATAGACTTGGTCATTTGCTTTTGTTCAGACTAAAATGTCTGAATTTCCCCTGAAGTCATGCCTTATTTGTAAAGATGAGTACAGTAACACTTGTTTACTGATTTATTTATTTATTTATTGGACAAACCAGCTAGATAGAAATATTACAACTCTTTTGAAATTAGGGATGCATGTTACAGGTGTTCATTTGGTAACAACTGTTTTTATAGTGGAAGTTCAGACAACCATACCCCTATAAAGAATAAATTAGCTGCAAAAGAAAAATTGTGTTGTTTTCCTGAGATTTCTGAGTGGTATAGTTTGTGCAATAGTTATTTTAATCCATCTTATCAGAAGAAATTAATTGGAATCCTTCAGCCAAAAATGTAGACATTCTGATTATTAATGGTAGTCAGACTTGTTCATTGAATTTGTTTCCTACTGCATATATAAATGCAAGGGAAAATGGCTGATTGTATTTGATAGATAGGCTGTATGTGTATGTATTTGTCTGAATACTGGTTGAATACATTAGGTAATTTGGAATGCTGCTTGTGTTTAGTATTCTGAACAATGTTTCTATTTGAATCTGCAGTCTATCTTGGTATCTCCTGCAACTTTAAGGATATGTAGGTTATTTGCTACCAAGAGCATTCGTTCCACTCTTTGCAGGCCTAATATAATGCTTACTTGAAAATCAACAAGTTCCATTTTGCTAGTAGGAAAGTAAGATTAGAATCTGCCTTCAGAATTCTTTGGGGTATATAAAACAAATGCTATAAAATAATACATACTTTTTCAGATTTATGTTACAGAATAATCCTTATTAACATTGTACCCCTTTCCCATGCACACAATTGAAAATAGGCATCCTGATTTAAAGTTGCAAGTCTGCAATTTTCTGAGACTATAGTCCATTGAATGAATTCAGTTTCATATAAGTATATTGTGAATGAATGCAACCCAATGTATGTATACTCAGATATAAATCTTACTGGATTCAATGAACTTTTCCAGTGAATGCTTTGCCAGTGAAAATGGTACAATTTTATTCTCCTCAAAAAGCCATAGTTTTTGCCTTTATAAACTATTACATCTTTCCAATTTGTTTTAGAAATATAAATAAAATTAAGTTTGTTCTATTGACTGTTTTAAATTTTTACCATCATTTCTAAATATTTGCTAAATGTTTTTAGCTTTTCATTAATCATTATGAATGTGATTTTAATTTTTGTTGTTTGAATCCTCTTTGAAATAATAGTTGGGAGATTTTCAAATATAGTAAGCTTATAAATATTAAGTTCTTTCAATATATTGCAAAGAGTGAATTGCTAGTTTGACTTTGTTTTAATATTCGGTTTTCTAAAGGTGTAAAGGTATCTTAGTGTGTTCCAATAAAAGCTATGCAGAAAAATGTTACGTATTCTTACATATGTAAGAATAGTAAACATAGTTGCAACAAATTACTAACATCTTTCCCATAATGCTGCGTCACAGTGCTGCATCTTTTTTCTAGCTATTACATGCTCTAGATTCATTTTTCTGTTCTTTTTTTCCCTTACTCTAATTCTCTAGAGCATGCACAGGTGTAAATGCTAAATTTATTTGGGAGCTATAGGAAAAGAGCCAGGAATCCATATCTGTTGACAAATTGGAAATGCATCTACATTATGTAATTACAATAAAAACTATTGTTCAGTCACTAAGTCATGCCTGATTTCTTCAGGACCCCATGGACCACAGCATGCCAAGCCCCCTGTCCTCCACTCCTGCACTGTCTCCTGGAGTTTCCCCAAATGCATGTTCATTGTTTTGATGACACTATATAACCATCTCATCGTCTGCCATACCCTTTTCCTTTTGCCTTCAATACCAGATAAATAAGGGAGATTAATTTATATAATTCTGTCTTTATCCCTAAAAGTAGCTTTATTCCTTAGAATTTCTACATGAGATTATATACCCATAGTTTTCCCTGAAACATTTTTCCACAGTTATCAAGAATACTTTGTATACTGAACATTTTTCATGTAAGATTTTAATGTTTTATTGTTTGAAGATAACCAAGCCCACTCCAAACAAACTAAAGGAGAGGCAGAAAAAATCTGCTTAACAACATAAACATGAAGTGAAAGAACACAGCTATAGTTATTTACTGTGGTAGTGTTTTTTGCTTATAATCCTGCTCACAATATTTTGAATGTGTTTTTTCACATAGATTTTTGACTAAAATCATCTTAGAATGCATTTCATTTTAGTTGTATTTCTGTAGTTAAGATATGCAAGTCCTATTATGTCTGCTAGTAAACTGCAGTTGCTCTTCAGTTTAATGAAACTACATGTACAAGTTCTATTTTTCCTTTCCAGAAATGAGTTGTTTCTGTCATCTTGCCTATTTTGTGACTATGGAAAAATCTGTAAATACATGTAGTGTATGCTAAGCTGCTTGGCAGGTACCAAACAATTTGGACTCAATAAGTTAGGTCTAGGAATTCTGAAAGGAGTATTTGAGTCTTTCCTTTATCCTTGAAGCATATGTGTAAAAGTCATCACAGTTTTGAATGGTTTTGTGCTTGTATCGGAATTTTGAGATTCCTCTGCTTTTGACAAAATTTATTCCAAATGTCTGAAGAATTATAACAATATTTGATACTTATATATACAATCTGAAATAGACTTTCTGTAAAATGAAAATAGTATACTAATAGTTTAGCATTTTGTATAGGCATTTATAAAAATAATGATGTGAGTGGAATTACCATCTTTTGGTATACCTTAGGAAAAGGGTAGTTGAAGTGAGATTCTCTTGTAATGTTTCTTGTTTCTGGTTTTGTCATATCATGGCAGAAGTGATTATCACTTTCCTAGGATTCAGGAACACTTAAGGAAGTGGTAGCAGGTGTTTTTGCTTTTATGTACTATAGGATCCTGTGGATCTCAGATCCCAGAGGGAGTTCTGGCAAAGAAGCATGCCATTTCAGTTTCCATCTGTATTATATGTGGTTGCCCTTGGCTCTTTAAGGAGCCCTAAGATAAACTTCTGAAAGTGTGTAGAATGTATAGTCTCTTGCTTTTTCCTTCCTTCATGCAGTATCTCTGAAATTAGCTAATAAGATTAGAGAAGAGGTTTGTTCAAATTCTCACTTAAAGCAGTTATTACTTATAGCAGTTATGTCATCTGCTGTAATTGTATTTTAGGCAAGTTTCAATAAGTGCTACTAAACTAAACTTATTGGTAGGTGCTTGATTTTCTGCAGTCTGCATCATAAAATGCTTTATTAACCAATGCCAATAGCTTCTGATTTTTAAAATAGAAATTGCTTACTGAAAAATATGTTCCTTAAAATATCATTAAATGAAGTTTGTTTTGCATGTCAGAATTTAATTTCCAATGAACATGCAAACTAAATTTCAAAAATTATCTTTGAAGTGGAAATATACTTACTGCTTTAATAGTTGTAGATAAATTACATAGCCTTAAAATTGGAAAAGTGAAAATTCTGAAACGTACTCAGTTCCATATGTATACACAATATCTCTGAATACCAGCCAATGTGATGTAGTTGTTAAATAATATGCAATAATGTTAGTGTTAGTTCCAAAGGCTCTGTGAAATTCCGAATTGATTAATTGCATGAATGGAGAAGGGGATGGTTATGTTGATTCACTTTTCTGTAATACAGCCGGTTATATTCCCCCAAATGTTCTCTGTTAATGAGCTGTGTGAGGAGGTAGCAATAAATTGATTCCCTGCCTCCTTTCTCTAAGAGGACATGTTGAATTTTTGTAGCCTTCAACAATTGAGAGTACACACGTTGATATACCTCTGGAACCATTATGAAGGCTTTACTTGCAAGTAAATATGATTATACTACCAAATGATAAGAACTGAATTTAAGAACTTAATTGTCAAATTCAGCTCCTGTTCAAGGGGTAAATCATAAAATTAGAGTGAAAACTACCTTAATAACGTATTAGTATTTATGCTTCTTATTAATATTTGTATCATTGGAATATTTTCTTCAAATAAGTTGAAAATTGTTCATTTATATTACTTCAGTGTACAAAGTGAACCATGTGGCATTATGTACTTTTTTCCACATATAAATAGTGTGGCAAAGAGCATCATTTTTTTGTAGATTAGTTCTTAATTGCCAGGTTGTTTTATCCCATGTCCTAGAAATACCTTAGTTTTGAAATATGGCACACATCTGATTTAAAAATAGCAACAAACATTGAATCTCTTGAATATTTTGCTAAAACCCACTGTTTTGGCCTTGTCACTACAAGAAGCTGCTACATTTGTTTGCAAATGTCAGAACTACTGTTGAGGTACATTAACAAACATTCAAACTCTTTGAAGTAGTATGGTAAGCCATTAAACTTGTTAGGTAGGAGAATTTGTGCCTCTTGGAGCAATATTTTATTAATAATTTTAAAAATAAAGTCACCCTAGAATTTGCCATACTTCCAGAACTAATTTTAAGAGAAACTGCTTGTAGGCATTGGTAGGTAGTCTTTCTTTAGGTTTTTCCTTCAGCAGATCTTAACACTGTCTTGGGGGAGATTCTGGAATTTTAAAAAGCTGTTAAAGCTGTTCAAGATTTCATTGCAGGAAGCTTCTGAAAGGCAAATAGTATAAAAGCCAAAAAGACTTAGCTCAGTTTTGTATTTCTTTTAAGATTTTTACCTATTGAATATCTTGGAATAAAGGCTGTAGAATTAGAAATGTTCATCCTTTTAGCATATTGTGTCTGGGCTATATTATATTCACACATTGAATAAATTTGGTAATAGAACCAAAATGAGATTGTGGTTGACTTTTTTTTGATCATTCAGAAACATGGAATACGTTGATCTCATATTTCTATATCTTCTAATTACATAATCTTTAAACTTGTAAAATGTGTAGGTCAGTTTCAGCAAAATAGAACAATTTGTCTATTCAGTTTTCACTGGTAAACTTTCCTACTATATGCGATGGATCATGTTAGCTGACAAGTTATAGAACTAAAAATTAGGCAACTAAAGAATGCAATTGCTGAATCGTGTTTAATGCCATCTATCTTCCAGCAAAGTGTTGCTGAATGATGTATAGGCATGTGCACTGATTTGCTGCTCTTAGTTTTTAAGCACTTGGGGTTAGCAACTGTAAGATGTCACTTTTCACATTTGAGAGATACTTAAAAGCTTAGAAACCTGGAACCAATGTGAGTTAATTGATAGTGTTGCACAGCCTGAACTGGGTATATTAAAAACATTATTTAATATTTTGAGAGTGTTGTTGCCTTTTTGTTTAAAAAAATTAGTCAAAAGCAAATTAGATAAATAGCTATTCTATCAATACTGAAAAAAACATTCAGCTGAAATATTTGCTGAAATGCTCTAAATCTTTTTTTTTCTCTCTCTCCAGATTTTGGATCTCTTTTTGATTTGGAACATGACTTACCAGATGAACTTATCAGCTCTACGGAACTGGGACTTACTAATGGTGGTGACATTAATCAACTGCAGACCAGCCTTGGTATGGCACAAGATGCTGCTTCTAAACACAAACAGTTGTCAGAACTGCTACGAGCTGGCAGCTCGCCAAACCTTAATATGGGAGTTGCTGGGCCAGCACAGAATATGGCCAGTCAGCCACAACAGAACAATCCTGGAATGGGAATCTTAAACAGTATGGTCAAAAGCCCCATGGCGCAGGCTGCACTGACATCTCCAAATTTGGGGATGGGTACAGGTGGGCCAAATCAAGGTCCATCAACTCAGTCCACTGCAGGAATGATGCCAACAGTAAATAGTCCAGTAAATCAGCCTGGAATGGGAATGAATGCAGGAATAAATGCTGGCATGAATCCTGGTATGTTGTCTGCAGGAAATGGGCAAGGAATGATGCAAGGACAAGTTATGAACGGTTCAATTGGAGCTGGAAGAGGACGTTCCAATATGTCATATCCAAACCCAGGAATGGGAAATGCTGGTACTCTAATTGCAGAGACATTACAGCAAGGTTCTCCTCAAATGGGAGGGCAGGCGAGCCTCAGAGGTCCACAGCCTGGAGCAATGAACAAGGTATGTAAAAGATTTTATTTTGAATATTGACAATGAAAAATACAGTTTCAAAATGCCATCCTTTAGGGATATTTTGGGGTGTCTTGCCAGATGTCTCCAACATGTTTGCAGATGAAACATATAATACATAATACACATACATTTACATAACCTTATCAATGCATATTAAGAATAAATGTTACATAGTTGTCAACTGTATAATAATCCTGGAGTCTATTGTGGTCTAGGTATAGTATATTACTCAAAACAAGTTGCTTGAATTTATAAACATGGAAGGTTTTCCACACGTAGAATGTGTATGAGGTAATCTATCCATCCATCCATCCATCCATCCATCCATCCATCCATCTATCTATCTATCTATCTATCTATCTATCTATCTATCTAAAAGCGAAATGCCACTCATGCATCATCACAAAATCTCCAGAACCGTAAAGCCTACAAACTTGAAATTTGGCTTCTAGGTGCTTACTAAGAAAGGATTTTTCAAAATGACCATCAGAGCATTGATATTTCGTATATTATTATTAACACGCTCTGATGCTAAGGAGTTCTACTCCACCTCCCCACCTGAAAAGAAATCTGTTCCAAATGTTCCAAATGCAAAACACAAGCAGAGGAGAGGAGTTTCAGTTTTAGTTTCACAGCACCAAGCAGCCACGCCAAGGTTCCTTACTGTCTCCTTGCTCACACAGCAAATACTGTTTCAGTTTCCAAACAGCTCTCAACTCACACACTGACAGGACGCTAGCCAGATGAATACTGATGGATACTAGTAGGCAGAGGCAGAATTCCCCCCTTATTTTCCTCCCCCAAAACTAAGCCCGACCACATCGTTTCGTAGCGAAGCATGGGTATCAAGCTAGTAAGTTAATAATTTGCCTAATTGCAAGTATTAAAAGTACTCCAAAGGCTAATAATTTCCATTCTTAAGAGTAGCATTAGTAATAGAATATAAGAAGATTATATTGGCTTTGTGTCTTAAATCTTGCATTTTGTAAAATACTGTAGATGCAAAATAACATGAAATTTGAAATGCTGCTTTTGAAGACCCAATTAATTGCATTGAATGCAGAATATTTATTTTGCAAATTAAAATGAAGTTTTCAATCATTTTGAAAGTGTTTTGAACCAAAACAGCAATTCTGAACTTGAAATGACATTTTGAATTCAAATTAGTTCAAATTCAAAAGATTTGCATGCCACTACTTCAAGGGGTGTGTTATTGTGTGTTCCTTGGTTGAGAAATCATCAGAAAAATATTTTTTTCAGTTATTTTTCTGACCACGTCTGATGTGAATGATGGCTTTACACTGCTTATACGATTCTTGTGGGAATATTCATGGACTGTTTCTTGCAACTAGGAATGGATGGGGTTAAATTTGAACTTATAGTTTAATTGAATAAACTGTTAATATAAAATAAGCAATAAAATGATTGAGTTCAAACTTGTTAAGTCAGAAATTATTTGAATCCAGTTTAATGGATAAACCGTAGTAGATTGGTTATTAATATAGAAATCAGTTTCTAAACCACAGTGCTGAGTTTACATATCACACTAACTTTGAAACAAAGCACGTTACATTGTTCTCTGTCTGATAAAACATAGGATGAGCTTATGCTAGCATAAATGATACTTCTAATTTTGATTTTTCAGACAATCCTAATGTGGTATATTCAGTGAACCATGGTTAAAATTAACTCTGGTTTAGCAATTTGACATGCTCATTTTTTCATTTGTGAAATCTGAGCAAGAGTAGACAAATATTGAATAAAATGTATATTGATAATGCTAGCTTACCACTCTGATTGGAAATGGCAACACCATAGCCAATCTCATTGTACACATGTTGTACTCTGACAATAAAGGTAATAATAATGTGGCTATGGTCGTTAAGCAAATCACCCATGATCATTAATAAAGGTATCACATGTCCAAAACGTGACTTCCTGGGATTTCCCCATTGACATTGCTTTTCAGAAGCCTTTTGAGATGGTTGCAAATGGTGGTCATGTGACCATTGTAAATACACAATGGTTATCAGACATCTGAATTGCAATCATGTGGCCACATTAAGAATTATTTTAAATGTGAATGTCACTTTTTCAGAACTTTGAAAACTTTGAAGATTTGCTAAACAAATAGTCATTAGGTGATGACTATTTGTAATCTATTTTGCTCATTGTGTGTACTTTTCTAGGAAACCTAATAAACTTAATAAAACCTTATTTTATTAAATATGTTTAGGAAATTGGTATTGTAAATTAATAAATTAACCAACTTTTTCCAATCATTTTTCTGAAGTAAGATTTGAAATTCCACCTAAGCCAAATCTTTGCCATACTTGTCCAAGTGTGATTGTATGGGAGATTGTTGATAACTTTGAGTTGGAGCACTAGAAAATCAGTGTAGTTCCCTGCACAAAGCAGCAGCTGAGGGGCATAATCTAAATAGAGCAGTTTTACTTGGGAGATCAATATGGATCAGTGACTCTACTGATTTCTGAAAATTTGTACAATAAACACTTAAGTTGGCATTGCAGCACTGTTCCCTCAATTCCCTGTTGTTTCTTTCACCTTTTTTATTACATATTGGCAAAATGTCGACCTTACGTAGCTGTATTAAAATCAATTATAGGTATATAACATATTTATACAGGGAGAAAATTCCAAGTTCTCATTATTCTGTATATCTACTATTGACAGCTATTCTAGCAGGTAGAACATATTATGGCAAGGGTCTTCAAACGTGGCAAGTTTAAGACTTGTGGACTTCAACTCCCAGAATTCCTGAGCTAACATGACAGGAGGAAGGATTCTGGGAGTTGAAGTCCACAAGTCTTAAACTGTCAAGTTTGAAGACCCCTGTATTATGGGAACAGTGCAGTAAAAAAATCTGGAATTGAACAACGGGAGCTGAGTAACTCTTGTTTTTTTTGTGTGGAATTCAGCTGTTTCTGGATGCATTTTAGCAGAATAACAAAATAACTAATTTAAATTCTTAATATATTTGGTATATTTAAAGCATATTTGAAATGCTTTCAGACTGCTTTTTAGTGTTTAACCTAAACCATCTCAAAAATAGCAGTATTAAAAGCCTATTAAACAAAGCAGACAGCATATTCCAGAACATATTAAAATTTTAAAAAGTTTCAAATATCATTGGTAATACATAACCTCATTCATATGGTGCTCTACACCGAAACTGGTTTTTGACTTAATGTCTTCTATAAACCCAATTATTGTAGTTGGTTTAGTAAATAATGTTTAAAAGCTATGGTATAGCACTTACAAAGCCTATAGGTGACTTGTGAATCAATGGCTTGGTTTCCTTTAATTCTTAGATAATATTACATTTCGAGTAGGTGTTTAATTGTATCATTTCTCATTTTAGTTAGCTTAAATTTGGGTATGTGCATAATGTACTTTTTGTTATCATATTGCTTTAATTGTTCTGACCACAGGTATTTTCCCAAATCCTAGCTCTTTCACGAAAAATAATTCGAGAATTTTTAAATAGAGTGCAATATTATTGTATAAATTTTGTTGGTTCTACCTCTACTATCAGAGCTTTTAAAGAACATGGCTCTGATATGGAAACCCTCCTGAATTCAACCATTATATTGTGAGGTTGCATTACTAATTATACAATTTACAGGTTTAGAGAAATGTTATTTGCTTTAGGATTCCAGTTTTTGAACCAAGAAAATAAATCATTTTGTAATGAAGATTTGTTTTAATTTTTTCAAATGTTGCTTTTATATTTTTAAGTATCACGATTGCAGATACAGTATGTTAGTTTGTTTGGCAAAGAAGTTTGCTAAAGAATGCTACAAAATTGAATAATTCAAACCTGCAATTTCAGAAATATTACCTAAATAGCAGAATTGTTAGGCATAACTTGGATCACATATTCTAGTAAAATTAATTTGCCTTTGTAAATCTAGATCACTAGGGAAAAAAACCTTAATTATCACTGCTTTCAAATAAATTAAGATATGAGTGTAATTTGTCACAGGTTATTTGGAAGATTTATTTAATAAAATTATTTCTCAAATACATCAGCAAAAAGGTATTATTTACTCAGTTTTGTCAGTTTCTGAATTATCTATTAGCTTAAGATGAGGATTTTTGTTAACAATGGTGGCAGTGTCTTAAATTATATTATCAAAGATACTTTTGAAAAAATAATCAGTGTTCTATCAGTTATATAAATCTCATTGTCTAATTAACCTATGAATAAGAATATCTGATTCATCAGAATCTAGCATCCTTATAGGCTTAATTTGGTAAGAATAATATAATGGACATCACTCTCTTATTATAGTTGCTGAAAATGGATATATGTGATGGTATTCTGATGTTCTCATAACTTAATAAAACCAAATTAACTCAACACACTAAAATATTGCTCCTATAAATAAAGCTACTAAAAATGATCCTGGCAATAAAAAAATGAATTATTTGGAAAACACAAGCAGTTTCAAACAATTTATAGTACATGCATGCAAATGCATTGTCAATTTCGTCTGCTTTGGATGGTGCTGGTATATAATTAATAATCCTCTTAAATAGTATGTGTCCATTCCCGTTTTTAAAATTGCTTCAAGCAACATATTTTAGATGGGTTTAATACATTTCAAGATAAGTTAGTCTGTTTAAGCATGTTTTTAATGTATGATTTGCAAATCATGGCTTAATGTGAAAAGCTAATTAACAAATTGGATCCAAATTGCATGCAGTCAGAAAATTTCTGTTAATGTTTAAAATAAGTAAATAAAACATTGAATTGCCAATATTCTTAGCAGGCTAAATTGTGTGCTGTTTTGGAAACCTGGGTGCTTTCAGAATGCAATGTGGGATATATGATATATTGCAGAGGAGACAGTATAGTTGATACCTGCCCCCCTCCAAAAGAGCCACATGGTTATTATATAAAGTTTCTGTTTTCTTCTCAGACAATGAAAAGAAAAGACTAAACAACTGATCAGTGTTTGGATTCTGAAAAAGTAAATTCAGACTAAGAGTTGAAATTCAGAATAAGATAAATTCAGACTAAGCTACCATGAAAAATGGCATTGTGTAAAAAAAAACAACCTCCTATACCATAAGTGTGAATCTAGGAAGATTCTTGAAGAAAGAAAGAAAATTAATTTTTGTTTGAGATAAGAAAGTTAAGGATATTGTAGAATTTGTTTATGATGGAATTATGAGCTTAATTGATACTGGAGCCCATGAATGGCTGCTAGTTAATATAATAAAATCTTTATTTCACTATACCCAGATCAGTTTGGGGAAGAGTGTCTGTTACTCTAATGTCCAATAAATGTAAATGACATTTGCCATGATTTATGTTATTTGCTTAATACTGTTATGATGCTGTTAATGTCATAATTCATATTTTTATCATTTGTATATAATATGAATTTAACTACTTTGCAATATAAGTTATTTGTGGGAGAGACTAAGTTAAAGTGTTATTGTACTTGGATGAATTTGACACAATTGTGTGTCTAATCATACTTGGGCAAATAAAGTATTCAATTCAGTTCAATTGCACTTTGGAATTCCAAGGTAGCCTGGGCCATAAAATCTCAACAGGACGTACCAAACCTTCCATAATAAATCTAAGAAAACTCTATAAGCATATACCGTGTTTCCCCGAAAATAAGACACTGTCTTATATTTTTTTTGGCTCCCAAAAACACACTAGGTCTTATTTTCGGGGTAGGTCTTATATATTTATGGTGCCAAATAGTGGGTGTGAGTGTGTAGGGGGGGTGTTTCGCAGGTGCACAGTTGCTCCCTGAAAAGTCTTCCTGGAACTGGAGATTTGCACTAGGTCTTATTTTCGGGGTAGGTCTTATATTAGGGCAGGTTTAGAAAATAGTGCTAGGTCTTACTTTCGGGGTAGGTCTTATTTTCGGGGAAACACGGTAGTTGCCAGAGATTAATTTAGACTAGTCACTTTAAAAGGATTTGACAGGTGGTGGCATCTTGCCATTTGACTGACTTGGAAAATTAAGCATTGTGTTTATTCCAGAGCTATATGTTAAAAAATTTCTTGCAAGAAGTTAAAAGCAAGCCTCTGTAAGGTAAGGCTGCTGAAAAGTTGTATAGGAATGGTCCAAGAGTGACTTTTATTTTTACTGTGATGCCATCTCTCTATATAGTGGCTAGGCTATGTTTTGGAAATGGTTGCAAATTACATTTGATTGAATCGAATAGGCCTTTTGCAAAGAACTTACCATTTGACATTAGATGTAAATTTCCAGTTGGAAGGGAAACAATGATGGTTACAAAGTTTCATCTCATCTGTAATAATTCAGTATTAAATGTCATTGGGAAACTATATTTTATTAATGAATCAGGAAACAAATCTTTCGTGGGACAAAAAAGCACTGTCCCTTGAAGGCCTCTTTTAAATGAGAGTGGATTAATTAATGGGACAGTTAGTAGTGGTTATACTATCATTTTTTATCTTCACTATACTGCCAAAATGTAAACTTGTTAGCATGTTTCTGGCTAAATGATGGTAGTCTTTTGCTTGGCAGATTCCCCAAGTGCACTTATGCACTAGATAACCCATAGCTATTCTCCGTTCTTCAACTTCTGAAAATTCTGAGTTTCACTATTAAATTAGCTAACGTAGCTAAGTGTAGCAGTCCCAATACATTGCCCATTTTTTCTCATTGCTGTTGCTTAAAGGCATCTTGATCACGTCCATATGGGATTGTAATGTCCAGAAAAAGAGTTAAGAGAATTGTTGGTCTGGTGTTTTGGCTAAAGAGCTACCAGACTTCTGGCAACATACAGTCGTTTTTTGAATTGGACAGGTGGATGTTTTCAGAGATGGGATTCAAATTTATTAACAAGCGATTCTGTGGGCATGACCTAATTTGTGGGTGTGGCTTTGTGGTCACATGACTGGGTGGCATGGCTTGTATGTAAATACTGAATTTTTTATAAAACAAGTTTTACCCAAAAGCAGGCAGGCAGATTGAGTTGCTCCCAGAATCACAGATTCACTCAGAGATCTACCATTCTGCAATCTGCTGCCCGAGTCTGTCACATAAAATTTGCTTGCAAGCAAACTCACAAAATTAACTCACTGGCTAAGCATGGCTTGTATGTAAATATTGTAAATATTTATGTAAATATTGAATTTTTTATAAAAAAGAGCAACTTGTACCTAAAAGCAGGCAGGCAGATTGAGTTGCTCCCAGAATCAGAGATTCACTCAGAGATCTACCATTCTGCAATCTGCTGCCTGAGTCTGCACTGAAAAATAGAAGCTTCAGCCCTAAAGAAGGTTCAGCTCTGCTTTTCTTAATCTCCTGTCACAGCTGCTAGTCAGAACAACTGATGGTTGGGAGAAAAGGAAAAAACCAAAAATTAGGCAAAGGTTCAATGCACGCAAGTTAAATGGTGTGCATGCCAGGTAAGGAGTGAGTGGGCAGGGAGGGCCAGGGCCAGCCAGTGGCGCAATTTGCCGGTTCTCTGAACTGCGCAGAATCGTAACAACCGGTTCTGTTAGAACTGGTCCGACCAGGTAGAATCCCACACCTAGATGTTTTGAAGAGCTTCAGAGTGATGAGAAAGGCCTCCTTATTAACAAACAGAACTGTGAAATATGGTAGCAATATTTGGGCATGGTTCTAAAGAGTTCTAAATGCAGCAGCCTGCATGGTTTTGTGCAACCTCCAGTGTGCATATGTATCACCTCTCCTGCGGGAGCTGCATTGGTTGCCCATTTACTTTCGGGTGCAATTCAAGGTGCTGGTTGTCACCTTTAAAGCCCTTCATGGCTTGGGACCGGGTTATCTGAGGGATCATCTCTTGCCAGTCACATCTACCTGACCCATCAGAGCGGGGAGGCAGGGAATGTTGCGAGTCCCATCCCCGAGGGAGATACACCTAATGGGACACAGAAAAGGGCATTCTTTGTGGTGGCTTCCTTTCCCTGGAACATCATTCCCCCAGAGGTTCTGCCAGCGGTTCTGCCAGCGGGCCTGGGGAATCCAGAGCGGGCTGGAGCCCATTAAATGGCTCGTGTGATCAGCTGCCGCTGGGGCAGGGTAGGTGGGAGTTGGTGGGTGATTTTGTTATATTGTACTCTATTAATTTATTTGATTCTTTTTGTTAGCTTTTATTGTTTTAAATGTGGTTTTACATTCTGTAAGCCGGCTTGAGTCTCCATGGGCAGATAGGCGGCAATATAAATTAAATAAATAAATAAAGGCAAATTCCTAGAAGCTTGCAATCTAAGAATCTCGATGTTCAGCTTTCTTCCCAGCTCTAGTATTTCTGAGTTTCTGTTTTCCCATTTGGAAGTAATTTATTAAAAATTGCATTTTCAGCAGCATAAGGGAAATACTTTATGAAAAATGCATAGCTTCACAACAATGCATTAAGGTAATTTGGGCATCCAACTGCAAATGTATAGGTTCTTTTTTATGTATACCATAGTTACTGGAAAATTATATATATTTATGAATGCATGTATGTGTGTATGTATTCTCTTTAGGATATGAGCAAAGCCTGGAGTTTTATAAATTAAGTAAATATGTGCCCTAATGTTTAGGGCCAACTTTTTGGAAAGATTAGGTTGATTTGGAGTTTCATGAAAATCAGGCTTATTTTAATTCAGTAGGTTAATACAGGCAAAAATTACTAGTTTTATAAGTTATCTGATTTTTTAAATATCTCACTTGGTAAAATTAATGAATACTTTATAGGTAGTCCTTGATTTGCACCCACAATTGGGACTGGATTTTCTATCTTAAGTTATTGCAGTCGTATCAGATTTTATGACAGTTTTTATGACAGTCATTAACCAAATCACTGAAGTTAAAAGGATCCAGTTTCCCTAATGGGTGGAGCCTTTTTGCCAGAAATTAGGGGTGGGAAGTTGCAAATCATCATCACATGACCAACCATAAGACCCTGCAAATTGGTCAAAAATTTAAACCAATTGCCAATCACCAAAATTGCAATTCCCTGACAGCTGGACTCTTGCAACAGTTTTAAATGCAAGTACAGGTCATAAGTCACTTTTCCAAGTAATTGTAACTTTGAACCATTGTTAAACAAATGATCCTAAATTGTGGACTAGCTGTATATCTTTTGATGGAGATGAGTGAAATGAGTAGATATTATCTAGCTTAACTTGAACATGTTGGATACAAATAGTGTCTTTTATATATTTCACTATGTAAAATGTAGTAACCACTTATATTTTGAATTGTAAACCAAGAGTAGTAAATGAATAAAACAACCTGAACTTAAGGCATTTGTTGAAATAGTTCAAACTTTATTTCAGGACCTGAGCAAATTACTAAGAAAATTAAAGTTTATTATCTTGAAGCACTATAGTGTATCTAGTGTTTAGTGTATCTACTATTGGGTAGATACACTAAACTTGTGATGGCAAACTTACGGCACACATGCTGGAAATGGCACGCAGAGCCATCTCTCCGGGCACACCAGCCATTGCCTGTTGCTCTTCCGGGGTCTTCACGCATGCAGGAACGCTGGAAACCAGAAGAGCAGCTCCCCAGCACGCATGTATGCGCTGGGAAGCTGAGCTTCCAGTTTCCAGTGCACACAAATGTGCCGGCCAGCTGGTCTTCATGCGTGCATGTGCGCCAGAAACTGGAAGACCAGGTGGTTTCCAGTTTCCACATGCAGGCTCTCATTTTGGCACTCAGTGCCAAAAAGGTTCGCCAACACTGCACTAAACTTACTGTTCTGATGACAAACATAATCTGACCCAAACTCTTGGTTCATCTTGAACCAACATGCCTGGAATACCACAAACTGTGCTTTCAGTTTCAATAAAGTAACTGCCAGAAAAATCATTAGATTATCCCAGATGATTTTGAATTAATTCTGTACTACATAATTCTGCTACATTGCAAAATATAACATTGTAATTGATAAGGTATAAAATAAAGTATACAATCAATACAGTCTGAGGAAAATCCAGTCATTTTTGGTCAGTTCCCTACCAGATTTTGTAAAATTACTATCTTTTTATGAACATTACAGATTGCAGCTTCTTTCTCAGAGTAAGCAATTAGTATCTTCTGAGTTTGCACAAAGTAAAAAAGATGTATAAAAAGACTAAAATGAGTTTTAGTTCTGTACTTTTTTAAAAGATGAATTAATCTGATTTTGTGCTTTGTGCTCAAAATTTCCATTGAGCAAAGTAGTATTACTGCTTGTTTTGATAATTACAATGTGTATCTTTTTGACATAGTCAAGGATGCTTATTTTGGAATAACAGTAATTAATTAGAATACTTTCTAGTTTTTATGTTGCATGCAAAAAAAAAAAGAAAAGAAAAGACTTGTGGACTTTTCCTTATGTCACTTAGATAAACATCAGTCCTTTACATTAACTATATGTGAGATTGTATATTCTAGGCCTGCCTTAGGCATGAATGCCACACGTATTGTTTCAGATTTGCAAGTAGCCCTTCAACCTGTAAAATGCTTAGAAATTTGAAATAAAATGCATTTATAGGTTACTCCAATCAAAATATTCTGCAGTGTGCTGAGCAGAGAATCCAAAGAATGGGTTAACTCCGCCTTTCTGCCCAGAGACTCAGGCCTTTTAAACTTTGTAGCCACGCCTCTCTTGACTATGTCCCAGTTTTGACTCAGTCTTAGCCAAAAAGAGATGCATTTAAAGAGAGCAGCTAAGAGCAAAAAGGCAGAAGTTGGATTCTTGGGATTCTCACACAGCACGACTGGATATTAGACCAATTGCAAATAGTGAACGAATGGCACAGTTATTTTGGGTGAGCGACAGCCATCAGAAAATCCGTCAGCCATCAGTTGTTTTTCGGTGAATGGCACATTTTTTAATGAGTGATACTGCCGCTACAGCAAATCAGCTGTTTTTTGGCAAACGAGTGGGGTGGGGGAAAGACTCAGATGGCTACCCTGGTCTGACCGGCACAGCCACTGCAATGGTTTGGCTGGCTACCTGTTTTATTGGTACAGCTACCACTACGACTGAGCTAGCTACTCCAGTCTGATCAGCACAGCCGCTGCAACGATTTGGCTGGCTTCCCGTTTTACTGGCACAGCCGCCACAATGACCAAGCTCCAACCGGCATAGCCATTAGAGCACATGGATGGCAACTTTGATCCGACTAGTGCAGCCGCCATTTTCCTGCTCATTTGAACAGAGCCAACATTTGGCGCGCTTTTCAACTGCAGATGCTATGGCGCCTCCCCAGCAGGGGACTGGAAAACCTCCAATACAGCAGGAGAAACAAAGGATGGAGGATACTGCTGCCTCAGAGGGCCATGAGGTGACTCATGAGTGGGGATAAGCTCAGCACAGCCCCAGATTAACCAGAAAGGTCCCTCAGCGCCAAGAGCAGGCAGTAGGAAGGTGGCTGCCCAAATAAGGGCAAAAGCCCTACATTCCAGAAAAGCCTCTTAAGGCTGAGGAAAGAGATGCCCAGGGGCGTCAAAGAGCTCTAGAGATCTCCAAAGCTGAGAGACAAGCTGAGTGATGAAGGCAGACAGATTTTCTTGGGGGAGATCCCATCTCTTCCCATTCATTGCAGGCTGACCCAACCAGGAAACAGACTCTTGAGCCCCTACTCTCGGCCACCAGATGGCACCATGGAACCATCTCCACAGCTACCTTTTATAAAAGGCAGCAATGAGGATCCTTTTGTTCCACAGTCAAATGCCAGCTGAGAATCATTGGGAGCCTAGTTTTAAAAAGAGGCAATCTGCCCCAGAGACCACATTTACTCCCACAGCAGCAGGGCTTCACCCAGGGGAGAACCAGGGATTGTAGATTTCTGAGCAGATGAAACTTCTGATCTCCATAACTGCAGCATCGCAGCAAGGAAGCCAAGCTGCCTCTGAGGCATCAGACTCATCTCTAGAGCATAGTCAAAAGCTGAAACATCAGGTTCATGGAGACTTGGTGAACCCTAGGGAACCTGACTCTCCCACTTCTTCCCTACAGAGTAGGGTTTGGCTTTCAGGAGACAAAGAGCAGAGAGAGCTAATATTTTCCCTTGTAAGGCTGCAACAGGTCACTCTCGGAGAATGAGGGGTTGGCTCCTGACCCCCCAGCATTTACAGGACTTTATCGCCCGGCCCTCTTTAAATCACTCCTGTTTAAAGCCAAACCCACAGCCCACATGGGGTCTGAGCCAAGTACATCAGAGCCAGCATTGGGGCTACCAGACACAAATGAACTCCTCTTTTCAGAACTAACAGTGGAGAGAGAGGAGATCACCACCTCAATTGTTCCATGATGTGGTCCGGAGGCAATGGGCCTACCCAGGAACATACACCAACTCAAGTGGGAGTGATAAAAATTTTTTACAACATAGCTCTGGACTTCACTGATGAGCTACAACTACCAACAGTAGGCAGTTGTGTGGCAGCCTTAACATCCTCTACTCTCCTGTCTCAGGATACGGCAGACGCTCTGAAAACAGAGAATAGGAAGGCAGAACTGATCCTCCACAGGGTTCATCAGGCGGCAGCCTGGGCCGTCAAGGCAACAACGACTGCTTCCTTTTTCAATAGAGTCTCCTTACTCTGGCTTTGCCAGATGCAAGAGAGAGCTTCGCCTGAAGACCAAAGCCTCCACCAGGACATCAACAAGCTGATAGCGGCAATGGAATTCTCGGCTGATGCCACCCTAGATGGAGCCAAATTTGCTTCCAGGGCCATTGCATCATCAGTAACAGCATGCTGGTTGCTGTGGCTTCGCCACTGGCAGGTGGACATAAAATCCAAATGGAAGCTAGCCTCTGCCCCCTTCAAGGGTGGCAAGCTGTTTGGAGAGGCCATGGAGCCTGTATTGGTGAAGGAAGATCCTTCTCTATACAGGTGAACTGACTGTCACCCCTCGCCTTACTTTTGCAGGCCTTCCTTTCGGCCAACAGACACCAGGTTGGGGTACTCCCAAAGGACGTACCCCCATAGAGCTGACCACCAACTGGATAGAACCAGATCTCAGGACAGGAACAGACAATTCCAGACCAAGAGACCATTTTGTGGCTCTGGAGGTTGCCCCATTGCTACAAGTGACCCCAAGTCCAACCCACCCATTGGAGGCCGCCTAAGGCTATTCGCAAATCAATGGGAGGCAACCACGACACACACCTGGGACCTAATCACAGTGAGACTGGGCCTCACACTCAAATTTTTCCACACCCTGGAGATTCTTCGTACGTTGCCCCACATCAAAAGACAACACAAAGAGAGGTCTCATGGAGGCCGCAATCCAACAGCTGTTGGACATTCAAGCTATCCAACTGGTTCCAGTGGACCAACGGGCAGGGATTCTACTCTATATTCTATTTGTAGTCCCAAAAGCCTCGGGAGGGTGGAGAGCAATTCTGGACCTGAAAAGATTTAAATGACCATCTGATTTACAGGAGGTTCAAGATGCAGTCCCTCCAATCCATCCTGGAGAGCATCCAGGAGGGCGACTTCTCAACATCCATAGACCTGATGGAGGCATACCTCCACCATCCTACCGTTCCACTTCTGTCCTCAAGTTCTACTACATGGGATCACATTATCAATACAGGGTCCTACCGTTTGGCATGTCTTCAGCTCCCATGGCTTTCACCAAAATACTGGCGGCCCGCCTCAGAGTGATTCCAATCTGCGTCCAGTGTTATCTGGATGACATCTTAATCCAGTCCTCCTCCCACCTTCAGGGGGCAGAGCATCTAAAAATCACAATCCGGGTCCTTCACGATCACAGATTCTCCATCAATTATGAGAAGAGCCACCTGGCTCCTATCACTCATTTACCACACATGCGGGTGATTATAGACACCTCATAATGGGAGGTTTACCTATTGCAAGAGGGTCAGGACAGCATAAAAGCTTTGGCGAACTGGATCCGAATGATCTGGTCAGTTCCACTGGTTCTTTCACAGCTCCTGGGCAAGATGGTATCCTGCATTGCAATCATCCCCTGGGCACACCTACACACAAGAATCTTACAGTGATTTCTCCTACCCTACCAAATGTCCATCAAGAGCAACTCACCTACCAAGGTTTGAGTTCCACACAAGGTTCTCCAGTCCTTCCATTGGTGGATGTCCCAGGCCATGACAAAGGGAGGTGCCTTCAAAGAGTCCAGCCACCTAACAATCACTACAGATGCCAGCCTCTTCGGCTGGGGCGCCCACTTTCAATCAAAGTTGGCACAAGGGCAGTGGTCATAGGACAACCTGATGAACAATATCAATTGGCTGGAACTCAAGGCAATCCATCTGGCCCTCACATGGTTCCAGGGCAAGATCTCTGGCCATCACATTCTCATTCTGACGGGACAATGTAGCCACCAAGGCCCACATCAATCGTCAAGGGGGCACCCACTCCAGGTCTCTCATGCGAGAGGCAGAGCAATTGGGTCTCTGGGCAGAGAAGCACCTTCTCGCCATCAGGGTAGAACACATATTGGGGACAAAGAACGTACAGGCGGACTGGCTAAGCAGGACCACAGTCAACCACTTGGAGTGGTTCCTGCATCCAGAACTGTTCAGGGAACTGTCAGAATGGCTCGGGACCCTATTTGTATTCCATTAAATAGCCAGGTGCCGAGGTTTTACTCCTGATTTGCAACACCGGGGGTGGAGTGGGTAAATGCACTCCTCATTCCATGGCCTTGAGGACTATTATACACTTTCCCACTCTTCCCTTGATCCCAGGTATAATCAGGAAGGTATTGGCGGAGAAGTCAAAGGTATTACTCCTGGCTCCCCACTGGCCCAGACAGCCGTGGTTCGCAGATCTGGTCAGCTGGTCTTTAGGGCCCTGGAGGATACCACAGAGCAAAATAACCCTCGGTCAGGGGGCTCTAGTCCACCCAGAATCACAATGGCTTCAACTGACCATATGGCATTTGAGTGGAGAGTTCTGAGACGGAAAAATTTCTGTCAGGGTGATCCAGACAATCCAGGCCTCCAGGAGGCCATCAACTAACAGAATCTATGACTCGACCTGGAAGGCCTTCTATAGCTGGTGCTCCAAGGGCAACAATGACCCCATTTTGGTATCCATAGTCCAGATCCTGGAATTCCTTCAGGACAGGCTGGACAGGGGCCTATCCCCTAACACCATACACAGGCAGGTGGCAGCTCTGTCGGTATTGTCATGTGGGGATCAGGAGTCCCTGGCACAGCACCCTTGTGCACAGCTTCATTAAAAGAGCAGCCAACTTAAAACCTCCGGTGGTACACAGGTATCTCACCTAGGATTTACTCAAGGTCCTGCAGGCACTCTCCTTGTCGCCCTTTGAGCCATTATGGGCAACCTGTCTGCGCTTCCTCACTGCAAGGTAGCCTTCCTCGTGGGTATTACCTCGGCCAGACGAATTTCGGAACTGGTGGCCCTCTCCATTAGGGAGGACTTATATGTATTCTATTCAAACAGAGTGGTTCTGCGGCTGAATCCCTCCTTTCAGTCCAAGGTTAATTTCTTGTTCCACAGGGCACAGGAAGTCATTTTGCCAGACTTCTGTCCAGGCCCATCCCATACTCTGGAAAAGAAGTGGCACACCTTGGATGTCAGGAGAGTCCTCCACATCTACATCAAAAGAACAGCTCCTTTCAGGAAAGAAGTCTCTATTTGTGTCCTTCCAGCCTTCTACACTGGGTAGCAAGGTTACAGCATCACCAAAGCATACGAGTGTCATGCTCTTCTGTTGCCCAAACCCACTCTACAAGGAGTGCTGCCACAACGGCTGCATGGGCCACACAGGCCTCCCTAGAGGAAGTCTGTAGGGCAGCGACTTGGTCCTTACTGCCACCATTCATCAGACACTACAAGCTGGACAATTTCACTTTGACTTCTTTGGATTCTCTGCTCAGCACACTGGAGAAAGAGCGTTGGTCTTACCTAATATGCTGCTTCTTGGTGTGCTGAGAGAGAATCCAACCCCACCCTTGTGACTGTCTGGTTCAGAGTCCAGGAGTGGACCACAAGATCAGTAATGCATCAAGTCAACCGTTACATCTTCATCAAAACTGGGACACAGTCAAGAGAGGCATGGCTAAAAAGTTTAAAAGGACTCAGTCTCTGGGCAGAAAGGCGGAGTTAACCCATTCTTTGGATTGTCTCTCAGCACACCGAGAAGGAGTGTATCATATAAGACCAACGCCCATTCTATTGAATGTTGTACAATTCTCCAATGTATGAGTTAAAATAAAAATAAAATAATGAAAGATTAAAATCAAGTTCATATATTATAAAACATCAATATACAGTGAATAATGAATTTTTCAGCCATTTTATAATGGATGGAGAATTAGTGTTCTTCCAACTTCGTATGTTTTTATTGGCAGTTTTAATTTTGTTTATAATTAAAAGGTATATCTATAAATTGCAAAACAAAATATGTGAAATAACTTGTATCCAAATGATTGCCAGCCAATAAGGCAGAAATGACGGCCGTATAAACAAATGTTACAATGTTATAAGCTTTGTATCTCCAGTAATTACAGGTGATCCTCAACTTATGATCACAATTGAGCCCAAAATTTATGTTGTTAAATGAGACAATTTTGTTAAGTGTACTTTGTCCCATTTTATGACCTTTCTTGCCACAGTTGTTAAGTGAATCACCACAGTTGATTAGTAACACAATTGTTAAATAAATCTGGCTTCCCCGTTGATTTTGCTAGTCAAAAGGTTGCAAAAGGTGATCACATGACCTTGAGACACAGCAGTCATAAGTATGAGTCAGTTGCCAAGCATCTGAATTTTGATCACATGATCATGGGGATGCTACAAGGGTTGTAACCAGAGATGGGCTGCACTTTTGTTGACAAAGGGTTTGCTGGTCGTGAACGAGTGCGTGGAACTTGCCTGGGCAGCCTGGGCAGGGGAAAAGTTAGTTATTTAGGGAAAGCATAGCACAAGGGCGGGAGCCAGAGATCACAACAAGGGGTTTGCCCAAACCTTGCCGACCATCCAGCAGCCCCACTGGTTGTAACTGAAAAATGGTCATAAATCACTTTTTTCATTATCATTGTAACTTTGAATGGTCACTAAATGAACTATTGTAAGTCAAAGACTACCTGTACATATTCTCAATGAAAAGCTAGGTAAATATCCAATAGGTATTAAATAATCTGTCAAAGTGCTTTTCTTTAGGTCTGGATAGGGAGAATAGACCAAGATTGAATCCTGCCTAGCAAATGGAGCAACTTCAAATGGAGCAGGTTCAAAGGCCTGTTGTTTCCAGAGATTCATGTTTAGTTCTGAAAGGAGTTGCACTTCTCTGTTTACAGGGGGTCCTCTTGGACTCACAACTCTCGTTCAAGGAGCAGGTAGCTGTGGCCAAGAGGTCTTTGCACAGCCCATATTTTGTGCCACTCACAACATTTTTTGAAATAAGGGGCTTGAAACATACATTTCAGTTGTTGTCTCCATTCTGCGGAATGCTGTATCCCAGCCATTTAGATAAGCCCCTTCCTCCTGACCTTCAGAATGTCAGTAAAGACTTGGCTAAGCATTAGACAAAGGTTTACTATGATTCTCTCTCTGGATAAGTAATTATTTTTAATTGTGTTTGAGGATTATTGGTTCCCAATATAAATTGATATTTTATAATAAAAAACTTGATTTTAATATTTGGTTATTGTATTTTTATTTTAACTCATAGACTGGGGAATTGTATGCCACTGAATAGAATATTTTGATTGGAGTAGCCTGTAAACTCAGTAAAGTAAATGGACACATGTTGAATTAATCTTAACTTTAAATCTCTAAAACTGTTACACAGCTGTCAAAAGTGATCTATTTGTCTGCATTCTTGACTATCTAATGTAGCATATTATAAATAAAAACAGTTTATAAATAGTTTTAAATGCCTTATACCAGGAGTGTCAAACTCAAGTCATCACGGCAGCATCACATGACCTGTCAGGACTTTTCCCCTTCACTAAACTGGGCATGGGTGTGACGCATCTGGCCCACGGGCTGGGATTTTGACAGCCCTGCCTTATACTGTAAAGTTATATGTAAAAATTAATGCTTCTTAAATCATTAACTGTATTCCTTAGCTTTAGCTTGTAGTTTATTATTTACTTTATATTTAGCAAGTTGTCATTCTCTGAAAAATTATTTTGTGTGTGTGGAGGTTAATGAATTTGAATGAAATAGTAATTCTGAAGGGTCCTGAGGGGCAGTAGAACGAAGTGATGAAGTAAAAAAACTTGCCCAAATAACTCTATAAAACTTGGGCAGAGTGAGTCCAAATGCCAGTACATTTACTTGGTTCCAGCACAACAAAATGCACAAAAGACAAACTGAAAAATTATAGATATATGATGCACAGAAAACTGCAGATATGTGCATATAGAGGAAGAAACACACAATCATAAAATGTCAAGTTGTTCCTTTAAATTTTCTGTTTTGGGATTCTTCCTGCCACTTCCTTGACTCACTATCTCTAACTTATCTTATGCATTCTTTGGTTTCTGAGATGGCTAAACATGATTCAAAACAGAAAGTTATCCTCAGCTGCGTGCCATTTTTATAGTTTCAGCCTAGCTCTGAGTTTCAGAGGCATTTTCTAAATAAAATAGGCAGTTAAATTATAGACAGTAATAAGTATTGGACCAATCTTTTGACTTTGAATATGTGAGCCATGTCTTTCATACTTTACTATTTAAACAGTACACATAACTTCATGTTTTTAATGAGTTGTGTTAAGTAGAACTTTTTTCTTAAGTTGAAAAGTACACAACATTGCTTATATTTTTAAAAATAAAACATAGTTGTCACAGCTGGTGATAGTCAAGGAGACTGAGCAAATCAGGGCTTAGGTTGGAGATTTCCAAGGAATTTAAGAGTGCACATTGACTGAGAAATTGAAAAGTATCTGGAATATCTATTTTCAGCTGCTTCTGCCTTTTAGAAGGCAGGCAAATTTAAGTTCAGCAGAAAACCATTCCAAAGGACTAGGAATGCTACAAAAAGAAGTGCCTCTGTCCCTCAGCTTCCCACACTAGTAAAAGTGGGAAACTATTAACTGCTTTTTCCCAGCAAGATTGAATATGTTCACCCAATTCTAGTGGGTGAATGCAGTCCTGAATACCAAATTATAAAGAGCTTTGTAGGTTAACACTACAAGGACTAAATAGTACTAGGACAGGGCTGTCAAATTCCCGGCCCTCAGGCTGGATGCGTCACATGCTGGCCATGCCCATGCCCAGTTTAGCTAAGGGGGAAAAAGTCCCAATACATCACGTGATGCCACCATGATGACGTGAATTTGACGCCCCTGTACTAGGAAGTTAGTGCAGGGTCCATAACAGGTGTAATGTACTGCCCCTGACAAGATACTAATCGGGCTGCTCTATTTTTGACTGAGACTTCTAAATGATCTTGGAAGTGATAGCAAAAGACTTATTAACATGGTATTAATATGCAGTTAAGCATGGACAGATACCTTTACAGTTGTGAACCAAACATATAATTTGATCTTCACAAAAGGGAAACAGTTATGTTAATCTTATAATCAAGCAACAAGTTATATAATATGCGCATGCTTAAGAAGTGTTCCTAAAAGTGCATTTGTGCATATTGTACTGTCTTTTTGCTGTCTGGGAATACTTTTTTCAGTTTAATTACATTAGAATGGTGAAAGAAGTATGATTTTATATAAACTTTGTTTCATGTGGTTGTAATATTAAAAAATAGAGGAGTGCGCAATTCACAAATAGTCTACATTTCTCTGTTTTAAGAATCATGTAACATGTAGTTGACTGCCTTCTAAAACATTTGAATTCTACTTCGTTGTTTGAATTGAATTTAAAGCTTTCCACCAATGCTGGTCATGCCACTGCTGTGATTACAGTTGTATATTTTTCTTACTACAAACTTCCAGGTCCCATCTGTTTTTCTGAGGTAGTAGATTAGTAAATCACTCCTGAGTTTACACTGTTCTTTGGGAGGGATCTCAGTAATCTGCAAAATGCAGTACAACTGCAGGAATGCTCCCTTTCTAGAAATCTTACACAAAATGAAATCTCAAAAGTAAATTTGCAAATTATCTATTATGCAGAATCTCTCATAATTTATGATGAAATATTGGCTAACAAGACTGCTTTATTTTGGGGATTTGGAGTATGTATAATTTCTATTGTAACTGTGCAATTATCCTTGCCACTCAATAGCACCTGTTGCTGTACCTGCCCTCTTTCATGTGGTAAGTGATTATTCCTTGTAATCTTTCTATTGCATCTGTAACAGCAACCTATCTCTATAATATCAAGGATGAAAAATGCCAAAGAGCTCCTTAATCTGTCACACTAGAAACTGTAAAGTATGTTTTATAGATCATAATTTGGTCTGTAGAAATAATTTTGGGCAAATATGGATAAGATCTAAACAATTGTGCATTATGTTCCATTTATATACTAGTAGGGCTTTCCTAGTTGTCTCCCTGCTATTCTGTCTGCTGCAGATGTTCATGCTTCTTCCATTTGCTTTTGAAAGTGGATGGCAGGATTAAGCCTAATAAGCATAATGCCAAAAGTTGTAGTCGAAGTTAACTTGACAATCTCTTTCCTATTTATTCATGCAATTAATTATCTACTTGCTCTGGTTATGAACAGAGGTATTTTAGGTATTTTGCCTTCATTTGTAAGAGCTATTTTAGCCCTATCTATTATCAAATAATATTTATCTTATTTAATTTACTTGAGAAAATTTATATGGTCACACAAATCATTTTCAGCAATTCTGGATGGCTTACAAAGATAAAAAATCTCATAAAAACAATAAAAAGTGATACCCCATCCATGTGGTGACAGCAAGTAGTCAAACAAGCCACTTGATGGGTTCCTCATGCTTGTTGGCAAAACCAAGTCTTCAGGGCCTTCTGAAAGAGTGTCAAAATGGAAGCCAGTCTTATTTCTGTGGGGATGGTGTTACACGGAGAGGGAGTTACCAAAGAGAAAGCCATTCTTGGTCTTGCTAGATGTACTTGCTAGATGTACCCATAACATTCCTTGCCTCGTCTCTCTGATAGTCCTTCAAATAACTTGGTGCCAAGCCACGTAGGACTTTAAAGATGACTACTAGCACCATGAATTGTACCTGGAAGAAAATTAATAGCCAATACACATTTGCACATGTGTCATCTCCTGTAGGAGCTGCATTGGCTGTTGATTTGCTTCCAGGTCCAATTCAAGGTGTTAGTTATCGCCTTTAAAAATCCTAAAATTTACATATTCCTTAAATTATATGAACTAGAAAGTATAAATCAATTTTTCAATTTAATTTAATTTATAAGCTGCACATCTTGCTATCTCAAGTGACTATGCAGTCTTTAAACATGCAGTGTTTAAAAACTGGCTTTAAGTCATTTTTTTTAACAACAACTTACTATTTTCTGGTTTCTAGTTTGATGACTTGGCCTCCATACCAAATTATCTCTATGTAGATGCACTTAAGAAATAATATAAACTTGCTAGTCACTGTTAACAGATAATTGCAAAAACTCCTTTCTAAGCTTTTATTTTGAGGGAAAGAGGAGGATTTGATATTGTAATGAACTGTGAACATAATGAGTTATATGATGTCTTAATATGTAATCAGATTAAACATTTTATGGAGTCTAAGCTAGATATTGAAATCTGAAAGCTATAAAATCTGAAAGTTATAATCAATTAATAGAATCTAGTTAAAGAGTATAACAAACTGAAGCACATTCAAATACATGTTCAGTTATGAACTCTTTCAATTTAAATTATATTTAATAAGTTTAATTATCTGGGGAAAACTTGTAAGACTGAACTAGAAATGAACTATATTACCATTAATAGTAATGAATCGTTTTACTTTTTTGTTTTTAAGAATTCCTTATTAGAATAGCATTCATGAAAGGTTGAGAAGGAGATAGGGCTATTCTAGATATATTGCACTACATCAAGACAGTTTGTGACATTAAAATATTTATGCTTACTTTATATTCCATGAAAGTCAAAATTAAAAATCCTTAACTGATCTATCACTTTTTACTTAATTTTTAGATGGGAATGATGAACAACCCCAGTCCTTATGTCCCGCCATATAGCCAAAACACTGGACAGCCAATTGGAGCCAGTGGACTTGGTCCCCAAATGCAAAGTAAGCCGGTATTACCTAACAGTTTGCCACAGTTTCCAATGGACAAGAAACCAGTGCCTGCTCCTGTTATGCCTAACATGGTAAGTAATAATTTTAGTAGAAAATTCTTTTACAACTAATTTGGAATAATGCAGTATTTCTGTGCTAATGATTTACATACTGTTCTCCAGCAAGCTGCTCCGAGCATCCAGGCAGTGGGAGGTGCTTAGTCTCCGTTCTGATAGGCTGGGCTTTACTGAAGGACGTTCTGACTCCTCCTCTCCTCCCGTACGTCCCCCAGTTTAGCTCAGCCTTCGGTTCGGATAGGTAGCTCTCTCTCTTTCTGGTCGGAGCAGGAACAATCAGAGGTATTCTATTCCCGATTGGCTTCTTTAAAGTTTCTTTTCCTTTCAATTAGGCTTGCAATTTGTTCCCTTGTGCTTGAGAAGCTGACTGCGACGATTGCAGCAGTCAGCGGTGCACTGCGGCGCTACCAGGCGTTTTTTTTCCTTATTGGGCGATGCGTTTTCCTCTCGCAACCTCTACTTGCCGCTTCTCTTAACCCCTTGGTGCTGCTGATACACCCCTTCCCTTGGGGTTTCTTCCTTTTATTGATTGAGAAGCAGTTGGCGCCGTTTCATTTCTTCCCTGGGGTAGTGCGGCTTGCACGTGCGCCTCCCTTCTTCCAGGGCTTTTTTCTCCACGAGGCCTCGTGGGAGCCCAGACTGGCTGATGCCAGAGCCCCGTGAGAGTTTTTTTCCTTGTCTCTTTCTGTGTTTTTTTCCCCAGGCTCTCTTTCTGAAGAAGCCTAGGTACATACTGTATTAGTAATAAAGGATTGTTGTTGGTCTGTGTGACCTGTTCCAAGTTGGCACTCTCACAGGTGGTTTTTTATAAAATTCTTGTCTACTCTGAGTAAATTCTACCCTGATTTTCTACAGCACAGCAGTCATATTATCCAACTAATCCCCAGGCCTGGGCCTGTGGGAACGGTTGACAAAGGGCTTACTTTGTATTTTTTTCTGCCCTATGAACTAGTTCTCAATTTGGCTTACCTGTTTTTTCTTGTGAGACTCTTTATTTATCTCATCTTCTAATCATCCCCATATTAGCAATAATTGTAATACATATTGCTCATATACGAGTCTCTATAAAAATTCAAAAGGGGAGAGTGTGTGTGTTTTCTATTGGGGTGCCTTGCCCAGTGACTGGAGCGGGACCCGGGACGTGCCAACCGTCCAGGCAGCCACCAAATATTATTATTATATATCTATTTACAATTCTCTGGCCCAATTTTTCTGAGATATCTCTTACCAAACATGGCAAGTAGGGGTGGCGACAAGTCTCATGGCCTAGACAAATCTGTCATTCCTAAAGGTCCTTCTAAGGCCGCACAAAGGGAGGCGTCCCGGCGCCAGAAGGCATTGGAGAAACAGATTCAGAAGAATACCAAGGGCTCTCTGGGGGCTCCCCAGCTACCAGACCCTACCCCGCCCACCCAACCCCTTCCATCCCCTAGGCCTCTAGACCCCTCCACGTCCCCTAGACCTACCCTCTCCGTCACATCAAGCACACACCCTTCACGGAGGGTGCCGGAAGCAACCTTCACCCCTACGGCAGCTGGACTGCGACAGGAAGAATTCCTCCCACAGGAGGTCCCTGATACCATGAGGACGTGGATGGAACTGGCGATTTCCAGGGGAATCACAGCGGGGTGCAGCAGTCCCTGGCAGCCAGACATTCTTACAGATCAGAAGGTGACTCGCGTTCCATGAGGTCCTTGGTCAGAGCAGGCTCGGTCGTTTCACAGGTATCTCAATTCAGAGATTTTCACCCTCATCTCAATCAGGATCAGGAGGGGGGGAAGAAGAGATCCCTCGCTCAGATTGACTCGGTCTCTGTTCATCAAAGTGAGGACCCCCTCGGGTTCCCGCCCACTGAAAGAGGGATGTCCGATGACGAGGACGTAAAACTGGACCATCCAACTTTCCCGGGCCTTTTTCAACCACAGTTGTTCAAATCCCTCCTTTCCAAAGCAAAAACCACAGCCTGCATTTCAAAGCCCCCCTCAGTCCCACACACTACAGATTCTGAGACTGAGGATGATCTGGTCTTCTCTCAGCCAGTTAATGAGGAGGAGGTTATTCCGGTCCCCAAAATGTTTTCGGACCTACTCAATAAGCAGTGGATGTCAGCAACATCCTTCCCGGCCCCTTCAAATTTTGATAAGAAGTTTTTCAATCTGGATCCAGATTTCGCTAATAATTTGGTCACCCCCGAGGTCGATGATCCAGTGGTAGCCCTGGCCTCCTCTTCTACTGTCCCCACCGAAGCGGAGGATGCCCTAAAGGCTGACGATAAGAAGGCCGAGATTGCCCTCCGTAAAGCACACCAGGCAGATGCCTGGGCCATCAAGGCAGCCACGGCGGCATCTTTTTTCACCAGAGCATCTCTCAGGTGGCTCCGCCACCTGAGGATACCACCCAAGTTCCAACATTAGGGCTCACCAGGACGTAGCAAAACTAATTGCAGCTACGGAATTCTCCGCCGACGCCACGTTTCATGCTGTAAAGTTTTCAGCCAGGGCCATTGCCTCACACGTTATGGCCTACTGTGGCCCCATGGCAGCATTGGCTAGTAAAAAAAATAAATTATCCCCAGTTTCTGCTAATAAATTATTTGGTCCTGCCCTAGATCCTCTGTTGATAGAGACTAGGAACAAACGAAAGATCCTCCCTTCCCTTCTTCGTTGTACTGACAGTAGGTTCTCACAGCCCTTTCGCAGGGGCCCCTCCCGTCCCTACTCCCAGAGTTCTTTCTCCTCCAGGACCTTCAGGGGATCGGGTTACAGGGGCAGCCAATAGTCAGATAGGTCAGATTTTTCAGACAGGGGTCGACAGGGGGGTCAGGGCAAGAGAGGCTTCAGGGGACCACCAAGTCGAGGATCTCGTAGATCCCGCTAATCAGGGGGTTCTAGCCCCTATAGGCTTCGTTTCTTTGCTGACCATTGGGAGTTGTCCACTTCTGATGCCTGTGTGCGCGACACCATTTGTTTTGGATTAGCGTTAGAATTCCTTTCTGCCCCCCCAAGTTTCTTTATGCAATGCCCCATTTCTAGGGTACCTGAAAAAAGGGCCCTGATGGAATCCGCAATTAACTACTTGCTACACATCAGGGCCATTCAATCTGTTCCCAAGGACCAGCAGGGACAGGGTTTCTATACTTTGCTTTTTATTGTCCCTAAAGCCTCAGGGGGCTGGAGGGCGATCTTGGACCTCAAACGGCTTAACCGATCATTGGTCTATCGCAAATTTAAGATGAGCACCCTCCAGTCTATCCTTCTTAGCGTCAGACGAGGTGATTTCCTATCTTCTATCGATCTGACAGAGGCGTATCTGCACATACCAATTCGGCCTGCCCACTCGAAATTTCTTAGATTTTGTTATAATAATCACCATTATGAATATGTGGCCCTTCCCTTTGGTCTTTCCTCCGCCCCGAGGACATTTACGAAGGTCCTGGTGGCCCTGGCAGCTCACCTTAGGGGCATTCCGGTTAGGCTCCAGTGTTATCTGGATGATATCCTAATCTTGTCCCACTCAGCTAGACAAGCTCACATAGACACCAAACTCACGTTGCAAGCTCACGTTTTACAGCAACACGGGTTTTCTATTAATTGGAAGAAGAGCTATCTCTCCCCGTCAACCCGGTTGACCCATCTTGGGGCTATAATTGATACTCTAGAGGAGAAGGTTTTCCTCTCCCCAGATCACTTAGAGAGCATAAGGAACTTGGCCCAACGTGTTAGGTCCTCACGGCAGGTCCCTTTAGCTGACTTGTCAACATTACTAGGTAAATTGATTTCTTCCATTTCTATTGTTCCCTGGGCTCGCTTCCATGCTAGGGAGCTCCAGTGGTTTCTCCTGCCATACCAAAGGTTGGGTCGCAGCAACTCCACAGCAAGGGTCCGGGTGCCTACAAAAGTGAGACTCTCCCTACTTTGGTGGACAAATCTGTCCATCAACAAAGGATCTCTCCTACGGGAGCCAGAAAGGCTCATAATTACCCCAGACGCCAGTCTGTTTGGATGGGGCGCACACCTTCAGTCTTGGTCATGTCAGGGTCGCTGGTCAGCAGACGAACAGCAGAACAGTATAAACTGGCTGGAGCTCAGAGCGATCCATCTCGCCCTCCACAATTTCCTTCCTCACATCCATCGGAACCATGTCCTCATTCTCACAGACAACGTCACGGCGAAGGCACATGTGAACAGGCAAGGAGGTACCCACTCTGTTCTCTTGATGAAGGAGGCAGAACGGATGTGTCTTTGGGCAGAACGCCATCTAGGTTCCATAAGGGCGGAACATATCTCGGGCGTGGAAAACACTCGGGCAGATTGGCTCAGCAGAGCAACAGTGGACCCGTCCGAGTGGCGGCTTCACCCCGACTTGTTTCAAGAGCTGACGCTCAGGTTCGGCTGCCCAGGCGTGGACCTGTTTGCCTCCCCCCTCAATGCTCATCTTCGCAGGTTTGTATCCAGATACCCTGCCCCAGGCACGGAGGAAGTCAATGCTCTTCGCTGCCCTTGGCCTCCCAGTCTGCTGTATGCATTTCCTCCCATCCCACTGATCCCCAGGGTAATTCAAAAGCTTTTGGCGGAGAAGGCCTCCCTGATCTTAGTCGCTCCCTTCTGGCTCAGGAGGCCGTGGTTTGCGGACCTCCGCAGCCTCTCCACGGAAGAGCCCTGGAGGATCCCAGATCACAAAGTGTGTCTCACCCAAGGTCCACTCCTGCATCCAGACCCGCAGTGGCTTCAACTAGCCGTTTGGAGGCTGAACGGCAACGTTTAGAGGCAGAGAACCTCTCGTCGAGGGTCATCACCACCATCCAAGTGGCTCGCCGCCCGTCGACTCTCAGGATATATGAGGCCTCTTGGAAGACCTTCTCTACATGGTGTCGCTCCCATGAGGCGGATCCGTTTCTTCCATCGGTGGCTCAGGTATTGGATTTTCTACAGGCAGGCTTGGACAAAGGCCTCTCGCCCAACACTCTAAAGCGTCAGGTGGCAGCCATTGCGTCTGTGGTGCATTGGCCTGGCCTTCCTTCCATTTCGCACCACCCTCGAATCAGGGGCTTTCTTCGGGGCGCGACCAATTTGTGCCCTCCTGTGGTCCACCGTTTTCCAACATGGGACCTCTCCTTGGTTCTTGCATCTCTCACAAAGGATCCCTTTGAGCCCCTGAGGTCCATCAGCCTCCAATTCCTAACCTATAAGGTTGTTTTTCTGGTTGTGATTACTTCGGCTCAGCGCATCTCTGAGGTTGCCGCCTTGTCGTGTCGCAGCGATCTCTGCGTTTTCCACTCTGACAGGGTGGTGTTGCGTCCTGATCCGACCTTCATGCCGAAGGTGAATTCGGCCTTCCACAGGACGCAGGAGCTGGTTCTTCCAAACTTCTGTCTGCAGCCTTCTCACGACCTGGAACACCAGTGGCATCGTCTGGACGTCCGCAGGGCTCTGCGTGTCTACCTTAAGCGTACAGCCCCGTTTCGGAAGTCTGAGGCTCTATTTGTTTCCTTTAGTCCAACCTCCCAAGGGCGAAAAGTGTCTTCCTCTACCATTGGTCGCTGGTTGCGGGCCACTATTGCGAAAGCATACATTTCACAGTCCCTGCCAGTGCCTTCCGGTATCACCGCCCACTCTATGCGGAGTGCCGCTACGTCCACTGCCTGGGCCACTCAGGCTCCTATCTCCGAGATCTGCAGAGCAGCCACTTGGGCCTCGCCATCGCCATTTGTCCGGCATTACAAGGTTGACGTCTTTGCTTCGGCTGATGCTTCCTTTGGCAGGAGAGTGTTGCAACGGGTCCACTCGGCCCGGGGGGTGTCTTCGGCCCAGACGGAATCCCTCCCGTAGGACAGGCCCAGCTTTGGTATGTCCCACTTCCTGGATGCTCGGAGCAGCTCGCTGGAGAATGGGCGTTGGTACTTACCTGATACGCCCTTTCTCGGGGAGCTGCAACGAGCATCCAGCCCCTCCCTTTCTTCCTTTCCATCTGGGGGGGGTTCTTCCTGTTCCGACCTCGTGTCCTCGTTGACTTTGAGATAGCTTTGGGTCTACTCTGTCGGCTCGGTGTTGGCCGGCCCTTCATCTTCGCTAAACTGGGGGACGTACAGGAGGAGAGGAGGAGTCAGAACGTCCTTCAGTAAAGCCCAGCCTATCAGAACGGAGAGACTAAGCACCTCCCACTGCCTGGATGCTCGTCACAGCTCCCCGAGAAAGGGCGTATCAGGTAAGTACCAACGCCCATTTCATTGCTTAATTGTCTCTGAAACTACCGTAGGAAAAGATGTTTTGGAATGGGAGAGTTGAAGTCTAACTATAAATAAGTTACTGGTTCTAGAAGAAGAAATGTTTCAACTGAATTATCATATCTTCTGATGAGTTTTCTCTGATCTTTATCTTTTGCCATATTTTTGTCATACACTTTTATTGCACCATTGAATCACAGGTGGGGCTGCTGGAATTTATCATTCAGCATCTTTGGAAGTCACAAGTATCTGTTCTGATTTAAAGCACAGATTTAGTTTTCTTTTTCCGGTTGACATTCTGGAAGCTCAGAGAAGAAAAACAATCTGTAATTGTTCTGAAGTGGCCATATAGTTAAAGTAGTAATGATTTAGGAATATGTTAGGAAAAAGTATATTACTAAAACTATGGTTATTATTACTCAGATTACTATGCTGAAAATTAGTTTAAAATGTATGCAATTGTTTTAGAACAATATAACATTTTTCATCTCTTTATCTTCAAGTAGAAAAGATGCTGGATTAATGTGCATACATACCCCTTGCCATAAATTTCAGTGGTAACTGAAACTGGCTATGGAGATGGTGCTATACTCTGTGTGGGGATGTTTATAGAGTAGTGTGATGGTAATTCTTAAAATATAAGGAATAGAAATTTTTCCAGGATAGCAGAAACTGAAAGAGAACTGAGTGACCTTCACTGGAGAAAACGAACAGTGGAAAGATTTATAGTTGGAGAAATGTAATATGTATGGTATTTTTAGAGTAAAATTGAGGCAGTAAATTATAGGGGAGTTTGAAGACTGTGATAGCAACAACAGAGTAGTCTGGGAGAAATGCGGGGAAATGATAGCAACCATAAGAATGTGTTGAGTGAATATGAAAGGCCATTAATGGTGATAAAGTGAATATAAAAGACTAGTTGTGAAAAATTGCTATAGGGACCCTATAAGAAAAAGCCTAACTAATTTTTAATTTAAAAAAATCATGCTTCCCCACAAAATAAATTATTGCAGCTTTATATAATTTGGGATAGGAGGAAAAAGGCAATATTTTTTGTGTGTAGCTTGTAAATTTCAGTTAGTGTGTATTTTAAAAGCTCTTACCCTAAGATCCTCCAAAACTATAATTTGAGAATGTGGATAATTGTGGCCTATACACTGATGAGCTTCACAGGTGTAAATGTCTGTGTTATGTCATTCATAATTTCAGATTCTTTTGCAATCACATTCACATCTATTTGTTAATAAATTATGACACAATCTGTTGTCATCAACCCTCTGTTTACCAGATCTATTTAACCAACTCTATTCTCTACTTAACTGTTTTAGAATTGTTTTAAATTCCAATGCAACATCTACACCAGAATCGATATAAGGCTTTTAATATTATTTGAGACTATCAACCACATTGGTTTTATTTTTTAAAAAAATATTTGTCTTCTATGCTTAGTGAACTAATTCAATTTTATTAGGAAATAAATTTCATGGAACAGCACCTTTTACTTTAGCTTTAATTTCATAATATAAAGAAGGTCATCCCTATTCTGAAAAGGACTGTTTGTACCCCTCTACGAAAACTTCTACTGATCCAGGATGTACAGGTAGTCCTAAAAGTAACTATTTGTTTGATGACCATTCAGAGTTACAATAGCACTGAAAAAGAATAACGTGATTATTTTTCATACTTATGATGGTTGCACCACCCCCATGGTCACTTTATCAAAATTTGGACACTTTGCAATGTCCTGGGGTCATGTGATCACCTTTTGCGATTTTCTGATAAGCAAAGTCAGTGGGGAAGCCAGATTCACCTAACAACTGCAGTGAGTTACTTAACAACTGTGGCAAAAAAGTTGTAAAGTGGGGCAAACTTTACTGAACTCTCTCACTTAGCAACTAAAATTTTGGGCTCAATTATAGTCATGAGTCAAGGACTGCCTATATCATTTTGATATTTATAGCTCCAAATAAAATCAAGTAGAAGTGCATAAAATCTCTCCCCAGGATAATAATCTGAAATCACCCACAGAAATATTTCAAATAGTTTTATCTTTTTATCTGCATCAAAGAAAGAAGTTGTATACTTTCTCTACAGAATGTCCTTCACAAGGAGTCTCATTTGCCACCTTCTCTCTCAATATTTAAGGAGCCCTGGGAGTTGAGTGACATATACACTGAATAAATAAATATCTTATTTTAATTCTTTAATTTCTTTTGTCTTTGTTATTGTAATGTAATTGTGCTGGCTTGGTAAATTTATTAAAGTCTCATTTCAGATTTGGTCTTGAAGCATCCTAGAATGCCCATGCAGGGATTTGGGGCTTCCATAATAACCATGAATCTGCCTCATTGTATTTCTGGTTAGCACACATTGCATATGATTTCATTCATTCACTCACTCACTCATTGAGTCATTCATTGTACTTGGGCAAGTGGAAGGTGGTCTGAAAGGAAGGGATTTTATAGCTGTTCCCTTCTTGTAATGAATCTACTTTCTATTTAGATTAGGCTTGCAGAAGCTATTTATCTTTGCAAAAAAGACACGACTTCTTTAAGGAGGCACAGAGAGCATTCCCCTCTGATACCAAGCATTTTTCCCACTTCGGATCTGAACAACTGAATTCTGTCCACAAATATTCCTGTTTCAGAATAATTTAGTAGGGATTTTTCCTTCGAAAAATTCTAACAGTTTCAGCCTACATTGAGCCATTTATTTCATAAATATGAGTTACCTAAATTAGTCACACATTGAACTGTGGAAATTGAAAAGACTACTGTTACCACCTGTATAGTGCCTGCAGTTCAACTTCTTTATTTCAGATTCCATGATATTTTTGTCAAGTAATTATTTTTATTTTGAAAAGGATTTGGTGTAGCAGTTAATGCTAGAAAGCAGGAGATTGAATTCTAGTCCTGTCTTAAGTACGAACCCACTTGGTGACCTTGGGCCAGTCATCCTCTCTTAGTCCTAGGAAGTAGTAATGCCAAACTACTTCCCAAAAAACCTTGTTAAAAAAACTGCATGGAGTAGTCATCTCAGTCAAAAACTAATGGCAACACAGTTTAGTTAGTTGAACTGTGTAAACTTGTTGCTGTTTTGCTTTACTCAGATATTCAATGCTATACACTTCTGAATGGATTGTTCTCCAGAGTGGTGTTGATAGGATCCAGACAGCGTGGGATGACTCTGGTCTGCTTGCTCTTTAGATTGAATTGTTTAAACTGAGAACACGCCTCTTCCTCCCTAACGGTCCCCATTTTTTCAGTTCAGTCTACTGCTCAATATGACCAACCCATGCCCCAAGAGGTGCAAAGATGGATTTTGGAGTCCGTTCAACAGGGTTACACGGCTGGCATTCAGCAAGGCTGCCATCAGGCTCCTATGTTACAAGGACTTCCTAGGGCAATTAGCCAAGGGATATCTTGTCAAATTCAGAGAATTTGAAGTTCAATATTCTCCAGTCTCTTCTGACCAGAGTCAATTTGAGAGCTCAATAGAGGAAGGTAAGATTGAACAGGATTGTCAGAGGATGATAGGAGGGTCCCAGATAAGCCAGCTCTTAAAGGGCTTTTTAGGCCTCACTTGTTTAGGTCTTTACTTTTTAAGACCAAAAACATGACCAGATTGGATCTGGATGCTGCTTTGCCAGATACTGCTCCGGGCATTACAGAGCCAAGTGTTCTTATGTTTGCTGAACCAATGGAAGAGGAGGAGGTAATTCCATCTCCAAAGCTTTTTTTGAATATGGTTCAGTGACAACTAGACTTGCCAGAGACTTAGCCAAGTGCCACTTCTTTTGATAAAAAATATTATAATGTGGCCACGCCTCTGGCTGATACCTTACAACTTCCCAAAGTGGACGATTCAGTACTGGCATTGGCATCGTCTTCAAATATGCTGAATGATGCAGGTGATGTTCTCAAGGCAGATGATAAAAAGTCCAGGCTGGCGTTGCATAAGACATACCAGGCTGCTGTGTGGGCCGTGAAGACAGCTATAGTAGCTTCCTTCTTCACTACAGCCTCTTTGATTTGGCTTCGCCAAATGCAGGAGAGGGTGCCCACCAGTGACATCAGGACCCACCAGGATTTTAACAAGGTGTTCGCGCTGGCAGAGTACTCAGCTGATGCCATGCTGAATTCGGTGAAATTTGCTTCCAGGGCCATTGCATTGGCAGTGACAGCTCGACACCTTATGTGGCTCAAGTATTGGCAGGCTGACACCAAGCAGTGATGGAAGTTGGCGTCAGCTCCATATAAAGGTGACAACCTGTTTGGAGACCCACTGGAACCAGTCCCGGTAGAAGCCAGGGACAGAAGGAAGATCCTGCCTTCTCTTTTGCGCAGAGCAGATAACAGGTTTTCACCATCTTTTCGGCAGTCCTTTTGTTCCTCTTATCATAGACCGACCTTTCAATGAGCTCAAGAGTTGTTTGGTCAGAGGCAGGACTTTCAGTTGTCCTAGGGGTTTGGGGACAAGAACAAGCCCCAAACACAAAACGAGTGCTCCTTTCGAGGAACTGGCAACCATCCCTTCCATCGCCCCAAGTGACTACCATACCCAGTCTCCCATTGGTGGCAGACCAAGCCTTTTCGTAGACCAATGGGAGCAGACGACAATGGATGCTTGGGTGCTAGACACGACAAGGTCCGGTTTATCCCTAGAATTCCAATCCAAACCCCAAGCTTCTTTATCTGTTGCCCAACTCAAAAGATGCAACCAGGAGAAATCTGATGGATGCAGCTATTCAGCATTTACTGTTAATACAGGCGATAGAGACAGTTCCAGAAAATCAGCAGGGGCATGGATTTTATTCAGTACCATTTGTCATACCAAAGAGCTTGGGAGGATAGAGAGCAATTCTCAATCTAAATCTTTACCTAATATACAGAAAATTCAAAATGCACACTCTACAATCCATTCTGCAGAGTGTCAGGGAGGGAAATTATGTGACATCCATCAATCTCACAGAGGCTTACCTCCTCATACCGATTCGGCCAGATCACCATCAGTACCTGAGGTTTTGCTATGAAGACAGACATCTACAATACAAAGCCCTCCCTTTCGGCCTGGCATCAGCGCCCAGAACCTTCACAAAGATTCTGGCAGCATTGACGGCCCATCTCAGAACCATCCTGGTCTGTATATAATGCTACCTGTACGATATTGTAATTCAGTCGTCATCGCACAGGCAAGCAGAGGAGGACTTACAGATCACCCTGCAGATGTTGCAGGCCCATGGGTTCTCAATCAACACCAGCAAGAGCCACTTTGCACCAACCACCCATTTGTTTCACCTGGGGGCGATAATAGACACAGTAGCCAGGGTGGTCTCCCTCTCCCCAGAGCGAAGATTAGACATCCAGGGTCTAGTGAGTCAAGTGAGATCCTTCAGAGTAGCTTCGCTTGCTCAACTATCTCAGCTGTCGGGCAAGATGACCTCTTGCATTGCAATTGTGCCATGGGCTCAACTGCATGTAAGGGACCTGCAGTGGTTCTTACTCCCATTTCAGAAGTTGGGTCAGAACAACTCACTGTCAAAGGTAAAAGTACCATCAAAGGTGTTAACATCATTACTTTGGTAGAGGTCCCAGGCGATGATCAAGGGGTGTTTGTTCAGAGAACAAGGCAGTCTCACAATTACAATGGACGCCAGCCTCTCGGGCTGGGGGGCACATTTCCAAGATCTAGTGGCTCAGGGCAGGTGGTCAGACATAGATTTGAAGCACAACAATTGGCTAGAACTTTGAGTAGCTCACCTTGCTCTTAGGGAATTCAAGGCAAGATTGCAGGACAGCATGTTCTCCTTATGGACAATGTGGCCGCCAAGGTGCATATCAACAGCCCCTCATAAAGGAGGCAGAACAGCTGTGCCGCCGGGTGGAGAAGTACTTGGGTTCCATCAAAGCACAGCACATTTCAGGAGTGAGGAATGTGAGGGCAGACTGGCTGAGCAGGGCCACGGTAGATCAATCCAAATGGCGCCTGCATCCAGCCCTGTTCGAGAAGATATCAGACTGTTTTGGTCTTCCGATGGTGGACCTTTTTGCAACTCCTTCAAACAGTCAGCTGCCAAGATTTTTTACAAGATTCCCAGAACAGAGGGCGGAAGGAGTAGATGCGCTCAGGTGTCCATGGCCGCAGAGTCTTCTTTATGCCTTTCCACCACTTCCATTCATACCAGGGGTGATCAGGAAGGTCATCAAAGAGAAAGTGGAGGTTCTTTTTGTAGCTCCTCATTGGCCCAGGCAACCATGGGGCTCTCAATAGCCAGTCCATGGAGAATCCCCCCCCCCAAAAGGATCTCAGCCGGGACCAATAAGACCATCCGGGGCCTCAGTGCTCCAATTGACTGTTTGGCACTTGAGCGGAGAATTCTGATGGGGGACATTTTCTCCTCCTGGTGATCAGAACCATTCAGGCAGCCAAGAGACCATCCACCATCAGAATTCATGATGCAACACGGAAAGCCTTCTGCAAGTAGTATGCAATGAAGGGAGTTCAATCCATTTCAGCGATAGTGGTCCAAGTACTGGAATTTTTTCAGGCAGGGCTAGATAAGGGCTTAGCCCTGGCCACTATTTGTAGACAGGTAGCAGCCCTTTCAACAGCCTGGACTTTCAGGAGCTTTGAGTGCCTATCACAGCTCCCGGTGGTACATAGATTTCTCAGGATTCACCAATTTAAAACCGCCGGCGGTGCATAGATACCGCACCTGGGACCTATCCAAGATACTTCAGGCACTTACAACTGCACCTTTTGAACCTTTAAGATCCGTCAGCCTACATTTTCTAATGTATAAGATGGTTTCCTCATAGCCATAATGTCGGCCAGGAGGATATCAGAACTGGTGGCCCTATCAGTCAGGGAGGACCTCTGTATTTTCCATACCAATAGAGTTGTCCTATGTTTGGATCCGGCCTTCATACCTAAGATCAATTCCTATTTCCACTGTGCCCAGGAATTGATCTTGTTAGACTTCTGCCCAATGCCATCTCATGTCCAGGAGAGAGTCTGGCACATATTGGACATAAGGTGGGCCCTCCGTATATTATATCAAACTGACTGCAGCTTTTAGGGAGACGGAGGCCATGTTTGTGTCATTTCAACCAACAATGATGGGACAGAAGATTACACCATTGGCTATTGGCAGATGGATTAGGGGTTGCATTGCTAAGGCGTATGAAGACTTGCCAAGGCACGACAAATTACGGCTCACTCCACATGAAGCGCGGCCATGACGGCTGCGTGGGCTACCCAGGCTTCGGTGGAAAAAATTTGCAGAGCGGCGACCTGATCGTCACCTTTGCCTTTTATTAGGCATTACAGACTCGACACATTTGCCTTGGCGGAAGTTGCCTTCGGAAGACAAGTCCTGCAACATCAGCACCACTGGCTCAGGACCAGCCAGTGATCTGCCCGTAGGACATCAGCTTTGATATGTCCCACGCTGTCTGGATCCTATCAACACCATTCTGGAGAAGGGGCATTGGTCTTACCTGAGACGCTCCTTCTCAGAGGGTGGAGATAGGATGCAGCCCCATCCTATCCACTCCTTCCCTCAGGAATGGTCTGAGGCTCCTTACAGTACTATACATCAGTACCTCACCAAAATGTCTACGCCTTCCACCTATGCAACAGCTTCTGGACTCAAGGTGGCGGGACTGATATTCCCTTATGTGTTTCAGTCACCGACCACCACTGAGCCAACAGAATTTCTTCAGCATAGCCCGATCACATAGTTTCATTGCAAAGCACAGGTATCCAGCTAGTATTTCATAATTGGGTACACAATCACCCAGAACACAGAACTACTCTAGTTGCTTGTCTAGTTGTCTGTTCCTGCTGTACTCTTATCTGGAAACTGGGTTTTTTTTCCTTAAATGTTGTATTTTCCTTTTACTGTTTATATTCATTTAATTTGTATGCTATCCAATCCTGAAGGCTCTAGGTGATTTACAATTTTACCTGAAAATCTTATCTTCTGTTTAATCAAAAGGCATGAACACAAAATGAATAAATAGTCAGTAGATCTTAGAGTATATAGGTAGTTCTCAACTTACAACTATTCATTTAGCGGCCATTAGAAATAGTGACTTATGACTGTTTTTCACATGACCGATGCAATATCCCTGTGGTCATGTGATCAAAATGTGGACACTTGACAACTGAGCCTTGGTGGCTCAGGCTGTTAAATGCCTGCACTTAAGATCCAGCTGCCTACAGTTACTGTAGGCTCGAATCCCACCAGGCTCAAGGTTGACTCAGCCTTCCATCCTCTCGGAGTAGGTAAATTGAGGACCCAAGATTGTTGGGGGCAATAAGCTGACTTTGTAAAAATGCCGCTTAGTAATAAGCAGGCATATACAATGGAATGAAGGCTATTGCTGAGCACACTGGGTTGTATCCCAAAAAATTGTAAGCCGCCCTGAGTCTTCGGAGAAGGGCGGCATATAAATGTAATTAAAAAAAAAACTGGCATGTATTTATGAGAGTTGCAGTTTCCCAGGTTCATGTGATCCCCTTTTGTGACCCTCTGACAAGCAAAGTCAATGGGGAAGTCAGATATACTTAACAAATGCAATGATTCACTTAACTGTGGCAAAAAGTTCATAAAATGAGGCAAAACTCACTTAACAACTGTCTTGCTTAGCAATGGAAATTTTGGACCCAATTGTGATTGTATGCAGAGGACTTCCTCTATCTCTTCTTTGTACACTGGGATAATCCAAAATAATTGTAGATTATATGGACAAAATTTGTCACATTGATTTATCTTTATGGTCAGAAATCAAATGAGGACAGAAATAGTATGTTCTTTATCAATATTTCTATAAAGCACATATCAGATTGTCATATACGTTGTTCTCCTTTGGAACATTCAGGAGCTAAAATAGATTTAGTTAGTGTTCAACTCCATATACATTGTGTAGTTAGGCATGGATTGAACCTTTTTTCTTCAGATTTTTGTTTGTAGTAGCTATTGGCATGGTAATTGTGTTGCAGGAATGTGTTCATTTGTTAAAAGAAGTCTTTAGCATTTCAGTTCAGAGTTGTGGAAATGCTGTTGCTGTCTCCAGAAAGGGCAGAATTTTTTCTTCATTGCTTTCACAAATTAGTTATAGCAGGGGTGTCAAATGGAAGGACCACAGGCCAGGTCTGGCCCGTGGGGTGCTTAAATCTGGCCCACAGCGCTGGCCTGGGAACAGTGAAGGATGGGCCCATGTGCCTCTGAAATCCAGTTTGACACTTCTGTGCTAGAGGAAGAGTAAGTTTAGTACCCCAAATATTTAGTTCAACTTACATTAAGTAACTTGAGATAAATAGATTCATCCCCTTTAAGAGAAACAGGCATTGTACTTACCTGGGGGTAAGAGCCATTGTACTCATTAATTTTATTTATAGAGTCAATAGAGATGGTTTATATACAGAGTAATTATGCCTTTTGTTTAGAGCAGGGTTTCTTAGCCTTGGCAGCTTTCAAATGTGGCCTCCAACTCCCAGAATTCCTTAGCCAGCCTCAATACTGGCTGTAAATATGTACAAAGCCAAGGGAATCCACTATTGATTTTTTTTAAAAAGATTTTTATTTTTTAAGAAAAGTACAGACAAAACATAAAAAACATAAAACCATCTTCCATTTTATATACATACAGTGTGTCAGTTGGTTATAAATCTTTTGTGCTATCCTTTTGTAGTCATCACTCAGTTTACATAGATTCTCACATTGTCAATCTAACATATGCTTATATATTTATCAGTTATTAATCATTCATGACTAAACTATTCCATCATTTATGCTATAAATGTTATAAAGTTTATATTACACTTTCATCCAATGGTTATATATATTTATATTGTATTTTATCTCAATCTATTATACTTCTATTATAAGATTTCTTAATGTATTACGTTACCATGTCTTTTTATCCAACCATTGATAAAACAAATCCCATATCATGTAAAATTGTTTATTGTCTTGATCTCTAATTTCAAATGTCAATTTACTCATTTCAGCACAGTCCATAATTTTCTTAATAACTTCCTCCTGCATAGGTATTTTTTCATTTTTCCAATTCTTAGCAAATACAATCCTAGCTTCTGTCAACACATTTAGAATCAAATATTTCAATTCTTTATTGTACATTTCCGGTATAATTCCCAATAAAAATATCTCTGGTTTAAAGTCTATATATTGTTTTATCATTTTTTCCAACCATGTGTGGATTTTAATCCAATATCTTTTTGCATCCAAACACGTCCACCACATATGGTAATACGAGCCAGGTATCTGATGACATTTCCAACATTTATCCAATTTATTCTTAAACATTCTCGCAATTCTCATTGGGGGTAAGTGCCACCTGTAAAACATCTTATATAGATTTTCTTTATAAGCAGTTGACATTGTCATTTTATAATTTTGAGACCATAATTTTTTCCATTTCTCTAAATCAATCCCATATCCAAAATTTTTCCCCCAAGCAATCATCGTTTCTTTAACTTGCTCCTCCTCCAATTTAAATTCTAATAAATGTCCATAAAGTTTTTTAATTACATTTTCATCAGTACCTCTCAAAATTTTATCTTAAATCAGTCAACTTATCATAAAAACCTTCTAATTTAATATCTTCATCAAATCTAGATTGTATTTGCAAATATGACAACCAATTCATTTTTATACCTTGTTCCTCCAGCGCTTGCATAGATTTAAGTTCACCCTTTTCATTTAATATCTCACCTTATTTATTTATTTATTTATTTGTTTGTTTGTTAGTTTGTTTGTTTGTTTGACTTGTATGCCACCCCCTCTCCAAAAGGACTCGGGGCGGCTATATCTACCATATCTAACTGTTTGTTCCTTTTTATATATTATTGGATAGGAAAAAGCTTCAATAGTAGATATCCATAATGGAATTTTTAAGTAATATTGCTTTTTTATCTTCTCCCAATTTAAAAACAAAGCCTCTCGAATATAATGTCTTCTGAAGTACCCTGCCATCCCAACAGCAGGTCATGTCCTTCTAGAGTCAGTAGTCTACTGTTCCTTAATGTTATCCATTCTTTTACCCACATCAAATTTGCCGCCTGATAATATAGTTCCCAATTGGGCAAAGCGAACCCTCCTCTTATTCTTGCATCTTGTAACAGTTTAAGTTTTATTCTCGCTTTCTTGCCCTGCCAAATGTATTTCAACACAATTTTATTTAGATCTTCAAAAAACTCTTTCCCTAATCTAATTGGAATTGTCTGAAATAAATATAAAATTCTAGGCAATACATTCATCTTAATTGTTGATATTCTCCCAATCAATGATAGTTGTAAATTTTCCCATTTTGCCAAGTCTGTTGCAATCTGCTGTTTGAGTTTAAGATAATTATCCTCTTTTAGTGTACTACATCTTGATGTAACATATATCCCTAAGTATTTAACCTTATTTGTGACCTGAATTTCTAAGACTTCTTCCAACTCTTTCTTTCGTCTTGCTAATATATTCTTTGTTAATATCTTTGTTTTATCCTTATTAATTTTCAAGCCTGCTACCTTTCCATACTCTTCTATCCTTTCTATTAATTTAGGTGCTGTTTCCAATGGATCCCCTAATATAAATACCAGGTCATCTGCAAAAGCTTGCAATTTATACTCTTCCTTTTTAAATTTTCACTCCTTTTATTTCTTTGTCTTCTCTAATATTCCTATTCAACACTTCTAGTGTTAACACAAGCAGCAGAGGCGACAGTGGACAACCTTGTCTAGTCTCTTTTCTTATATCTATAGACTCTGTCAATTCTCCATTTATCATGACCTTTGCAGTTTGTTTATATCGTTTCAATGGCTTGAATAAAATCTTTACCAAAGCCCATTTGTACCAGTTGCAATAACATAAAACGCCAACTCACATTATCAAAGGCTTTTTGAGCATCTAGAAACATCAAAGCCATTTGCTTTTCAGGATGTGCCTCATAATATTCCAAAGTATCCAAGATTATTCTCATATTATCTTTAATTTGTCTCTTTGGCAGAAATCCATTTTGATCAATGTGGATAAAATTATTTAAATATCTTTTCAATCTTTCTGCCAAAATTGAAAAAAAAAAATAGTCTGAATTTAATAGGGAAATAGGTCTGTAGTTTTCAACCTGCTGTGGATCTGTATCTTCCTTCGGTATAAGTGTGATATATGCTTCTGACCATGTCTTGGGTGTTCTCTTCTTTAACATAACTTCATTCATGACTTCTAATAATTGAAGATTCAACACTTCCTGAAAGGTCTTATAAAATTCCGCTGGCAATCCATCTGGACCTGGCGCTTTCCCTGTATTTTGTTTCTTTAAAGCTTCTGTTAATTCCATCATTGTTATATTCCCTTCTAACATTATTTGAATGTCTTTGGGTATCTGTGGTAATTTTGCTTTCTGAAAAATTTTGTTTAATTTTTTCTTCTTGAATATTGTCTTGATAGTACAATTTTCCATAATAGTCTCGTATGATTCTTCTCTTCTCTTCATTTCCATAGCAGACATGTCCTTCTTCATCTATTAAGTGGATAATCCTTCTTGATTCTCTTTCCTTTCTCAGTTTATAAGCTAACCGTCTTCTTGGTTTATTTGCATCTTCAAAATAATTCTGTTTAGAACTTTTAATCTTTTGTGCTAGCTCCTCTTTTTCTGTTAATCCCATTTTATGTTTAATTATGTCCATTTTAATTTTAATGTCTTTTTTGTGCAGATTTCTGTAATTCATTTTCCAGTTTCTTGTAGTCATCTTCCAATGTTTTAAAAGTCTTTTTCTGTTTTATATTTCTTTTCCTTGTATATTCTATTATCAAACCTCTTGTGTAGGCCTTCATCATGTCCCAGAGATTCTGTAACAATGTATCCTCTTTTTTGTTTTCTTTAAAAAAGAAAACCAATTCTCTCTCAATTTTCTGTTTGCTTTTTCCTTTAATATCGTATTGTTTAAAGTCCATCTAGATCTCTTCTTTTGTCCTTTCCAAGCAACTGTCATTGGATTGTGATCTGCCCAAGTACTTGCTTCTATTTCAATTTCTTGTATATTAGAAGATAAATCTGCTGACATCCATATCATATCTATTCTGGACCATGATGCATGCCTATTTGAATAGAAATTATATTGCTTATTTTCCACATTTCTCTCTCTCCATGCATCTTTTAAATTTGTTTCCTCTATCATTCAAAAAAGGATTTTGGTAGTGTCTTTCTTGTTTTCTTTGTTGATTTCTGTGTTTTATAATCCAACTGCTCATTAATTATTCCATTGAAATCTCCCATCATGCAAACATTAACATAGTCCAGCTCAATTATTTTCATATGCAATTTCCTGTAAAATTCTTCTTGATCATCATTTGGAGCATAAATTGCTATTAGAAGTGTCTTTACATTATTGTCCATTATTTCCACCATCAAAATCCTTCCATCATCATCTGTATAAATTGATTCTGCCGAATTGTATCTCTAATATATAAGACCACACCTCTTTTTTTACATTGTGCCAATGACGTGAATAATTTCCCTAACTTTTTTTGTTTCAGTATGTATTCATGTTGTTTTTTTAATATGTACTTCTTGCAGACAGATTATATCAGACTTTAATTTCTCTAATTTATGGAATACTTTCCTTCTTTTAGTAGCTAAATTAAGTCCATTTATGTTCATCGTAATTAATTTTCTCTCATCCATTTTAGACTTTATAAGAGGGTTTTATTGCTCTAGTAGATCTTACTTCTCGTTGCTCTCTGGGTGCACCACCTACTGCACCTTCTTCTTTTTCTTTTTCAATTGCTGCTATACACTCCTCTTGAAATTCAATCAAAGACTCTTCTTTTCTTGTATCTTCCTCCTTTCCTCTGAGATATTCTAAGTAAAATAGCTCCGCTCTTTCAACCGTGTCAATTCTGTGTGTGTTCCTGCCAAGTGAACAAGAGATCTTCTGGTATCAGCCATCTGCAATTTACTCCTCTTTTAAGTAACTCTTTGGTCAAAAAAGAGTATTCTCATCTGTCTTACTCTTCTTGGTACTTGTTTCAGTACCACAATTTCTTTATCTTTATACTTTAACGTCTTTTCTCTTGCCACCTGTAGTATCTGTGTTTTAATAATTTTCTTAGTAAATCTAATATGAACTTCTCTTGGTAGCTTGTTTGCCTCTGCCAGTATTTCTGTCATTTTTTCAGCAAGGTTTTCACCGTTTTCTTCCTCCACATTTTGGAATCTCAGGTAAAATTCTGACCTGTCAATCTCCCACCCCAGTGGTTCACTCCTGCCTTTTTCAACTTCGCGCAATCTGGTGTTGATATCTCCAATTTTCTTGTCTCTTTGTTCATCTTGTTTTTCAATTTTCTTAAGTCTTTCCTCATATTTCATCATCATCTGTTGAATATTCTCAACTTTCTCATTTGTCTTTTCAGTTCTTTTCTCAATATTCTCCGTTCTCTTTTCAATATTATCTGTTTTTGCATGTATTTTTTGGATTCCTTGCGTAATCATCTGTAGTGGCACTTCCTTCTCCTCCTTCTCATGTTGCAGTATCTTCTGTATTGATTGTTGTCCTTCAGATGATGATGAGGAAGCAGTTGGTATTGAAGAAGCTGGAGCTGTTGTCTTTCTACTCACTTTGTAGTTAACAATTAAAAAAGAAGAAAAAAAACAGGAGCAGACAACTGCTGCCCCAGTAAAAAATATAAAAGAAAAGATAAAAGGAGGAGGGAAAAAATCTTCAGGCAAAGAAAAGGGGATCTTCAGGCAAAGAAAAGGGGAAAAATGTAAAAAGAAGAGAGGGTGCAAAAATATGGAAACAATTTAAAGAAAAGTAAAGGGGAAGAAAAAAAAATAACAGTCTATGTATTTCCCTTAATATAAAAAAGAAGCAGAGAGAAAGGGGGAGGCAAAAATATAATCTAGTTCCTGGATTAAAAGGCTAAAATCCAAACATAAAAATCTAACTAGAGGGGAAGTGAAAAAAATAGTAAATAATTCTTCTGACAAAAAGCGAGTCACTGCCACTAAATATCCAAGGCTCTTTAGTAAATCAAATCAAACTTTCCAGTTCCAGTATTTTTAAGGTCACTTCAATCTTTTTTCTTTCAACTTCAACTCCAGACTCTGGCTATCAATAGTTTCACAGAAGAGCACCTGTATAAACAATTTGCCATGCTCATCCCACTATCTTTTTCAGCAAAGAGCTCAGAGTCCTTGAATGTAACTCCAATACACAAACAAATAAAAAAGAAAAGAAAATATCCAAGCCTCTAGATGGCAATGCTACTTGTTTTCCCCTCATAAATCCAAAGCCAGAAATAGATAAGAAAAAAGTAGTCTTTTCTTTAAAAAAAAAACTCAAAATAGAAGAGTCTTAATCAAAACAGACTTTCAAGAAAGTTATTAAAGAAAATAAAAAATTAAAAAAGCCCAGTCCAGTTAAAAATTGAGAAGCTTTGCCAAATTCCAAGTTCCAATAAAAAGGGAGAAAAAAACCCTTCAGTTTAAACTAGCTTAATCTCGCCGCTTAGCCACTTTTATCTTCACTCTTAATTTCACTTTCAGTCTTTTAGGGTGTTCTCTCCAAAAAATAATAAGTAGAAATTCATCTCACCAAACTGACACACTTTCTTCCGATCTCTTCCATTCCGGAGCTGCCCCAGCTTCAGCAGCTTAAATGGCTGCCTCTCCGCTGCTGGCAAAAAGGGCTTCTGCTGGATCTACCAGGGACTTTGCGGTGTCCCTGGGATCAGCAGGACGTGCCCTTATCGATCACCGTCTCTGCAGGATGGTTTAGGTCTGGTGGGACCGACCAACAGCAGAGATATTGACAGCGATCTTGGAACATCAAGATCGCACGTTGTACTGCTGCAATGCCAGCTCTGCCTTCTCCCACTGTTGATTTTGATGGAGGGTGAGCAAGCTTGATTGTCAGGGTCAGGGAAGGAAGCAAAGCAGGGTACTGTAGAGTACATGTCTATATTTTTTTCTTTTGTCTTGTGGAGAGATTGTTTCAGGTATTTTTCCTTTCAGTTAACTCTGAACAGGCATTAATACCTTGGGAAGTGAGTGGGGTGGCGGGAGGGTAAATAGGTTGCTTTGACTTCACTAAGTTACCAATTTAGCTTAAAAGGAAAGGCTACTTGACTTCATTTCTTAAAGTGCAGTCGACATTTATTATTTGGCTAACCAAATTGATTTCAACTAATTTAAAAAAAAATAACTCACAAGAGTAGAGATGAAGGCAAAAGCAATAGAATCACATTACATTAAATCATGTAAATACAGTTTATAGAATTGTTCCATTTATTGATGTCAACTCTTTGAGATACGCTGGTCAGAAACATAGTCCATAATAACTACTGGAACTGGGGAATTCAAAACAAAATAGCAGTTTCCATCTTGTAGAACCAACTTCTTGAGAAACTTAACTTCTTTTTGGTTTGCATTCAAAATAATAGTTATGGTTCCTCCAAGCTAAACCCCAGGAAGAGGCTTTAAAAAAATCACTGTTCTAATTTTTGCTGAACTCAAAAATGCTTTGTTTCCTTTTGATAGTGTCAGCAGCAGCAGACTCCTTCAGTTCAGCAGGCTAGTATGGTATCAACCGCTATGGGATCAGGAGCACCTACAGCAGACCCAGAAAAACGCAAGCTTATACAGCAGCAACTTGTTCTCCTCTTGCATGCTCACAAATGTCAGCGGAGGGAGCAAGCAAATGGAGAGGTACGACAGTGTAACCTTCCTCACTGTCGAACCATGAAGAATGTCCTCAACCACATGACACATTGCCAGGCTGGAAAATCCTGTCAGGGTAAGTACAACATTTTATTTCCTATATACTTGTGATCATGTTCTTTACAGCAGGGATTGGCAGAAATTAGATCTTAATCTAATGTTAGTACTTTGGATGATTTTTTTGGAAGTCAGCAAGGATTTATATTAAACTTACAGTTATTTAACATGAGCAACAATAAAACTACTTGCCTTTGCTCAGACTATATTATATTGCTGAAATGAAAACTGGTTTGTAGTTCTAGTATTTAATAGAATGATGAATTTGAGATCTGATTTATTGATTTATTGAGCGTATGGTGTTTGTACATTGAGAACTAGGCAGTCTGCAATGTTGGTACAGAATAGTTTGGCTGCCTAAGATTGCTAGTTTGTTTAGTTCATCCAGGGTACACCGCAGGGGGTGAACTAGCTCCACCCACAGAGTGTCTAACAGTGTTCTGTGCAAGTGTCATCCAGAGCTTTTCTCCACTGAATTTGTCTCGCATTTGGGCAGGTCCAGCGTTATTTGTTTTCTTCCTACTTCACAAAACGCTGTTAGCTTCCCATCAGAGTGGTACCTATTTATCTACTTGTATTTTGCATGGTTTTGAACCGGTAGGTTGATAGAAGCTGAGGCAAATGACAAGAGCTCACTCCATCACACAGTGCTAGGGCTCAAACTGCTAGAGTACAGAGAGAGAGAGACAACCGTTTCCACCTGGCAAATCCAGCATCTTTAAGCCACTGAGCCGCAATGGGTTTTGAGATCAGAGTTATAAATGCACTGAAAATTTAGTAAGCATCTTGGTTTCTACTATGCAAGAAAAAAGAATTGTCTAAATGATTTATTGTAATAAGTCCAGAAACTATAACCTGTACTTGGCTGGAATGAATCCACAAGTTATTTAATGGTCACAACAGGGGTAGGCTTTCTAATTTGAGGAACCTGCGTGTTTTAAAAGTTGAAATTATATTGTACCAACTGTTTTATTTCTAGGAATCAACAGCAGATTTCAATTTGTATAGATAGTTTAAGAAATGTTCAGGTTTCTGTGAGTCACAATTTTTTTTTACTTTCTTTTAGTGGCTCATTGTGCATCTTCACGACAAATCATATCTCACTGGAAGAATTGTACCCGGCATGATTGTCCTGTGTGTCTTCCTCTTAAAAATGCTGGGGATAAAAGAAATCAACAATGTAAGAAATCTGTTACATCCTTTATATTTACTGTTATAATATCATTGTTGTTAGGCTATTAACAAAATCAGAATCTTATACTTATATATACTGTAATTCCATAGGGTTTTTTTTTACAATGTTACGCAAAGTAAGGGCCTGAGACTGACAATCCTTTATAGGACAAACAGTGTATCAAAAGATGTATTTCTTGTTTATTGCAATAATTTATGTGCTGCCTCCTAGAACACTAAGCACTTAGAATGTAATAAAGATGCCTGTTCATTTCTTGGTTTCTTTCTTTACTTTCATCCATATATTGCAGCCTTTGCTATCCTGCATTTCAGAAGTTATAACACTTAGAAAAGTCCACAAAAGCTTTCAGAACAAAAATCCCTTAAAATGAGTTCCTCGGTTACAATTGCAGTAGTTTAATTAATAAGATTTTATTTGGATGAGAATAATCAGTATGCCAGTTTATGTTAGGCCATGTTAAGCTTTTTTCAGTGCCTGCAGGAGTGACTTTTTAGTAAATCGATATTTCTTCATTGATGAAAGGTACATACCATGCTTTCCCCATAGTCATGCTTCTATTTTTGTATTTTTCTTTGCCTCTCCTCTACATAACTCTTGATCAAGCTGAATAATTGGCAAAAATGACCAAGATATATTGAGTATGTAATAATAATTTTAAAATAGTAAGAATTCAAGGTGTTTATAACATGAGCACAAAATTATTTTATGAAGACTTAATTCTGATTTAACACTTAGACATTAATGTTGTTGAATGGGCTCCATTTTTGCTTCAAAAAGGACATTCTTTGAGGGGAATAAAGCCTTTAACAGCTACAATGATTCGTATTTTCTGATTTCATGGCTATTTGGGGGGGGCACTGCTGTTCCATCTTTTCACATGTCAGCAGGTCTAATGAATCTTATTACAGAAACCAAAATTTCTGTCATATAAATGGGCTTTTTAGAGAGTTCTTTTGACTAGGCTTATCTCTAATTCTGTAATTTGATCAATATAATAAAATCAGGGAGAAATTCTCACTTGAGTCTGAAACTCTGATTAGTGACAGGTTTAATTTTTAAAAAGTATGTTTCTCAAAAAACAACTTTAAGAGTATTTATTTCATCCATTTGTTGATGTCCTGATTATGCCCAAAATACAGGTAGTCCTTGACTTACAATAGTTCATTTGGTGACCATTCAAAATTACAACATCACTGAAAAAGTGACTTATGACCATTTTTCACACTTATGACCTTTGTAGCATCCCTGTGGTCACGTGATTTACATTCAGACAGCTGACTCACATTTATGACAAGTAGCAGTGTCTTGGAGTCGTGTGATCCCCTTTTGCGACCTTCTGACAAGCAAGGTTAATGGGGAAATTAGATTTCACTTAACAATCATGATACTAATTTAAGAACTGCAATGATTCACTGTGGTGAGAAAAGTCATAAAATGGACCAAACTCACTTAACAATTTTCTCACAACATAAATTTTGGGCTCAATTGTGGTCATAAGTTGACTACCTGTATAATGTGGGTTATTTGATTTTGATATAGTATGCTATATGGTTCCAAGTTTTTGATGTTTATTTAAAAATTTGGATTAATCTCAATCCAGCTAGGTTTTTTTAATCACCTCTCTATCTTTGTGTTTTTATTGTTTCTAGCATTATTAAGTGGTGCTGCAGTAGGAATTGGAAATTCTGGTTCTGTGGGAGTTGGGCAGCAGACAACACCCAACATAAATGCTACTAACCAGATTGACCCCAGCTCTATTGAGAGGGCTTATGCAGCTCTGGGGCTGACATATCAAGGGAATCAGATGCCAACGCAGACACAAGCTCAAGTGAAAAGTCAGCAGCAAGGACAGTCACCACAGGGGCTTCGCCCCATGAATCCCACAAGTGAGTTCATAGAAGGCAAAATATGTCTCATAACCAATAAATAGTTTTACATTTGTATATACTTAGCACTATCTTTATCTTATTGATGAGCATTTCTCTCTGAAGTGCCAAAAGAAATTTAAATTATTAGAAAATTATTACAAAAATTGAAAAAAAATCTTAAAATTTGATACCGTTTCTTTTTAACTTAATAATTGGTACATATTCCTACGGGGGGGGACATCTTGGAGGTGTGGCCATAATTTTTGTTTGATGTCCCTGAGGTCTCAGCAATTTACTAGGTCTCCCTTAAGAATCCTACTGTATTTTCCCCCTGAAGGAGATTTCTCTAATAATGATAATTATTTGATGCAAAAGTTACAAACTTTGTATATGTGTATATGTTTAAGCTATAAAAATCAGAAGTGGAGTGGATTCTTACATTGTATAGGTATAATACAAACTATAAACAGTAAGGACTTGCTTTATGTAAAACAACATAGAAAAGATTTAATGAGGAGGTTTGGGTTTTGTTTTGTTTTTCCTATATAGGTGCTAATCCTATGGGAGTGAATGGTGGAGTTGGAGTTCAAGCCCAGAATCTGCTACCAGATGCAATGTTGCATTCAGCTGTAAATTCTCAAAAGTAAGATTACTTTTATTTAACTTATAACCTGTAAAATTAGCATAGATGGGCAGTTGCTGTAGTTGAAAGAAGATTTTCAGGTAACTTAGCACCAATAAGAAACTTTACAGATATATTCTAGCATCCTCACCTGGGCCTGGAAATGCATTGATTAGTGCTGCTCATCCACTACTTATTAAATTAACCTAACCCAGGGATGTCAAACTGGCAATAACACATTGTCACGTGATATATACAGCTTTTCCCCCTTCACTAAACCAGGCGTGGCCGTGACTAGCACATGACGCATCTGGTTTTGGGCTGCGAGTTTGACACCCCTCCCCATACCATTTAAAAATCACTAAGACTGGGAACTGCATTTTGCACCAGCTGAATTTTCCATTACTACAATACATTATATTATCCTATGAGTTAGTAATTCATACTGAATATTACTATTACTAAAATTGGAGGCTTTTTTTCTGCTAAAGCTACAGCTGGTATACCTTCTAAATTGGTTAAAAATTCTCCTAAATATAGCATGATCTGTCTTGGATGATGCCAAGCAAAGGAAAACATCCAAGTAGTGCAGAGGTATCAACTTCAATTTTATTGAGGGCAGCATCAAGGTTGTGTTTGACCTTGGGTGGGCTGGGGCGTGGTGTGGCCAGAGTGGGCATGGCCAGCTTAATGACATTCATGTCAAGGGGCGGTTGCCTGTGGAGGCCTGAGCGCTCTGCCAGCGAAAACGGGCTCCCGAGCTCCCCAGCTGGGCTGGCCTGCAACCCTCTGGAGCTGAAAATGGAGCTTGGGGAGGCATGCGTGGCACTCACGAGCTCTGTTTTGGGTTGGGCCAGCCTCCTACAACCCTCTGCCAGTGAAAACAGAGCTCGGGAGGGCCACACATGGCCCTCCGGAGCTCCATTTTTGCTGGCAAAGGCACCATGCACCAGTCCTTCACTATTTTTAGGGCAGCCCGGTGGACCAGATCTAAGCACCCCGTGGGCTTGATTTGGCTCCCGGGCCTTGAGTTTGACACCCCTGAAGCAGTGCATTTGAAACGCAGGCCTATATAAGCCCAGATATAGTCCTCTTTCAAGGCAGTTCCTTAGTGTTCGACAATAGCTCCATCTTGTCAGGTTAGATCTGCATGCTATCCTCAAGGAAAGGGGGCATGAGTAAAATCCTGTAATCACACAAATATTGAAATTTACTTGGTTTTGAATTTTCTCGTATAAAGGTAGCATTTTCTCATAGAAATTCTAGAAAATTTCCTTTTTAAAACGAAACAATAATTGCATTGGGTATTGAAAAAAAAAATGACCATAGTCACTAGAAAGGTCAGAATATTGGATGTAAAAGTAGATATGATTGAGCTGAATGAAGTAGATATATCGACTAGAAGTTAATATAAAATACAAATAAATGCTTATTTGTCTGCATTTTTCCCTAATATACTTAGTAATTTTAGGACAGGTGAAAATTAAATGTATTTCATTTTACTCTTTATCAGGTAGTCCTCAATATACAACAACAGTTGAGCTCAAAATTACCATTGCTAAGCAACACAGTTGTTAAGTGAGTTTTCCCCATTTTACGACCTTTCTTGCCACAGTTAAGTGAATACTGCAGCTGTTAAGTCGGTGACATAATTATAAAGTGAATCTGGCTTTCTCATTGATTTTACTGTCAGAAGGTCACAAAAGATGATCATATGATCCCAGGATACTGCAACCATCATTAATATGAGTCAGTTGCCCAGAGGCCAAATTTTGTTCACGTGACCATGGGATGCTATAACAGTCATCAGTGTGAGAAATGATCATATCATTTTTTTCAGTATCGTCGTAACTTCAGACAATTACTAAACAAAGGGTTATAAGTTGAGGACTGCCTATATATTGAGATAACTGAATGAGTTTATAAATGAATTTATATTTCTTTATAATTGGTTTAAATTGAGAATATAAATTACTAATAAAAAGACCATTTAAAAAACAATTCATCAAGTGTTCTATTTGGAAATACATGGGTTTTTTGAAGAAACACATATTCTGAAGTACAGTTTTGAACACCAAAGACTTAGTGACTGTGATGACCCTACTGGATTTTTATTCCCAATATCAAACCCATAACATAATTCTTAAATGCTTCCTTATTTCACCAAATAAAACTTTCAGAGGTATATAAGAGTATTATGAGTTCTTTTTCTAATTTTTCTTTGATTTTAATCTTGAAAATTTTGACAAGATATCGAAGCTCATGTTTACGAAATAAAAATCATTTTGGGAGAAATACAAAGGTTTATCTCCCTAAGATAACATATAACACATCTGATCATGCCAGAACAGGAAACTTCTTATAAATATAAGAGGGCTACATCAATAGAATAAACTTGTCTTCTGTATAGACTAAACTTTGTTTTTTGGTGCCTCATAAGTTTCCACTTCGTTTTCAGTCCTATGTTGAATGAAAATGCAAATGTTGCTGGTCTGGGAACCATGCCAACTGCAACACATCCTTCTGGTATTGGAATTCGAAAACCATGGCATGAAGATATTACTCAGGATCTCAGAAACCACCTTGTTCATAAACTGTATGTACTGATAAAATTTTAAGACTTATAAACAAATCTTATAAATAAGACAATTGATATAATGAGAGTGGTAAACATAGTATAACAAAGTATAAATTTGTAATGCTTTCTCACAATGATGGTAGTTATTGATTTCTTTTTTACTTATGTAACTCTTGAAACTGTCTATAGCCTGTGGAACTAGATATAGGGCAAGAATCTAAAGTTAAGGCCATACATTTCTAATGAAAAGAGAAATTGATAAATAGTGTAAGAACTATTCATAATTTGCTGCTTTGTTAAGTGGATCCTATCATGGGGCAATAAGTTCTATGATAAGGAGGCAGTCAGTGCCAGAAAATGTGACTCATATCTGGAAATCCATTTCTTCTACATTGCCTTGAACTAATTTTATTTTGTGAGCATTTAAAATTAGTTTCATTGAATTGCCACACATAAATATGTAAATATTCAGTAAGATATTTACATTATTTCCAGGGCTAAAATATTGGTGCACAGCAACATTGTATAGTTGAAAATTTGTATCATTTTATATGCATGCACACCCATCATGCTGTTTTCTTTCAATATAAGCAGTATTATGCAAAGCAAAGCAAATAAAATAAAATAAATAAATGGCAGAAGATACAGGAGGAACTTCAAAAACATTTTTAAAATTCTTTCTACCTCCTCCAGGATTTTCTTTCCTTTCATGCCAGCCTTGTTTCCACCACAGCAATACACCATATATTGCCATTTGTTCTTTAAAGTTTTACCTGACTCTTTTTGAGACCTTACCAACTTCAACTAACTACAATTTTCTTGATTTTCCTTTCCTCTTAACTAATTTTGTCTTCCTGTATGACCAATCCATTTCAGTATATTGTTTTTTATAACTTCCTTCTGTATTCAGTCCATTTTATTTTCAAATGTGTAGTGTTTTTTCCTCTTAGATTTGTACATTTGGACTGTCTACTATCTTACTTGGCATTAAACCCTGTCACACTTCCCAAATTTTGCTCATTTTCACTTCTCTCCGAATCATAATTTTACCCAACACAATCCCACACTTAATAATAAATCTCACTGTGGATTTTGTATTCATTGTTGTATCTTCCCTTTGTATAAAGGAAATATAATACCATTACTCCAGTTGCCATATATAGATATAGTCTTTGCATACATACTAAACAGGTTACATAGCCAACCTGTCACAACTGTGTAAATTCCTACTTTCATATATACCAACAGTAGAAGCAGATCATCATAAAGAAAATATACAGTATCTGGTTGTTAAGAGCTGACATGAACTACATGGCACCTGATCAATCAATCTAAATTAAACCAATTTCTACCATCTTTATGTCATATTTTAACTTTTCCATTCATAAACTAAACCATGTATTCATCAAGGTCTTAGATAATTAACATACCAAGTTTGGAGTTGTAACTCTGGAAAAAGTGGACAGGATCCTCAGATCTGCTAACTTGGCTACCTGTCGATTAGATCATTACCCCTTGTGGCTCATGAAGACTGCTTGGAGGGGATATAAAATTGCACCCATGCAGTAGTATTTATTTTGTTGAAGGAGTAGGTAATTTTGGACATCACTGGAGTCAGTGGTTCTACACAATTTTTGTCCAGGCTCCATGGTATCCCCCAACCCTGTTTTATGAGCTGCGTTGGTTAACAGTAGGAGTCTGGATGCAATTCAAGACATCTGTTATTACCTTTAAAGCCATTTATGGTATAGGTCCTGGTTATCTCAATTTCTGCTATCCTGTATGATCAGGCAGAGTCAGCACGCTTCAAGTGCCATCCATTGTACAGTGTTATCTGACGGGACCTAGGAAGCATGCCTTTCTATAACCTATGCCTGCCATTGGAACAGCCCCATACCAATGATTCAGAAGCACTCTTAAAACCTTAAAACTCCCCTCCAGCCTTTTGGCTATTGTGGGTGCAGTATTGTTGCGTTATATGGTTCTTTTTTAAAGCTTGGGGCAGGGATGTCTGATCTTTAGTTTGTATTTTCTGAATTATTTTAATATTATATGTGGCCCACAGTGGCAGTAGAATTGAATGGCCTTATAAATATAATTATAAATTTCCCTCTATTCTGTGTAAGCCGACAATTTTAATTTCAATATAATGTATCCTTTTCTTTTCTCCTAGATTATCATACACCATGGTTGTCAACTTTGTTGTCAACTTGACAACACCATATTGTCAACTTTGTATATGGCCATGTATCCATGACCGCAGATACTCCAATTGTGTTTTAAGTGTCTGTTGACTAAAATAAAATACATTGATAAAAAGCTATTATAATTTCAGTAATAATTAGCAATGTTTTATTATTTTATTTATTATTCAGAATGTCTACAAATAAAATATATTGCAATATTTGCAAATGTTTATTCTGCCTGTAGAAAGTTATCTTAATTTTCCTTTGCTGAAGAATAGCATCTCCTTTTTATAAGGACACTAAAAATAAACCAAGTAGATTTTTTTAAATGGGACACCCATTGGTCTCCAGGATTTAGGATTCTGTAGAGCCTATCTGATCTACATGGATGTGTGTAAAATAGCAGCTACTTACAAGGCATGAGTATATCAGTGGCAAGAAAAAAGTGCCTCATCACTAGAGAAATTGGCAAGAAAGAAAAGTTTAGTATAGTTCCATTTGATTGGAGTTAATTCTTCCTCCCTATATTAGTTGGGAAGCAAAGTTACTAGTTTTATGTCTAAATTTGAAAATCAAATAATGATCTTAAGTTACAGGAATGCACATTTCAGTTTAGTGATAGGATATTTAAAAAGTAGAGAGTTTACTTTCACTGTATGTTTGTGAGTAGAGGCTGGAAAGCCCTTTGTTGATAGTGCTTTAATTTGGATCTCTGCATTAACCATGGATAATAGACTTAGTTTAGTTTAGTTTATTTGGACTTATAAGCCGTCTTCTCTCCCGAAGGACTCAGGGCGGCGTACATAAAAGACAGAAAGTACAAAAGTTAAAAGAAATTAAAAAGATATTAAATTATGCCAAATAAACAATCAAATTAAAAAACCCCGATCCCCTGTCAGTCCAGGGCGGATTGCAAAAATAGCCATGTTTTGCGGTCACGGCAGAAGGAGCGGAGATCAGGGGCCAAGCACAACTCAAGGGGTAGTTGATTCCAAAGGGTGGGCGCCCCCACAGAGAAGGCCCTACCCCTAGGGGCCGCCAGCCTACACTGTTTAGGTGACGGTATCCCCAGGAGGCCCCGTCTGTGGGAGCGCACAGGGCGATTGGTGTTTGATGGTGGAAAACCATCAAGCAAAAAAAAGCATACACAGAGATAGCTAGGAACAGCTTACAAAGTTACAAAGCAAGCAGGTTAAAGACATGGTTGCTGTAATGATTAAAAGAAAGGTACTTTGTCCATACTTCTGCACATTGTCAGTCATCTTTTTCAAACAAGTTTCCATAGCTCTAATTGCTAAAAAATCCTTCGGGCCTAGACTTCAGCAGCTATGATCTACTGGCTCTTGTGGTAAACCGCTGAAAGAGTTAGCTATAATTTTCTATCATAGCTACAGCATGAAAGCGACAAAGTAATTCCAGAAACCAAGTAATCCAGTGCTTTCTGTTGATCCGATAGGGCTGAAAAAGGTTGCATTGACTGTGCAGCAGTCAACACGATCTTTTGTGCCTGGCTGTATTCTGTGTTATATTGGATTATAGTTCCAGTTACTTCCAGGTAGCATGGCCAATGAAAGCTTTGGTCTGGCACATTTTGGAGGGGTCCTGAGTCGAGGAAGGCTGTTCTGTTAGATATCCTTTATTTCCATATTACAAGAAGTTGTGCTGCTGTGATTTGGCGAGACTATTTTGTATTAAACTTAAATAAGGCTGGGTGTACAAGCTTTCAGTAAGTTTTTTATTGTTTGGAGGCCAACATAGCTGCAGAGTTCCTATATGCTTCTCCCTATTGCAGAATTGATAAGAATATCATAAGAACAATAAAATACTTGTTGGCTAAATAAATCCCTGCTCGCTCAGAGGTGGTATTCAGCAGGTTCTGACCAGTTCTGGAGAACCGGTAGCGGAAATTTTGAGGAGTTTGGAGAACTGGCAAATACCACCTCTGACAGGAGATTTTACAATATTCTTCCCCTGTCCGCCCACCAAGCCACACCCACAGAACCGGTTGTAAAAAAATGTGAATCCCACCACTGTGCTCACTCCTATTCTAATACGGCTAAATTAAAACTACTTGAATTGCTTCTCTCCCTTCTTGGCACTGATATTTTAATTCATAATGGTAACCTTTTCTGGATTTCTAAATATACTGGGAAGTGCGAGATAGAATTTAGGTCAGTCACCCAGACCAAGTATTTAGTCTTCCGAATTTTTGGACTCATGCTAGAACCCATCTTCAGGGAACTTCTCTCTACTGGAATACGTGCTTTGGGCTGTTCTGTGTTTATGTGGTGCCTTCCTATTGGTGGCTGTTGTTTCCTTGTGCTGCCAAGCCCTCAGCTCTTAAGCCAATAGAGAGAAGCTCCCTGAAGATGGCTCCAGCATGAGACCAAAAGCTTGGAAAAGTAAATCTCTGGTCCTGGTGACCGAATTTCAATCTCGCATCATTATCCTGGGACACTTATATTTGCCTTCATACTGGGAAGTGTTGAGGATTGTTTTGATTTTTCAGCCAGCCAACTACTTTTTATTCCTAAAGGAAATATGAATGCCATATTGAAGTGGAACATGATGGTACTATGTAATACAAAGCTTCAAAAATTTTGGTTTGCTTGCTTATGAAACAATAGGTAGTTATTTGATTTGAGGATCCAGGTTTATTTTTCCCCCTTATATTCCTGTAGAGTACAAGCCATATTTCCAACTCCTGACCCTGCAGCACTGAAAGATAGGCGTATGGCGAATCTTGTCTCCTATGCTCGGAAAGTTGAAGGGGACATGTATGAATCTGCAAATAGCAGGGTATGTTATTTTCTGGAGTCCTATTTCTCTCACATTTCTAAACAGCTGATCCTTATATTTTTCTATGTATATACTGCTAATATTCTATCGTGAGATGTGTATAGAGCAAAGAATACAGACTACTTCAGTGATGCCAGTGAATCATCATGTGTATATAGTTGGATTGCAAAGTCAATTACAGTCATTTAAACTCATTCTTTTGTGTTCAAGAAACAAAATTTCAGACCAAACTAGTATAGGTGAATATAATTTTCATGGTTCTTTAACATAATTGGATAGATCCTAACAGTGAGGAGCAATCTGCTACTCATTCCTATTATATTATATTATATTATATTATATTATATTATATTATATATTATATTATATATTATATTATATTATATTATATTATATTATATTATATTATATTATATTGCATTAGTTGCAGTGTTGCAGATTTGCCTTAGAATGAAGATTAAAATCAAATGAATTTTGTGTTTGATATATTTTATATGGCCTTGAGGATACATATAATGTCAAACCTCATATTACACTCCTGACAGGACTACAATCTAATGTCTCAGTTTGTAATGCAGAATTCTGATGGCAGTAGAGGGAAACCTGATTATCTAGGAGCCTTGGCGCTTACTATAGTCTAACTTGGTATTCTTAGCTCCCACCTACCTACCCAAACAATCCACATCACTACATTGTTTAGTTTTCTATATGCAGAACATGAATTACAGTGATAGCTCTTTTACTAGCGTTGAATAAACATCAAATTCTAAAAGAGTAAAATCCATATTGTATAACTGGAAATTTAAAATTAGAAAATACGTATCATGCATCATTAATCTTTATTTAATATACATATCTTTCCCATTACAGGCAGAGTACTATCACTTATTAGCTGAGAAAATTTATAAAATCCAGAAGGAATTGGAAGAAAAGAGAAGGACCAGATTGCAGAGGCAAAATATGATACCAAATCCCCCAGTCATGGCACCAGCTTCTATGAGTCAAGGGCCCATGGGGCAGCCACAGCCTGGAATGACAGCAAGTAAGTATTTACATTAACCTGTGTAATTAATAATTGAGAAATCTAATACTTAGCCAGTAAATGATATCTTAGAAGTGCGGACCACGTGGAGGCTTCAACTGGTGCAGAATGCAGCCGCGCGGGTTGTGATGAGAGTTTCCCTGATACTCCCATGTTACACCCCTCCTGCGCGAGCTGCATTGGTTGCCCTCCGCGTGAGAGTCAAGGTGCTGGTACTTACCTATAAAGCCCTACATGGCTTAGGGCCAGGGTACTTGCAGGAGCGTCTCCTGCCAGCATCAAATTCCCATCGCCCGGTGCGCTCCCGCAGACAGGGCCTCCTTGGGGCGCCATCAGCCAAACAGTGTCGGCTGGTGGTCCCTAGGGGTAGGGCCTTCTCTGTGGGTGCACCCACCTTGTGGAACCGGCTTCCACTGGAGCTCCGCTTGGCCCCCGACCTCCATTCCTTCCGCCGTGGCCTAAAGACTTGGTTATTTGAACAAGCTGGCCTGGACTAAGGGGGGTTGGGTTAGTTTTAAATGTTTGTCTGGTTTTAGATAATTTATTTGGTCGTATTGGTTTAATAATTTTTTAACTTTTTAAATTTGTTATTGTATGTTTTTATGATGTGACCCGCCCTGAGTCCCTAGGGAGATAGGGCAGCATATAAGACCAAACAAACAAGCAAACAAATAAATAAGTGAGCTCATCAGCTTATTTAGAATTTATAAATGTCATACCAGTAGTTATTCTAACAAAATGGATAGAGTGGTGCCATGGTAGGAGAGGCAAGTAAGAAAATATCTTATGGTAAATGTCTGAAGAAATTCCCATCTTCTTAAGCCTAGGTTTTTTTATTTTATTTTTTTAGGAGATGGGCATGCTTTCTGCTCGAGTATCATGCTGCAGTGTCCAAAACAAAAAACAAAGCTTGAGGCTGGCAGTTTTAATTTATAGCATGCCATCATGTATATTATTAAGAGGAAACTGACAGTAGATAAGGTCCCACTTAAAGCAGAGCATATACAGATAGTTTAATCTGCAAAATTCACTAAATATGCTGACATAATTAAATTTGCCCCATCAGCCAGTTTCATTTGCTTTGTTACCAAGGCTAGCAAGTAATGCTCTCTTGACAATTTCCATGTGGAACAAGTTGACAAAAATGATTGGTGGATTTCCTACAGTAGGAAAAAATTCATAATTGCTCTCTATAACATGGGCTGGCACTGAGGGAAAGAGTCAGATTTTGAAGATGTTTAGGTTTAGTAAGCTATCAGAATTTGATTTGTGGGACAGATGCGGATTTTCTATCTTTCCTGCTTTACATTCCTGTTGTTTCTATTGCTCACACCAGCACTTTTTTACTTATAAGGCTTGCTTGTTTTTCTCGTCTGGTAAACACGGAGCAAAAATTACACACTGGTACCTGGTTTCTCCTTTCTGAGCCAAGATGGCCATACAGAGGAATCACCAGTATCAGAAGGGAGGTGGCTTACAACAATAAAATGAAAAATAAAAAAGTAAACATAACAATAGCAAAGGAATAAAACAATAAAGTACAATAAATATGATATTTTTTAAAATGGGCTGAGGGGGACCATGAAGCGGGGGCAGGGTGTTAGCTAATTAATCCAATAGCTGCCTCTAGTGATGTTCTTCCCAGTAGGACCCCATTCATGAGATCATGTATATAAAGAATCATTTACCAAGTATCTTAGGAGCCTAATTGGAGGGATATGTGAATAAGCCCTTACAAAGTACCTAGGATTTGTGAAAAAATATTAATATAATTTTTGGGATTTTATCTACATTACAGATGGTCCTCTTCCTGACCCAAACATGATTCGTTCCAATGTGCCAACCCAAATGGTAAATCGCATGCAGACACCACCAGGTGAGACTTTAGGGACATTTATCATTAGATTCAGGAAATTTTGTATTTAGGTTCTGTACTTGTTCTGTTCTAATAATTTCTTATTACTATGATTGGATTTCCACATTCAGTATTTTAGTTCTGGAATATATTTACTCTTGTTTTGTCACTTTATACTTTTTCTCAATAGATAGATCATGTATCTCTGTCATATTATTGCTTTTCCTTAGTGACACAATCCACTGGCATTACACTTTCAGGTAGAAAGTGCATTACACTTTTCAAGTAGAGCAAGTTTTCCTTGTCCTTCAATGAATGTTCTGTTCTAGGCGAAGTAGTTTCCTTTATCCCAAAGGGGGCATATACCATACATCTTTGTCCTTTTTATCAAGCAATTGTCAACATTTTTGCAAATTTTAATTTTTAACCCATCTTTTTCTGTTTTTTGGATTTTCAGATCTTGCTAATGGAAACAATATATGGCTTTATTTAGGCCACCATTAGTAATTACAAATAGGCTCTTGCTTTGTTCTTTTTATCTTTGTATTTTTATATTAGCCTCTAGCTGTATTACAAAATACCTATATTAAATGGCTTCTCTCTTAAATAACACAATAAAGCCTTTGCTTCAGTTTAGCTTAAAGCTTCATACATGCAACATTTTAAAAATCATTCCTTTCCATTGTTTTCTTCAAATTTATCAAGTCAAAGCTTTTTCTAAATGATTATTTATTGATTGCTGATATTTATTTATTTTATTCATCCATCCATTGTTTTTTCCTTATTTTCTCGCTAGTATTGAGTTGTTCCAACAGCTCTTTCTTTTTTATACCTTTTTTTTAATGTAGCATATCAATTTTCTAATGAACACTGTAAATTTTTATTTAAACATGAACATTCACAGGAATGAATCAGTTTGGCCCAATAACCATGTCGATGCCATCAGTTGGACCCCGACAAACCCCTCCCCTTCCACACCCTGGACAGTTAAACCAGACTGGGAATATAAATCAGGTTGGTTGATTCTTCTAGCTGTTATTAGTTTTGATTTCTATGTTTTCTGATGAATTAGCTGGTAAAGCTAAGTCTTCTGTCTAAATGTGGTGTTTTGTCCATATTTTAATTAGTTCTGTTTTGAATTTGTTTAAGTCATACATGCATTATTTGGAGAATTGATTTATTGAGCAGTGGAAAATCTATAGATAGTCACATAAATATTTCTTACAAGCTAGAAGGGGATATTTTAAAACATCTATTTTATTGGAATGTTAGGTAATATGAAAATTAATGGCATTATATAGTATTTCTATTAATTGATGTTTTCTTATAGATTGGATTTTCCCCACGTATGCAACCTCAAGGGGTTGGTCAGAATCCTGGTCAAAGTCAATTTGTACCACAGAACCAATTTCCTGCATTGTCCCCTGGAATGAATCCAGCTAGCACACCTATGACTCAACCTGCCAATCAGACTCCAGCTTCTCAAGTATGTGTAGAGAAGATATTTTAATAACCTCTTGATTACAGACATATTGATAGCTAATATAGATAAATGAAATGTACAAAATGGAAACAAGATTCTTCAGATAAGTTTGTCAGTGGCATTGCCAGTTTTCTTTTTATTTGTAACTTTTTTATTTGTCTTTGCTGAATTCTTTTTATCTTTTTCTCCCCTTTTCATCTTAATTAATTGATTATAGCTTGTTTTTCTGTGAGTGTGGGGAGCAATAGGCCAGGGTTATGCTCATTTCCCAGAAGGGATTACCAGAAAGTCCAATTGCTGTTGCTTTCTCAACATGTCTTGTTTTTGTGATAATAGCTGAAGGAGAGATGACAAGCTTTTAGTCCTCATGAGTGAATTTGGACCCCCAAACCTCCAAATACGGTATATTCAGAACCTTTTTTTTTTAAATTTGCAGGCACAAATGACCAACTCTTCATGTCCTGTAACATCTCCAGCAGTGGCTCCTGGCTCTCAAGGGGGTCATATTCATTGTCCCCCCATTCCACAGTCTGCATTGCATCGTAACTCTCCTTCTCCAGTACCAAGTCGTACTCCTACACCTCATCATACACCCCCAGGATTGGTTTCTCAGCAGCAGCAGCAACAGCAACAGCAACAGCCACCTGCACCACAACAGGCAACTATTGCCTCTGCCCCTGCTGCTGTTTCTCAAATACCACCTTCTGGGCCCCAGTCACAAACTATGCACCCCTCTCAGAGGCAGACTCCAACACCTCCACAGGCTCAGTTGACTCCTCAGGTTCAACCTCCAGTTTCTGTTACCCCTTCTGCAGAGCAGCAGTTGCCACAGCAACCTCTTTCACAACAGAGCACAACTGCATCTGTACCCACCCCAACAGCGACACTGCAAACTCAACACCCTACAACACCTGTAAGAAAACTTTTACTCTTCTAATGCTATTATTTTTCAAAACTGCGAATCCAAACAAAAAACCTTTGGAGTGTACATGTCATGAGGGAATAAAACTTGAACTGTAGTAAATGTTGAAACTTGCCCTTTTTTCTCGTTAGTGGTGTTTTAGTTGGAATTTAATATTATGAAAACAATTTCATCAGCTTAATTCTAATTACCTGTGTTTGGAGAAATAAACAGCTGTAAGATAATGGAATGGTTCCATGATGGACAAGTATAAGCTAATGTTAAATTTATTGTGCAGCATCTTTTTTGTGCAGGTAGAAAGCGATGCAAGAACTAACATAATTTAAAAACACAAAAGAAAATAAAAATAAATTTAGCAAAGTCATGTGGCTTCACTCTTTATAATCTGGTTTTATTGGGTTTTTTTTCTTTTCTAGCTTTCACAGCCAGGTGCAAATATTGATGGGCAGGTATCAAATCCACCATCCACCAGCAGTGCAGATGTAAACATTCAGCAAGCTGCCCCTGAGCAGCAGCAACAGCAGCAAACTTTACCTGAAATTAAAAAGGAGGTTAAAATGGAAGAGGAGGACTCTGAACACACAGATCATCAAATAGATGAGAAACCAGAGGTGACTAAAGGGTGATAAAGTTAGGCATATCTGGAAATCAGTAGTTTGGAAGAGGATGCTTTACTAATTCCACCATTCTGACCAGTTGGCTAAGAAATAAAACTAAAATGCTTTATAAACTGAAAAACTCGAGGGGCAGGTTTTCTTTGTGTCTCTTGCTGATGTTAGGTCCAATACCAGCAACAGGATCATGAATAGTTATGTAGATGCATTGAAATGAAAACATGCCATCTTACAGGAAAGTGAGTTTCTCTTTTTAATATAACTTAATTCTGTATTCAGAATATGAGTCTTGAAAAAGTACTTTAGTCAAGGAGAACAAATGAAAAATAATGAAGATATAAAGGTAATCTAACTAAATTTAGATTATCTATAATATTGGGTAGAGCAAAAGGTTATATCTCGATACTTTGGATTTCATGTTTAATCAGCCATAGTGACCATAGCCAACGGCAATTATTGTAATCTAGAATATATCAGAGATACAATGCTGCACATCTCTTAGCCTACATGTACTATAAGGCTGCATTTGATTGTGCCCAGATCTGTGCATGTATCATTGCCATACATGCAATTTATGTGTTTTCTGTGCCCTTTCCTATAGATTCAGGGGGAATATATTTCTATCAATATTGACAGTACAAAAATATCGATACAGGAGAGAATATTTTAAACGGCTATAGATAGAAAATACATGTAATGTTAAGTTTAAAAACTGTTTTCCAGATTAAAGTAGAACCCTTAGCAGATGAATGTAAATCTGAACCGATGCAACAGGAGGAAAAGAAACCAGAAATAAAGCAAGAAGTAAAGGAAGAGGAGGAAAGGCCTAGTACTCCAGGTACCCAGTCTTCACCAGCTTCTGGGCAGTCAAAGAGAAAAAGTAAGTCAATTTTTTTTGGGGGGGGGGGCATCATCATATGGAGGCAAAGTCATTTTCTTCAACTGAGATTTGAATTTATGTTTAACATTTTGGTACAAGAAATACTTTTTCAGAAATGTCTTATCAGTTTGAAGAAATATCTATGAAATACAGCTGTTTAATATTAGAAAAACAGAATACATTGTAGAAATTAACCTTACAATAATCCTAGTCCTAATATCGAAGTCTAGATCGATAAATTCTGTCCAGCATTGGAAACTGAATACTGACACTGCACTTAAAGCATTGTTTGGATGTTAAAATAGGTAACTAATCTGGTTGGTATGTTGCCTTCAATCTTCCATAACTTTTTTCAAAGTTTTCAAGCCAGAAGAGTTGAGACAGGCACTTATGCCAACTTTGGAGGCACTGTATCGCCAGGACCCAGAATCCCTTCCTTTCCGGCAGCCTGTGGATCCTCAACTATTAGGAATTCCTGTAAGTGCATTTTTAAAAAATTATTTTTGTCTTAACCTGTCTTTATATTGCCTTGCTTAATCCTAAATGGGACCAGAATTTCCATCACCAATCAATGCATTCATTAGGCAAAACTTTGCTTAGCAATGGCAGTTTTGGTAGTTGAAGTTGCAGTTTTAAGCCTCATGCTTCTCCTGCCCTGCCACTCCACTTCAAATTCCCCCACTTGCCTATTACCTCTGATCTGTGTCCTTTTGATCACCTGCATTCCACCACTGCCCACTACCTTCATGAGGCAGCTGGTGTTCATATTCAGCCTTCCTGCAGCCTCATGTGGCCAGCAGCTGTTTTGCAAAGCACCTGGCCGGTTGTTCTTCATCAACAGTAAGAAGAAGACAGTGAAGGTCAGCTGGGGTAATGAGATGCAGGATGGCAGGGACAGTGGAGGGCAAGTGGGCAAAAGGGAACATATATGTAGGCTGAGATAGGTGGGTGGAGGAACTTGAAGCACAGCCTATGGCCATAAGATCATCCTGTGGTAATAAAGGTAGGTGGGCTGTAAAGTGCCCAAATTTTGAACACATGACTGTGAGGATACCAGCCGTAACTTTGATGACTGATTGCCAATATCATTAATAGAGTTGTGAGCCCAAATAGAATATGCAATGCTGGCACTTCCTTGAGGTTTTGGGATGGGTTTGTTTGGCTAAGGAATGGAAGTATTGATATTTATTTTATTCGATTTATATTGTCACCTGCTTGATAAGTAATTGGGCAGGTAATAAAGGATTTAAAAGATCAAAATACATGTTAAAAGCTCAGGTATGGCACCAGAGACAGTAACTCACATACTTCATATTAAAGCAAGTTCACATAGCACCTTGGCCCGGTGCCAGCGAGAAGAACCAAATCTTCAAGGCCTTCAAAATTAGTACGGTCAAGAGCACCCAGATTTTAGAAGTAGGTGCAGCTGCTGCTCCAAGAGAAGGTATACCTCCTGGATCCCATAAAGTGACACTGTAGAGTAGGTGGGACCTGCTTCATGCCAACCTTATCTGATCTTGTTGAAATAGCAGAGATACAGGTAATCCTCAACCTTTGATCACAATTGAGCCCCAAATGTTTGGTGTTAAGTGAGACATTTGTTAAGTGAGTTTTGTCCCATTTTACAACCTTTCTTGCCACCGTTGTTACGTGAATCACTGCAGTTGGTAACTTAGTAACCTGGTTGCTAAGTGAATCACATTTTTCAATGCCCTTGTAACTTTGAATAGTCACTAAATGAACTGTTGTAAGTTTAGAACTATCTGTAATTGAAGAGAGACAGTCCCACAAATCTTCAGGCCTTGTGCCATGTAGAGTTTTATGGTAATTATTTATGCTGCTTGATCTGGATTAGCTGTAGCTTCAAGGACCTCAAGGACAATCCAGTGTACAGGGCTTCAAATTGTCCAATGACAAGTTACAAAGGGGGGGGGGTGAAGTCCAATATTAGGACTGAAGATTCAGAAGCATAATTTATCGCTGTCTTGTCTTGGCAGGATTACTTTGATATAGTAAGGAACCCCATGGATCTTTCTACTATTAAGAGAAAGCTTGATACAGGACAGTACCAGGAACCTTGGCAATATGTGGATGATATTTGGCTTATGTTCAATAATGCCTGGCTTTACAATCGTAAAACATCTAGAGTGTACAAGTACTGTTCCAAGTTGGCAGAGGTTTTTGAGCAAGAAATTGATCCAGTTATGCAGAGCCTTGGCTACTGCTGTGGAAGAAAGGTAAGGAAGGAACTAGGTGCAAAAATTATTAAGATAACTAAATACCTAGTTCTAAGCATTGTGCTTATATTGATTGTAAATATAAATATCCAGATGTGAAATAGCATTCTGCAAATGTCTCTTCCCTATAACTGTTTTTATCTTCAGCTTTTAATCTACAGTTTTAAAAAGTAAATGTTAAAAAGTCTTATCTTACAACTTATAACAATTATAACTTGAATATTGTTCAGTAACCATAAGATTAAATTATTGTAAAGTAGTAATTAAATATTGTTATGGACAATACTCAAGTTAATATACTCAGTACACAACACAAAATTTAAGTAAAATTGGGTAACATAACACTTAATAAGTAAACAAAAGAATATTTTAAAGGAAATTTAAATTGTATTCTGTGCCAGAGAATTGATTTACCTGGAAATGAATATCCCATATGTTCTTGGAAATCTTGTAATGGGACAAGATTTCTAGGTGAAAAAAGTAACAGATTTCTATTCAATAAAATGTAATCCCGGGAATTAAGTACTCAGGTAATTGTCAACTTAACAAGCACAATTGAGCCCAATTTTTTTGCTGCTAACCAAAGCAATTGTTAAGTGAGTTTTGCCTCATTTTATGAGCTTTTTTTGCTAGTTGTTAAATGAATCACTGTAGTTGTTAAGTGAATCATGTGTGAATCATTAAGTGAATCTGGATTCCCCCATTGACTTTGCTTGTCAGAAGCCAGCTGGGAAGGTTATAAATGGTGATTATATTACCCTGGGATATAAGGGTAATCATGTACAGTCATAAGTACATAACAGGCACCCAAATTTGGATCACATGACCATGAAGATGCTGCAACGGTCGTAACTGTAGAAACTAGTCATAAGTCACATTTTTCAGTTCCATTGTAACTTTGAACAGTCACTAAACAAATGATTTAAGTCGAGGACTAACTGTTGTGAATCCTCATCAGGTTTGTACTGATGACAGAAATCATTTGTAAATGTAGACAGTGTTGGTTTTGATCCACCAAAACAATTTCTTAGGCAGTAAATATTCACTGCATCAGCAGCCAGTCGTATCTGCACAAATGCTTAAAAATATAAAACTGGTTTTCATCATTTGTTAACCACACAGCCGTCGAAGATTTATGAGCCTACGCAGAGCATCACTCAGAATCTTCCAAAGCAATTTGGTTGAAGCAGTTTGGTGCAAAACAGTGCCCCCCTTTGTATTTGTCCCACTGGGTGTGGTCTGTGTCTTCCCACTTAATTTCAGTCTGCAATACTACTTGATATTCTTATAAATTTCATATGTTAGTAAGCAACCTGTCCCCCTCTCGTTGCAGTTGGAATTTTCACCACAAACTTTATGTTGTTATGGCAAACAATTATGCACAATTCCACGAGATGCTACATATTACAGTTATCAAAACAGGTAAGAAAATAATAATGCACCTACTCACTGTTTTTTCCTTAAACTTTTCTCTTAAATTAATGTCACATTAACAGCAGCAAAATGAATCTGTGTGGTTTAAAAGTAAATTGAAAGTAGATGCTTATTATGTCACAGTTCAGTTTTCATAACTAAGACATAACTAATGTATGTCAAATACTGTTGCTTAACAACTGGATTAGTTCAAGGTCCACCCGGTTTGGAGTTCCAGCAAACACAAAATGTTGTATACTCTACTGATGCGCCTTCAGTAATATGTGTGTGTGAATGAGTGTGTATGTGTATATGTCTATTGTGATGATTTAATCTTTTTGGATATGCAAGAGATAAAGATTTTCTCTTCCGTTAAACCAAAGGATTGTCATCTGTTTTGGGTTTCTTAGAGAGATGATGAATTTTTGTTTCAAACACAAAAAATATTTAATGTATTTTTGCAGCTATATACTTTCAGTTAATAAGTCCGGGTTTTTTACTTCAATGAAAAGTTATTTTTAACTTTTAATCTGCATGCCATATTCAGACTGTTAGTTGCAATAAAAAGTTACTGTTCAAAGCCAAAATCATTTTAGTAAATGGCACTTCATGTCCTGATTTTCTGAATGCCCAAACTGATCATATAGCATTACCAATGTATATGATTTCTTTTTATTACACATTAGAAGAAAAGCAGTGGGAAAGTGACTTGTATGATTCATTCCTTAGCAACTATAGATGTGATAGTGTTGTTTTTATTTTGTTTTAAAATATTGTCACAATTTTGGAGGGTTTGTGTAGTTGTTTTGGTTTTGGTTTTCCTTTGTGTTTGTGCGCCCTTCCTGAAGCAATAGAGAGACAGCAGTTTCTATACGCTCTTGAACGTAGTTCAAACCCAAATCAAATGAAGATGGAATCCTCTTAATACAACAGCTATTCCAGACATCCAAATTTATGGACTTCACCTGTTAAGAATGTACAATATGCAGCTGCTTGTTATTGCATCTAACATTTCAACAAGTTGTGAATAATTGGATAAAAATTATTCAAATAACTCCTATAAAGAGTTATTGCAAACAAATATTTAAGTATATGCTCCATAAACATTTAAGCATTTTCAGGATAGTTTATTTTCATGCCTATCCTGCTCTTTCATATTAAATGTGAAGAAAGTTGCTAACTTGATGCAGCTGCTGTGCAGCAGTTGCACTTCTTCTTTTTTCTTCATTTTGATTGGTAATTGAGCATGGGTATACTTAACCAAATACATTTTGTTTGCTATAATTTGCTGCTTGTAATCCCATTTGAGAGATTTAATGCTAATCTGTGCTTTGCCTTGGCTTTCTGCTTTGTGTTGTCCTGTCTTGCTTCTGTGTTTTTGTTTTTTGTCCTGAAAATCCCATTTCTTTGTTTGTATGTATATTTTTATTTTTCCTTCATGCTTGTCGTTGTCTGCACTTGGCTTTGATTGCAAAAAAAACAACCCAAAACAAAAACAAAAACAAAAAACAAAACAACCAATATCAAACTCTGGGTCCCATAAATCTTCATCATTGAATGTCCCTGTCGTCGTTGATGACCTGCTCTCTGCTCCCGCCCCCCTCCTTGGCCTGCTGTGATTGGTGACTTCGTTGCTTGGCTTGGGCTGTGTTGTGTGGACGGAACAGTTCACCCAAATATGGCCTTCTTGCCGACAGGTATCATTTCTGTGAGAAGTGCTTCAACGAAATCCAAGGGGAAAGCGTTTCTTTGGGGGATGATCCATCACAACCACAAACGTGAGTAATTGTGTCCTCTTTAATAATATTTAACTCTCAGAAGTTACAATTATGTTATTAGCAAACCTATTATGATGTATATTCTATATCTTTTTGAACATGTTTCAGTAAAAAGTTTTACTTAAAAAGATAAACCTCCAAGTGAGAGAGTTGAGAACAAATTCTTACTTTAAAATTTCAGATCAAGGTGGAATAATAGGAATGTTTTATTAAGTATATATGGAAAGTGCAAAAATACTTCTTACTAAAGCTTTTAATACTATAACTGTAAAACAATTTTGCTGTACAAAATGGTTCATATTAAAGCCACAAAGTTAAAAAAAGCTTAGATCTGAAATAATTATATAATTATATTTTGTTTAAATTATCTCATTTTTAAATACTGATCTACAAGTTCTTATAGTTTCAAGTGCTATATTTCTACTTGTTTTGTCCTAATAAATTTCTTCGTTACTGAGCAATCATGTTTAGCAAAGCAGTAGTATCAAGATTTCTAGTGTACTATGAATTTTCCATAGGTGGTGTCTTGAAGTAACTATATTTTAGCAATGTTACATTTATAAAACAATCAAAATAAAAATGTAATGCTACAATAAACTCTAAATGTTAAGAAATGATGGGACTGTAAATTCTTTAATCCTTTTTTTATTTTACTGGGGAAAATAAAAACAGCTGCAATAAATATTTAGCAAAAGAGCATATTTCTCTTGCAACAAACAAATTATTTCTTTATATCATTTTTCAGTTCTTAGAAAGTAAAGTGCTAAATTCTTATCACTGTGTTGCCTAAAAGCTATTTTATTACACTTTTGTAACTATACCAAATTTAGCAGAGATAATTGTAAACTAGGTTGAATTCTGAAATGGTAAATATTTTCCGGAAAGAGTTTACCAATGTCAAAAGGTGATAGGAAACTAACCAGACCTTCTGAGACTACAATTATGTAATCTGAGTTTACTGCCTTCTAGAAGTCTTGATTTTGGAGGAACTTATCTGTTAGAAAGGATTTGCAACATTTTTTCAGATAGCTTTTATTTTAGGCCATAGAAGTTAAGCCACTGGTTCAAATTGTGATTGTTACTAGTTAGCTTTCTAGTACAGTTATAATGATTTCTATGTGACCTTAATCATGAGAAATTCTGGATCAGCTGGAATTTCTGAACCTCACACAATTACCTTGTACTAATGTATAAAAAAATTTAAAAAGTATAAATTATGGCATTCTTGGCTTTGTTTATATAAGAAATTAACTTGAGTTGTATATGGGTAACTGTGTCCTGACCTCTCTGTCAAGAAATGAGAAGTGATAAAGAAGCCTGATTGATGTAACCAGTAGGTTGTGTTAAGCAACTGAACATGTTTGAAAATGAGTGTGTCCTATACCTCCTGTATGACCCTTTGCCAGCCATGAGATAGGTAGTTTACAAATATATAGGTGGTTTTTATGCCTCATTAGGAAGAAAAATTCTGGAGTTTCTTGTCAGATTGTTAAATGATGTGAGTACCTTCTCAGGTTAGAACCATAGAGTGTCTAAACCCACCGGTTGTTTCTTTGAAAGTATTAGCTTGGGATACTATTATCATCTTGTTCAATTCATACCTTTCCTTTATTCCCAAAACATTCTTAAAAAGCAGTATGTTTGAAGATCCTACATGCTTAAATGTCGATGTGTCTGCTGCAGATCTAAAACTGTTTTATTATGTTAATGTCCATCTTCATACAACTAAAATTGCCCATTTCTCTCCTCAGCACAATAAATAAAGATCAGTTTTCAAAAAGAAAAAATGATACACTGGATCCAGAACAGTAAGTGATACTGGAGCAGCTAAATTTGTATCTTTAGAACAAAACAAATGTGTTACCATTTTGTTATTCATTTATTTTTGCTTTGGGATGAAAAATATTGATTGCTTTATTTGATAATACAGGTAGTCCTCGGTTAATGACTGGCCTATTTAGTGACTGATCAAAGTTACGGCAGTTTGAACACTCGGTCTTCAAACTTAAAGCCATTGCAGTGTCCTGCATTTATTTATATGATCGCCATTTGGACACTTTGCAGTCAGTACAAATTTATAACCCATTTCACCATCCTATATGAACTTCATAGCTGGCTTGTGACAAGCAATCAATGGAGAAATCAGCATTAAAATCCCAAGTTGTGATCAGATGTGTCACCAACCATGGCTGATTTGCTTAATTACAAAGGAATTGACATAAATCTGGCGTGGTAATATTTTCTTAACTATTAACATCTTTTAGCAATGGCGTTTCCAGTCCTAATACTTGTTAAGTGTGGATCCATTTTTGAAACTTTCATTTCATCTTAAACATTTAATTAGTTTTTTTAAAAAATACTGATTCATCTTTCCCTCTCCTGTTATATATATAAGTAGGTAGATACTGTATGTATACGCGTAAACATACTATATAAAGGTATCTTGGAGCCTGAGGTACTCCCCCCCAACCTTTTTTTTAATATACATCAACATCAATACATGAACAGTGTGTCATCTGGGTATCATTCATTTTGATACAAGTAGCAATATTAATATTTGTTACATTAGTCAAATGTATGTAATCCTAGTATTAATATGCATGTTTGTTTTAAAGTAGTTATTCAATATTTCAGTGTTCCATTTTAATGCCAATCACAACATTTGAGCATAGATAATGCTCAACCTGTAATCTTTCCATCTAGTTATTGCTTTTATTTTATTATATTAAAAATATGTATGCTAATATTCCCCCTATTTCTTATTTCTACCTCTATTTAGCTTCTAGTCAGGTCACCATAATTAATCCTAGTGTTAATATACATGTTTATATTAAGACATAGTCCGTCATTATTTAGTTATTCAATGTTTCAATATGCCATTTTAGTGCCAATCACCATATTGTTTAAACATACATAATAATACCATCTTTCAACTTCTAATCTTTCCATCTAGCTGTTGCTTTATATAAAAGTGTATATTCTTATTTCTACCTCTATTCTAGTTTTTAATCAGGCCATTATTATATTAGAAAAAAATTCCTTTCTATCATTATCTCTTGTCCATTTTAATACAATTATTATTCATTTTTTAGCTTGCTGAGGTACTTTTTTAATGGCACAGTGTAGAATTCATTTCTCAATTCTCTTAGTATGTATGAGAAAACATTTCAGTTTTAAATGATATTTTGTACTTCAAGATACTTTTTATATATTTCTGATTAAAGAATAAATAGATTTTGTCACATTGCATTATCCCTGAAACATTTTTAAAATAACTTTCAGCTGTTTTTTTAGTGCTTATGGCTCTTTTCTGTTCTAGATTTGTTGAATGTATCGAATGTGGAAGAAAGATGCATCAGATTTGTGTACTTCACAATGAAATAATCTGGCCATCTGGGTATGCTGCTTTTCCTTTCGTGTTTATTTACAATTGTAAAAATTACAAATGATATTTGGAAAAGATGCTAATAGTAAAGTTTATTGTAGTTCCATGTGATCTTTGATAACTCTCTAATAGATTAACAAAGTTGTGATGTGATTTTGTTTATTTAAAACTTTTATATAGCTGCCATCTTACATCAAACTCTGGGCAGCTCCCAACCTAAAATTAAAACAACATCAATAATAAAACCACATAATGTATGTCTCTGTTAAAGCCATAAACAAAAAATCTGGTTCCAAAGTTAAGTTTCGCCATCGGGTCCATTGTTAAATCCTCTTATCTACTTCACCATGTCTCAGAATCTGGGTGAATAGTCAGGTATTCAATGCTTTTTGGAAAGGAGGGAAGTGCCTGCCAAACTTCAAAGGGAAAGGTTTTTCATAGGGTAGGGACTGCCATGGACACACTTCCTAGACCCCATAAGATGCTATTGTTTAAGGGAAGGGGCTAGAAGTGTACTCACACAATTTGATCTGTTAGAAATGGGTAGATGTCCTTAGGGAGAGACAGTCACACTGATAACCTTGTCTATGCCATATGGGGCATCTTGAATTGTATTCAGAAGGAAACCAGGAGCCAGTGCAGCTTGCACAGCAAAGAGGCACCTATCATTGTGTGTATAGCCACATTCTGGACCAGTTGTAACTTTCAATTGATCTTCAAACTGCAACCCTAAGTAGAGTACATTGCAATAATCTAAACTGACCAAGGCAGGAGTGAGCGACCATGAGCAAGATGTTAGTATGGCTATTTAATTTAGCTTTAGTTTCCATGCACAATTTTTTAAAAATTCCAGGGGGGACAAGGTGTTTTCAACCTGGCATTTCATGAGGCAGTTGGTAATCCTGTGAGGGTATCTACACCAGGTATTGCAAGGAAATTCCCATGCACAGTCTGGGGAAGAAAGCCCTATAGTGCCAGCAGCTGTTTTGCAAAGGGCCAGGCCAGACAAGCTTGGTCAATAGCAGAGACAAGAAGTCGGCAAAGATATCAGCTTAGGCAGCAAGGACCTTGGTGTGCAGGGGGCCACAACGACATAGATGGGAGGGTGATAAGGGGGAGAGTTGAAGTTCCCCTGTGGTTGTAAGTGCAGGTGGGCTGCAACAATTTTTGATCAAGTGACTGTGGGGGCACTGCAGAGGTTGTAACTTCAGGGACTAGTTGTAAGTCTGTTCAGCCCCACTGTAACTTCAAACAGCCGTTGAACGAATCGTCGTTATGCCAATGACAACCTGTAGTGATGATATTACTATATCAGGTGAAATCGGATGTCTGCTCAGATTGTGATATACAGCAAGTCTAATTTAGGCTGTTCAGTAACAGTTTGCAATCCATGTTAATAATTAGTATATACTAGAAAATGCAGGAGAGATATTGTTATAGAAATATTTTATGTTAGGAATTTAAATTATTTTCTTCTGTTGTAGCTTTGTCTGTGATGGCTGCCTAAAAAAATCAGGACGAACTCGAAGAGAGAACAAATTTTCTGCCAGAAGTAAGTAGAGATTGGTACATTTCTCATATTTATTTCTATTTGCTTTTTTAAATAGATGTATTTATTTAAAATGTTTTATTCCTTCTGTTAATGCCAAAGCAATTTAAAGATAAGATAAAAAATGATAATAAAATCAATATAAAAAAATCAAAGTAGAAAAGTAGAATAAAAACAACATTCTGGAGGAGCCAGATAAAACTAATTCTAGCAAGCCTGAAGTAGTATTTCCCAAAGCCTTTTGTAAGAAGAGTTTCACTCAGGAGAGAGTTCGGTGATCTGACAGAGACTTCAGAAGTTTGACATACAGAAGGATATCCACTATTCTAAACAAATAGTTAGATTTTAAGAAGTTGCAAGTAGTCCTTAATGTTTGACCATAATTGATCCTGGAATTATGGTCATAAATCAAGGTACCCACATGACCAGCAGTAATTTTCCATCCTTTTTCTGTGAGGGTTGTTAAGTGAACCCATTCATTTCAATAGGGCAGTTTTTGCCAGGCAAAAACTATCATAAATGTGGATCATGTGATTTTGGAATGCCATGAATGGTCATAAAGCTGACCCCACCTAACATACGGTCTTATGGCTGTGGGGGAAGGGCAGTGTAACCAATTTATAACAGCCAGCGGTGGTTTACCAACATAAAGCACCATTCTGTGGTCCTTGTAACTTCAAATAATCGTAAAATGAACAGTCACTAAGTAAGGATAACTTGTACTTTTGGGGGAATTAGTCCCATTGTTTTCAATGAATTCTATTAACAAACTATGTTTTAGGGCTTTCATCCTTACTAACATTGTATGGCATAAACATTAGGCATCCTTTTTTATAACATGCATTGGAGAAAAAGAATTGCAGTATGTTCATCTGATCAACAATTCCAATACTAAATTCCAATAGTATTGCTCTTTGAGGAATATATGTCTTTAATAAATTATTTTTTATTTATTTTATTTTTATTCATATTTATATCCCGCCCTTCTCCGGAGACTCAGGGGGGCTTACAATTTTTGGGATACAACCCAATGCGCTCAGCAATAGCCTTCCTTCCACTGTATATGCCTGCTTATTACTAAGCAGCATTTTTACAAAGTCAGTTTATTGCCCCCAACAATCTTGGGTCCTCAATTTACCTACCCCGAGAGGATGGAAGGCTGAGTCAACCTTGAGCCTGGTGGGATTCGAGCCTGCAGTAGTTACAGGCAGCTAAATTAGAGATTTATTATCGATCATTTTATAATTAAAAAACCTGACAAACATAAAAATCTTTAACTATTGATAACCTGCCATGACAAGATATATTTGGAAACTTAGTTCTTGAAAAATGGAAAATGTTAACTTCAAGATAACAATCCAGGGAAGTTTATTTTTCAACTCAATTTTTCTGCATTCAGATGACCCCGCTCACTGACCCCAATCTGATTGTTCTGGTTTCAACATCTTCCTCAATTTGGGCTAGAACAAACTCATTGGATTGCTATATATTCTAGATGAGTTTCCTTTTTTTGCTGAGGAAGTAAAGTATATCAAATCTCCTTTGGCAACAGCTTGGACATGTCTTTTTTGTCAAAAAGTTTTTTATTTTTTTAATTATTTAAATACATCTTTGCAAGAACAATGTGGTTCCAGGTGTTTTACATTTTAAATCAATCATATCCATAATCACAAATACAACTTTCCAACATCACTTCATTATCTATTATCATTTTTATCTTTATATTCTCATAAATTACTTTATATCAGCCTCTTTATTTTTTACTCATTCTCTTTCTTCCTTAATCATATATTCTACATGTTTACAATTTAATCTATTCATATCATTTCATTAATCATTCAACATTTCATCTTAATTTATGGTTATCCCTTCTCTAATTTCCTTAGTCATATATTCTTGTAATCACCATGTTTATATTATCAAATCTGCAACAATATATCCTCATTACTGTATACAAATAGATAACAAAATATTTAATTCATTAAAAATATATTAATCAGTTACTAATTTCCTTAATCATGTATTCTTATGCTCACCATGTTTACGATTTCATACCATTCTTTAAACATTTAAAAATTCCATCTTAATTTATATCATCCCCTATTATGTTCCCCCAATATTACTTTTACCACAGTTGCTTATATTTTACTTTCTATATGTTCCCTTTCAATGCCAAATAATTAATGCCTTTCAATGCCAAATACTGTCCAATCGCCAATTCCAAATTAATATTCTTCCAAATCAATTCCTTTTCAAATTTAAAGTTTTTTTTAAAGAACTCTTTGTATTTCCCAATTTCTTCTGTTATAGTCGCTTGGGGTAGTATAGATAAAGTAAATTATTCTCACCCTTCTCCAATCACAGTTCCCAATCTCCACTCCAGCGCTGCGCTTAGATGTTCCTCAGCTGTCCCAACTTTGTAGCAGCCATCTTGGCACACTCTTCTCTCCATCGTGGCATAGAGAGCAAGCTCAGGGTTTCTACAGGGGAGTTGTGTTCTCCCCCAGAACCTCATCAGGCACCTCTCCTTAGCTTTGCCGCCCCTCAAAGGCAGCTTTTGGGGCTCCGTTTGGAACCCACAAATGGTGAGAAGCCAGCGCAGGAACGGAGACCTCCGTTTGCTGCTTCTGGTCTCGTTGTGACGTCAGCCGGAAGTCCAGCTTGGATGTGTCTTAACTTTGGTTTTGGGAGTTGTCATTTTTTAAATTACCTAGACTTTATCCCTAGGGTTTTCTGGTGCAGCATTTTCCTAGCTAAGTAAAGAATGACCCAGTTTAGATTTTTTAAGCTGAGGCTGTATTATCCTAATTGAAACCCATTACTGATGTAATTTCAGTGTGCACTTTTAAAGTTGTAAATTTATACAAAATGTAAATTTTACTTGCTCAACAAGGTAAATACTTATAACTTTCTAACCTAGGAGCCACAAGTTCAGCGTATCATTTTATAGGTTATTTTGTTGCTAGAGTAATGATACACAATTAAGCAATCTTCATTTTTGTAGGATTACCAACCACTAGACTTGGTACCTTCTTGGAAAACAGAGTGAATGAGTTTCTGAGACGACAGAATCATCCTGAGTCAGGCGAAGTCATTGTTAGGGTGGTTCATACCTCAGAGAAAACTGTAGAAGTGAAACCTGGAATGAAAGCAAGGTAATTTTCCTTAAACCTTCAAATGGCATGGTTTTTTTCTGTTTGAATATTAAGTTGTGTTATTGGTACATTTGTCTAAACAATAAATGTTATTTTGTTAGTCAAAAGAACTTGCAGCATAACATTTGATAGTTTCATTTTTAAACATTTTGAGTGATTAGTGCTACTTTTGCAACAATTCAACAGATCTACAATTTATTGCATATTTTGAGCTGTTTTCAGATAGAATATTATTGATTTAAAAGAAGAGATTGGAAGGAAATGGTAAAAATTAGGCTTTGGACGATCAAATAACAAGTTTATTAAAAAGTTGGACCAATGAACATTACCTTTACTTGTTTGTTTGTGCAATTGATTTATATCATGTCAGATTTCTACAATGCTCTGTACTTTTGAATGGCTTTAGTTAGGTTAGGTTTATTTATATGTTGTTTTACTATAAATGATTCCCATAGAGAAAGTTAAAATATAGCAGAACAAAATAGATAAAAGTGAATAAATGATTAAAATAAAATGATAAAAGAATACATTGGGCAGCTTCCATATTACAGCATTCTATAACATATGATAGTATTAAATTTTCTAGCATTGCTTTATATTATGCCTTTTAATTTTGCAGATTTGTAGATAGTGGAGAGATGGCAGAACAATTCCCTTACCGAACAAAAGCACTCTTTGCTTTTGAGGAGATCGATGGTGTAGATTTATGCTTTTTTGGCATGCATGTTCAGGAGTATGGGTCCGATTGCCCTCAACCCAACCAGAGGTATTAAAAAAATAAATTCTTTTTTTTATGATGATGATGATGATGATTCTTAAAATTAGATTATTGCTACATAAATGCCTGAGAAATGGATCTTTTTGTAACTGTATCAGGTATATACCCTTTAATACATCTTCCCCCTTCCTGCCTTGCCTGCATCACTTGTCTTTCTCCAAGTTTGAATCATTCCCACATATTTAACAGGAAGATTTTATTAAATTACACTATTACACTGCAACTATTGCAGTTTGTATGGCAGACCATACCAAGAGAATTACATTATTCCAGAGCTATGGTAATAGCTTAAAAATCTTACATGAGAACTAGGTAAACATAGTTAGATTAAGGTACTAGTTTTAAAAGGAGACTATGAAAGGTGAAGTTAAGACGAATTTCTTAATGGAAGAAAAAGGAAATAATTGAATACTGCAAGATACTTCTGATTATAGATTATGAACTTTTTCTCTTCTTTAGGCGAGTATACATATCTTACCTTGACAGTGTTCATTTCTTCCGCCCTAAATGCCTGAGGACTGCTGTCTATCATGAAATTCTGATAGGTTACCTAGAGTATGTTAAGAAATTGGGGTAAGTTTCCTATTTTATTATAGTGTATGCTATTGTGTATTGAAACTTAAAAACATGGAGTATTTTTGGGTTAGTGAACAGATTTATAATTGTAAAGTCAATTGTATTTAGGACAAGTGGACAGAAAGTTTGTGGAACACCAAATAAGATGTTTCTAGACCATGTTGCTGATCCCTTCTCTGTAGCAGCCAGAAGATAAAATATATTTTCAGCATGTATTTTAAAATCTTGGGCGTAGATATGCTTTGATTAGTACACTACTAGTAGCATACAAGAATGCATTTTTTGTTTCTTTACTGAAGAATGCATATATGAAATTCCCAAGAGAGGATTGTTATTAGAATAAAATGAAAGAATTCCTGAAATACTGTCATTAAGGCAGTTAATTTATGTCATTATTATAAAGATCAACTGTAACTTAGATGGATCACCTTGAGAGTAGTGTGTGAATCTTAATAATGAGTTCCACCACATGTTTATTGGACCCGTGCCCTTCCTGGTTGGTTTACGCCTCCAGGGAGGTCACCTGCGGCTGGCTCCGGGCAGTGGTCAAAGCTTCATTAAGGGAGGGTGTCTTCCCTGCTGCCCTGAAAGAGGCGGTGGTGAGACCCCTCCTGAAGAAGCCTGCCCTGGACCCAGCCGTGTTAGACAACTTTCGTCTGGTCTCCAACCTTAGTTTGTGGTGGCTCAGCAGTTGTTCCTGGATGAAGCAGACTACCTAGATCCTTACCAATGGGGTACAGCAGCATTGGTCGCTGATGGATCATCTCTGGAGGGTTTGGGACGGGTTTTTCCTCTGTCCTGGTCCTGTTAGACCTCTCAGTGGCTTTCGATACCATCGACCATGGTATCCTGTTGCGGCGCCTCGGGGGATTGGGAGTGGGGGGCACTGTTTTGCAGTGGTTCTCCTATCTCTCGGGCTTGCAATGGTGTTGGCAGTGGGGCAGAGGGACTCGAGGGCTCTCACTTGTGGGGTCCCCCAGGGGTCGGTTCTCTCGCCCCTCTTGTTCAACATCTATATGAAGCCGTTTGAGATCATCCATGGCTTTGGGGTGAGGTATCATCAGTATGCTGATGATACCCAGCTCTATCTCCACCCCAAACGGCGTCAGTGATGCCCTCTCTGTGATGTCCCGTTGTCTGGATGCTGCGGACCTGGATGGATGGAAACATGCTTCGACTCAACCCGGCCAAGACTGAGTGGCTGTTCATACCGGCATCTCGGTCCAGTCAGGAGATTCCATCATTGGTCATGGGGGGAGAGGTGTTGCCCCCTATGGAAAGAGCTCGGAACCTGGGGGTCCTCCTGGACTCATGGCTCAAGTTAGAGGAGCAGGTGGGAGCCGTGGCCAGGGGAGCCTTTGCCCAGGTCCGGCTGGTTCGCCAGCTACACCCGTTTCTGGACCGAGATGCCCTGCGCACAGTCACTCATGCTCTTGTGACCTCCTGACTCGACTACTGCAATGCTCTCTATTTAGAGCTGCCCTTGAATGTCATCCGGAGATTGCAGCTGGTGCAGAATGCAGCCGCGCAGGTGGTGATGGAGGTTTCCTGATACTCCCATGTTACATCCCTCCTGTGCGACTTGCATTGGTTGCCGGTTGCCCTCCGGGTGAGATTCAAGGTTTTAGTATTAACATTCAAAGTCCTACACGGCATAGGTCTGAGATATTTGAGGGAGTGTCTCTTGCCGACATTGAGTACCAACCACCCTGTTCGAGCACACAGACAGGGGCTTCTCCGGGTGCCGTCGGCAAGTCAATGCCAGCTGGCAGCGCCCCGGGGACAGGCTTACTCTGTAGCGGTTCCTGCCCTATGGAATAAACTACCCCTGGGGCTCCGCCTGGCCCCTGACCTTCGCACCTTCCGCCACGACCTGAAAATCTGGCTATTCAAACGGGCTGGGCTGATCTCCTGGGGGGGGGGTTAAATTTTAAACGGTATACTGGGGTTTTAACTTAAATTAGACTTGTGACTATTTAATATTGTTTTAAATTAATTTATTGTTGTGTTTTGGTTTTAATTGTGAGCCGCCCCGAGTCCTCGGAGATGGGGCGGCATACAAGTCTAAATAATAAATAAATAAATAAATAAATAAATTTATATTAGAATACTGGTAGCACTTTATTAAAGGCTTCATTAATGCTTTAATTGTTTTGGAAGAGAAATTTAAGGCTAAATTATGTGTGATATGTTGTTAAGCTAGTTTTAATCTTAAGTTTAAAATTAGGAAAGGAAAATAGTTTAAATAAAAGACAGCATATAAAAAAGTATTACTCTTATAAAAGGAAATTCTGATTATGCTTACATCATTATGGTGTTTTCTGTGCATCTGTGAGCAGAGAGAATGCAGTTAATTGTATTCATTGCTTTGTTTCTTGGTTTATCTCAATCATAACTAATTTTGATTTTGGAAAAATAACTTTTCAATGACAAGTTAAGCATGTCTTGTGTTGAGTCTGTCTGTGTATTTACGAACAAGGTTTTTATATGATTCCAAAAATAGAATATGTGGAAGAAGTGTGCTCCAAATATTTATAATCATTAATATAAATTAAAGCAGAAATTATTTGGTAACATACTGAAAATATGGTGTGAATATTTTCCAAGGGAAGGGAATATGTTTGTCTTATTGCCAATTCAATCTGCTAATCAAGCTATAAAATCCTATATGATTAAAGATAGTCCTCAAATACAATAATAATTGAGTCCAAAATTACAATCATAAGTCATTAAGTGAGTCTGTACGTGACCATGCTCAACTTTATAACTTTTTTTGCAGCAATCATTAAATAAACTCGTAATTACCATTAGACATTTTTTGCTGGAAACCAGAAGTAAACCCCAAAAGTTGGCCTCCCCAAAAAAGCATGAAAATCGCAGTCACAAGACATTGCAAATGGGCATACATGGAACTCTGTTGCCAAGTGCCCAAAATACAATAACATGAGAGGGAATGACAGAGAGAAAGCTTCTGAATCCCTTTTTATTTATTACTTCTGAGCTTTTCAGATATGACATAGTTATATTTCAGAGTCAGCTATCTTGTGGTACATTCTTGGTTTGAAAAGGTAACAAATGATAATAAAGTAAGTATATTTTAAATAAATGTATAATAGAACTAATAACTTATTTCTTCATTATTAGCTATACAACTGGACATATCTGGGCTTGTCCACCTAGTGAAGGAGATGATTATATTTTCCATTGCCATCCTCCTGATCAAAAAATTCCCAAACCAAAACGACTGCAAGAATGGTATAAAAAGATGTTGGATAAATCCGTGTCAGAGCGCATTGTCCATGATTATAAGGTTGGTTGTGCATTAGTTGAAGTATCGCATTTGTTTACCTGTTTATTCCTAAGTCATAGTACTTCAGAAAAATATAAAAAATTATTTGGAAAGCAATATAGCATCTAGTTTTGATGTTTATGAAACCTATTTGAGATTGTCAAATACGAGTGGTAAAAATAACATTTCATCTTTCTACATGTACAAGTGTGCATTAAATAAGAAAAAAAATCTAAAAGATACATAATACAGATTGAGAAGGCTTGAGAAACTGGACCTTATAAAGTATAATATATCATTACAATTTTATATATTTATCTAATGCAAATATGTAAGCATATATATTTCTATAACTATTGTGTTTTTTAACCTACTGCATTTTTTATAAATGAAACCCATATTTAATTATATTTGTCCATATAAAGTCTACGTCTATAATCTTCCATAGATGGCAAGTGTAATCAGGTCTTTAATCCAGTGATCTCCAACCTTTCCGGCTTTGTGGGCCAGTGGAAAGGGGGATAGGAGATGGTTCTACGTGAGTAGTGGGCAAGTGCACATGCGCGTGGAACTCCATTTGTGTAAGTAGCAGGGATGCACACCTGCCGCTCGCACAGTTGCAGCTATATGCACGGCTGCTGCTCACAGGAGTGAAACTGCATATGCACTCGCCCACCACTTCCATAGCCCAGTTCCAAACATGCCATGGTAGTGGGTCATGGCCTGGGGGTTTTGGACCCCTGCTTCAATCCATTGAGAGAATGGGAACATACAGGCATCTTTCTAATGCTGTAGTGTTAGTTTTTTAGCCATAATAAGGGCAGAGAGAATCCTTGTACATTGTCCAGTTGTCAAATTCCATGTAATAGATATGTAGTTTAAAAGAATATTATCCTTTGAAAATTTTAGCTTTTGCCGCACAATTCTCTTGGCATGATTACCCTTATTCCAATCGTCTAACCCATGCCTATATGGTCTATTATTTTCTCCCCAAATTTTAGTAATTATAGAACCTTATAAAAATATGTGTTTTAAAGAATTGTTGTCCTTATTACATCTCCAACAAATGCTTTCTTAGATGGTCCCCATCTATACAATTGTCATGGAGTCTAATAAATTCTAAATATTATTTAGAATTATAAGTCATAGTTCAAGGTACCATCAACACTTTTAATATAGAAATAAAGACACTCTTCCAGTGTCTAGGCCAGGGATCCCCAACTCCGGGGTCACAGATTGATACTAGTCCACGGCCCACTAGGAACCAGTCCACACCAGTGAGCAAAGCTTTATATGTGCCTGTGTGGGATCTAGGTAACACATGAAGCAACACCCTTGTCACTCTGCAGAAATTCCCCCTTCCCCCAGAACTGGTCCCTGACATGTCCCTGACATCCAGGGGCCACTAGGGAAAGCAATATAGGGATCTATATTCAACTCATCTCTTAATGTCTGCATATCAAATTCACTTATTGATGACAATTATCAATAAAAACCAGTGATAGGATTTTTTTTTTAATTTTAAAGGATTTAACAAGTTGTTCTGGTATCTCAGGTTTTAGTATTTCAGAAGCGGAAAATGCTTCAGGTCCAAACAGTTTGTGTGTATGTGTAAGAGAGAGATTTTTTTTTTCGTTTTATTTTTCTGTTGTGTTTTTTCATTTGTTTTTGCTTTTTCTGTTACTTTAAAAGTAACAAAAAATTAAAAAAAATAAAAATTTTACTGTTTTCAGATTGTTAAATGTGTGCTGAAAAATATTTTGTGTTGCAGGATATTTTTAAACAAGCAACAGAAGACCGTCTAACAAGTGCAAAAGAGCTGCCCTACTTTGAAGGAGATTTCTGGCCAAATGTTCTAGAAGAGAGCATTAAGGAATTAGAGCAAGAGGAGGAAGAGAGGAAAAGGGAAGAGAACACTAGCAATGAGAGCACTGATGTAAGAAAATAGCTTCTATCAAAAATTCATCTGTGACATTTTAAAATGTAGAAGTAGAGAAAATAAATGATGTATTTTGCTCCAGAAATGTTGATAAATTAATGGACGCAGAGGAGCAAGTGACTCAGGCCCAACCAGAAGCACTTTATTTTAATTCGGGAATAACATTAAAATCACTAGAAGGATGTTCCATGTGCCACTGTTACCAATCGTGTAGTGAGATTAAGTCATGGCTATAAGTCTTGTTTGGCTCTTTCAGAAGGTCTGTGCTGAATTAATGAAGGTTTCTTGAACTGGTTCTTCTGGGAAGGGTAAGACCTTAAATAAAATTTAGTTTGCCACTCTCAAACTTCACTTTGTTCATTTTCAGGTTAGCAAAGGAGATAGTAAAAATGCCAAAAAGAAAAACAACAAGAAGACGAGTAAAAATAAGAGCAGTTTAAGCCGTGGTAACAAAAAGAAGCCAGGCATGCCCAATGTCTCCAATGATCTTTCCCAGAAACTCTATGCCACTATGGAAAAGCACAAAGAGGTAAGAGTGAAGTAAACACTTCCAAGCCTCCTAAAATGAGTTTGGAAGGGAGGGGTTGGTGAAGGAAATGTAAGACAAAGTTGGCAAGTGAGACTAAAAAGACAATAAAACATGCTCTTGGACTCGTGAATAACAAAGCTAGCAGAGTACCATTGGCTTTTTAGAAACTAATAACTTTGTGTGGCTTTTTAAACCACTACTATTATGTGTATCTACAATATTGACCATTTTTGCCAAATTGTAGGATGGGAGTGCAGTATAAAATATATTCATGGGTTTATAGGCTAAAGCAGTGGTTGCCAACCGGTGGTCCGCGAGAAAACCTTGGTGGTCCACAGAGAAATGTCACCCCCAGAGCACCACCCCCCAAAACAATCCAGGCTGCGGGGGAACACAAGGCTGCACTGCCCACATGGCCCATGGGAACACAAGGCTTGCGTCGCTTGCATTAGGAACAACACGAGCTAGTGAGGGGAGGGGAGAAAAGGCGGAGGGGGGAACTTGCCTGGCCACCGGGTTGCTTCTTCTGCTTCTTCTTCTGCTTTTGGCTGCATGCAAGGAAAGCAGCAAAAGTCTTCTCTCCCCCAAACTCCGTCAGAAATTAGTCTTTGGGACCCTGCAAGGCATCCTGCTCCAAGAGGCTGCATCAGCAAAGACTCATTTCTGGTGGAGTTTGGGGGGAGAGAAAGAAAGACTTCTGCTGCTTTCCTTGCATGAAGCCTGAAAATGGAGCTCAAAAGCAGACTAGGAATGTGCTGCCTTGGAGGGGTGGGTGAGGGGGAGAGAAAGAGAAAGAAAATCATCAGCCCTCAAGGTTAGATCGGATCTCTCTTCCCCACTCCCTCTGAGAACGGAACTCAAAACACTAACGGTAATGAAATGTTGCCTGCATCCACAACAGTGTAAAATTGTAAAATGACATTTTTTTGGCCCTGACTTATTCTATACAAATTCAACCAATAATTTATCATTTCCAGGTAAGATTAAATAAAATCATGTTTTAGCTAAGCCCTCATACACATGTACTACCTCCTACTTGCCATTGATTATAACTGGATCACTAAAGAAAACCAAATGACTGCATTTCAGTGTTTAGTTAGTACATTGCTACAAATTATACTTACTACTATAATAAGCATTTGATGAAATTGAAAAAAAATTAAAACCTGTGTCTGATTCCTGTAACCTATACAAACATTTAACATTGACATTAAAAGCATAAATTATCAAACATTCTATATTCAAAGAATGTGGCTTAGAAGAGAACCTAAAATAGGCCCGTCTCTTTTACAGGTATTCTTTGTGATCCGTCTCATTGCTGGTCCTCAAGCCAACTCTCTGCCTCCCATCATTGAACCTGACCCACTTATTCCGTGTGACTTAATGGATGGGCGTGATGCCTTCCTTACCCTTGCTAGAGACAAACATCTTGAGTTTTCTTCACTACGAAGAGCAATGTGGTCAACTATGTGTATGCTAGTAGAGCTGCATACACAGAGCCAGGACCGTTTTGTGTACACCTGCAATGAATGCAAGCACCATGTGGAGACAAGATGGCATTGCACTGTTTGTGAGGTATGCCTAACCTATAGTGAAGCAGCTGGTTAAACTTGCATTTCAGGAATTTCTTTTGCCTGCTAGTACGTGCTTAATCATTGGATAATAAATATATAGGTACCTCTGTCATCTCAATATAGTTCCTTTCTACTTACTAACTTTATAATATGACAGTGAATGAAATGAAGGAATCCCTACTAAAGAGAGTAAATTACCTATTTTATTTACCTGAGAATTCCATGGGCTTATGCATATATATCAATATGAAATAGGAGAAAGCCCTTGATTTGTGATTCTTTCTATATTGAGCCATGGTAGCGCAGTGGTTAGAGTGCAGTACTACAGGCTACTTCAGCTGATTGACTGCAGTTTGGCAGTCCAAATCTCACCAGGCTCAAGGTTGACTTAGCCTTCCATCCTTCCGAGGTGGGTAAAATGTGGAGCCAAATTGTTGGGGGCCATATGCTGACTCTGCAAACTGCTTAGAGAAGGCTGTAAAGTGGTATATAAGTCTAAGGGCTTTTGCTATTGCTATTAGTACCAATGCATTATTACTTTCTGTGATCTTCACTGTATAGTTTTGATACACTATTAACTCTAATAAGTATTTGGTTAACTTGCCCAGCTTGCCTATTTTAATAAGTTTTTCTGCTAGGGTTAGAATGCAAAGATGCTTAGGTGCATAAAATATAAGACTTTTTTCTGAGATAACTTTACTATTACCATATTGAAATTGGTAGAACATAAATAATGTACATTACTATATTATTTATTTAGAGATGATAAGCTAGTTAACTTCCGTTGGTCTAAAGTTCCAAGTAACTGACTATATTAATTTCTGTGTTTAGGATTATGACTTGTGCATTACCTGCTATAACACTAAAAACCATGAGCACAAGATGGAAAAACTGGGCCTTGGTATTGATGATGAAAGCAACAACCAACAGACAGCCACCACTCAGAGTCCTGGTGATTCACGTCGCCTGAGTATCCAGCGCTGCATCCAGTCCTTAGTTCATGCCTGCCAGTGTCGCAATGCCAACTGTTCACTGCCATCTTGTCAAAAGATGAAGAGAGTTGTCCAGCACACCAAAGGCTGCAAACGCAAAACCAATGGAGGGTGTCCAATTTGCAAACAACTCATTGCTCTTTGCTGCTACCATGCTAAGCACTGCCAGGAGAACAAGTGCCCAGTGCCATTTTGCCTAAATATCAAACATAAACTTCGTCAGCAACAGCTTCAGCATCGCCTACAACAGGCCCAGATGCTCCGGAGGAGGATGGCAAGCATGCAGAGGACAGGCATAGTAGGACAACAGCAAGGGTTGCCTTCACCTACACCAGCCACACCAACTACTCCAACAGGCCAGCAGCCACCAACTCCTCAAACACCACAGCCTCAGCCTCCACCACAGCCTGCTTCACAACCACAGTCTGCACCTCCTAATAACATGCCTCCATATAGCATTGCAAGAACTCAACCTCCTGGTGCTGTGTCTCAAGGCAAGGCGGGTGGCCAGGTAACTCCTCCAACAACTCCTCAGACTGTTCAGCCACCTATCCAGGGTCCTCCTGCAGCTGCTGTGGAAATAGCCATGCAGATACAACGAGTAGCAGATCACCAGCGGCAGATGGCTCATGTTCCAATCTTCCAGAGGCCTATTCAACACCAGATGCCTCAAATGAATCCAATACAGCCTATGAGTGTAACGCCACCTCAGATGGCCAGAGGTCCTGGTGGGCACATAGACCAAGGGATGGGATCAACAGGAATACAGCAACAACCAGCATGGGCCCAAGGTGGGTTGCCACAACCACAGCAACTGCAGCCAGGAATGCAAAGACCGACCATGATGTCAATGGCCCAATCTGGACAGCCAATGAATATGTCACCGCAACCAGGAATGGGTCAGGTACCTGGTACAGCTCCATCAAAACCAGGCTCTCTGCCTCAGGCAGCCTTACAAAACCTGCTGCGGACTCTCAGGTCTCCCAGCTCTCCCATGCAGCAGCAGCAGGTGCTTAACATCTTGCATTCAAACCCTCAGTTGCTAGCTGCTTTTATTAAGCAGCGAGCTGCCAAGTATGCGGGTAACCCAAATCCACAAGGCATGCCGGGACAGCCTGGAATGCCTCAGGGCCAGCCAGGTCTGCAGCAGCAGCAGCAGCAGCAGGTCATGCCAGGACAACAAGGTGTTCACTCAAATCCAGCCATGCAGAACATGAATCCAATGCAAGCAGGTGTTCAGAGGCCTAGCATGCCTCAGCAGTCACCGCCTCAGCAGCCTCCACCCCAACAAGCCATGGGTGGGATGAATCCTCAGGCACAGCCAATGAACATGAATCATTCGGGGATATCTCCCCAGTTCCGGGATCTCCTGCTAAGACGACAGATGATTGAACAACAGCGGCAGCAGCAGCAGCAGCAACAAGGAACAGGACCCAATTTAGGTCCTGGCATAGCCAATCATAACCAGTTCCAACAGCCTCAAGGAGTTGGGTATCAGCAGCAGCAGCAGCAACAGCAGCGAATGCAGCATCATATGCAGCAGTTGCAGCAAGGAAATATGGGACAGATGAGCCAGCTTCCTCAGGCCATGAGTGCAGACACAGGATCAAATTTGCAGCAGGCTTACCAACAGCGATTACTCCAACAGCAAATTGGATCCCCAGCGCAGCCGAATCCTATGAGTCCTCAGCAACACATGCTTCCTAATCAGGCCCAGTCCCCACACTTACAAGGTCAACAGATTCCATCATCGCTTACCAATCAAGTTCGTTCTCCACAGCCTGTCCCCTCACCACGCCCCCAATCCCAGCCACCCCATTCCAGCCCTTCCCCTAGGATGCAGCCTCAACCTTCTCCACATCACGTCTCCCCACAGACCAGCTCCCCACATCCAGGATTGGTAGCTGCCCAAGCTAACCCCATGGATCAAGGGCACTTTGCCAGCTCGGACCAGAGTGCAATGCTTTCTCAGCTTGCTAATAATCCAGGCATGGCAGGGCTCCATGGTGCAGGTGCCACAGAACTGGGACTCAGCTCAGATAATTCAGACTTAAATTCAAATCTTTCACAGAGTACACTAGACATACGCTAAGATACCTTGTAGCATTTTGGGAGCAAAAAAAAAAACTTATTTTCACAAGGCGTTTTGTACTGAAGACAATTTTTTGAATCTTTCTTAGCAGAACATTTTCCCTGGGATACACCTGAAATCTGCAACAATAGTTTGTGGTTTTAAAAACAAACAAAAAAAAAACCCCAACTAAAATGGGGGACAATGGAATACAAAGAAAATATATTTTTGTTATGGCTGGGACTGTAACCAGTCCTTTTTTTTTGTTTTTGTTTTCCCTTCGCGTGCGTTGGGGAGGTGCTTGGGAGTGGATAGTTGTTTGGCTGCTGACCAAATGACTTCCTTCACTAGCCTCCAATAGGTTTTATTTTTTTTAAATTAATGAAAATATGTAATATTGATAGTTATAATTTACTGAGGCAAATGGTTAACTTTTCCCTATTCTGGTTTTCCTCTTGTCTACTGCAAAAACAAAAACAACAAAAACAAAACAAAACAAAAAGAACATTACCTAAACTGGAGGACAAAAAGGTGAATGTTGCTTTAAAATTACAGTGCATATATATATATATATAAATATATATATATAAATATATATTAAAGATAAATACCAATTTTCTTCCTTGGTTGGAAAGATGTCAATTCTTTTAAAAACTGTAAAAAAAATATTAAGAAATCCAGTCTCCCCTCCGAAGTCTACTTTTGTCCTCCAAGAATTTTCTATACCAGAGTCTGAACTTAAACTTCAAGTATTAAAATTTGTACATGTAGAAAAGAAAACTTTTTTGCAAATATATGGGGGCAGCTGCCAAATGGATGTAGTATATATATTGTGGTTTGTTTTCCTGAAAGATTTTTTGTTATTTTTACATCTAACAAAGGAAAAAACTAAAGAGGGTAAGAAACTATTCCAAGGGTAAAATTTTAACCTGAGTGAAAATCCCTGGGGTTTCTTCTTTATGCTTGCTTTCTCTTTCCCTTCCTTCCCTTTTTCTCCTCTTCCATTTTCTGTAAAACTTGAAAATAGAAAGCAAAAAACCCTCAAATGTTGTAAATCATGCAATTAAAGTTGATTACTTATAAATATGAACTTTCGATCACTGTATAGACTGTTAATTGATTTCTTATTACCTATTGTTAAATAAACTGTGTGAGACAGACTGGTTTTTTATGCTTCCCTTCTTCTTTTCCCTACGGTTGGTGCTTATTTTACAATGGGGAAAGAAGATGGTATGCTTTTACAGACAACCTATGGAAATCCAATCCATGTGTATATACTAGTGTTTGGTCTTTTTTAAAGGTGGGTATTTTAGACTGTAATGAAGATGATGAATGTCCATTTTGGTGTGCCTTTGTATGTGCTTTTATTTGTGCTTTGAAAAGTACAAGACATTTTTAATATCCAGGTGGGATGCTAATTGCATATTTGACTTGGTTGCACTTCAGTCTCAAGCAAACATATTCAGTGTGCACATTTTTGAGCTGTGCAGGCTTATTCTTCTGTGATTCAGGAAGTTGCTTTGCACTTTCATTCAAGAGTTTTGAAAGTAATAAAAATTTCAGGCACATCTTGACCACTCCAGCAGTTACAGATTTTAATTATAAAAATGATTTGATACATCCTTCACCAAAAACAGCAGTTTTGTTGTTTGAAGCTTTTCATGCCCACTCACTTAAATGGAGTAAATAATTCTTAGCTACACATCTGTGTACAAGGGATCTAAAGATACATTTTGATTTCTTCTGATGTGGGTGGACCTGAGAATCTGAGGAAGTTGCATTGTCATGTATTAACATATGGAAATTCTGTCATCTTGATGTCTACATGTGCTGGTAAAGATAAGGGCTTCTAAATTATATATGGCATCTTGTATCCATTTCTGGATTGGCTCAAAACTATAGTCATGCTCTTATTTTGGGTATCCCCTAGAAATGACCAATGTCATCTTAGATTAGCAAATTAGAACATTAGTGATTGAATATTAAGTAAAGATAAAAGGATACAGATAAGTTTAACATGGAAATACTAGCAGAAAAGAGAAAAACAGGAATATACAATTCCTAGTACAAATATAATTCACATAGAATATGTTAAATTGTACACGTGCAATGGTCTGTAGTATCAAAATTCAATTTAAGTTGAAAAGGTGGTCAGTATAACTTGGATGAATAACTATTTTGCCAAATTTATCTTTTGTATTTGTTAGAGTAGATTTGTATTCATTAAGCATTTCTTGACCAGTTCAGTTACAATGAACCCCTCCTCTCCAAGGTACTTATGACCTGAATTTGAAGTTCTGATGGTCAGTCCCTGTCCCCTTGCAATCAGGTGATGATCACATTTTTGGTACTTTGGAGCCAGCCCACATTAACAGCTGTTTGCAGCACCCTACAGTCATGTGACTGATTTTCTACATTTTTGCCAGTTTCTGGGGGAAAAGTCCATTGTGGAAAATGGGTTCTCTTAACAACTGCTGAAAAAAATATAAAATCAGGTTGATCATATGGGTGCCAAAACTTAACAACTGCCATGACATACAACAGAAATGCCAGACTCCATTAACAGTCATAATTTAAGCTGACCTTGCTGGTTCCATATTTTTAAAAGAGTTTATAGTAATCTTAATCTGTTCAGTCAATGGATGTGTTTTATATCATGCTATTTTTAGGGCTTAATTACAATTAGCAATGAGAAATGTTCCTCTAGAAGAATTAAATATTTGGCACTTCTTAGTTCAACTGGGCTAAATTTTAATTATGTTTTTGGGTAGTGTAGAAAGATGGAAATATTCCTGTCTGAAGGCTCCATTCTCTTTCACGGTAGCATCTAAACTCAGAAACTTCTTAATCTCAGCCATTTTTAGGTTGAATTATTATTTTGTCTTGTAGAACCAACATAGATGTATATTTTTTACAAAAATGTTTACATCTCCTTCAAAACTGTTTAGGAATCATTGTAATTTGTATATTTCCCAGCTAAGAGCTGTACAAAAAGTTACATCTATTTTTTTATGATGAGATTTCTGTTTGATATGAAATCATAGCACAAGCAGAGCTATCTCTAAATTAAGATTAGTGATAATATTAAATCAATAATTAACTTAATAGGTGCATAGGATGCATTGTTGAATTGAGAAATACATGTGAATTACGTGCCTTTGAGGTATTGGATGATACCTTATCAAATGTCAATCTGCGTTGGGATTAAAAGATAGTGATAGTAGAAGACAAAAATAGTGTTGAATACCGCAGAGCGCAAATCTACACAAATGTCATGTCTGGATTGGTACCTATTCTATCAGCTATATCGTTTTCCCAGCATCCTGAGATAATCCAAGTAAGGTATGAGTAGATATTTCCAAGTTATATAAAAGATTATACCTGACTAGGTAAAAAACAGCACAACTTTGAGGACCCTTGCCTCTCTCTGTATGGGAGTATTCATGACCATCTTTAAATTGCTCTGACACATTGAGGTAGAAATAGAATATATCAACTACTGGAAGGAAGAGTTGGAAATAACCTGCCATTATGGAATTTGGATTTTGTTGGTATGAGTAAAAATTGACTCTGCCAAATAACTAGATGTGGTTTCTTGAGAACATACTCTGAAAGAACGCATTTTAATTCCTAAAGGTTTATTACTCTTGGTGAAAACTAAGTCATCTGAGTTCTGATTTGCATATCATATTGTATCATGTATATCTAATCATGAAGTTGTTCCTAAAGAACTAATTGTTTAAAGATAGGGGAACTACTATATCCTCCCACTCTTCTGCAAAATCAATGATAATATTACCACCATATTGGTGAAACATTTTTGGCATTTTGGCATCTGACAAGCTAGGCAAAAGGTAGGTTATTATGAAGATTTAAACTTGGATGCCACCTGATTCTCAATGGCTCTGAGCAACTCTCCATAATCAAGATAAAATTTACAGTAAAACTAAAAAGATGACAAGTGCAATGAAGTGAAAGGTATGCCAAAAGCCTTGGTGAGGTGCCAGGTCTTCATAGCTTTTCTTAACAGTGGAATAAGAATGGAAGAGGGTTAACAGGGTGTATCAAAAGTCAGACCTCATAGATGAGTTGTTTTTTCCCCAGTGAAAACGTTGAAGTACTTGGGAGTCCAAAGATCATATGGCATATGGCAACCAGTTTGAATATTTAATGTACTATAATATATTGTCTACGGGCCTGGTTTTTTGATTGCCCTTTATATGTACTGGTAGATCTTTGAGGAACTTGCAGTGACTCACATGTATTCCCAATTACAGCAGCAATAGATTGCTTTCCCTGGTCTTGTAGCTGACATTTAAAGTTTTGTATGAAAAGACTGATTATTTCCAAAAAGGAAGAGTTTATATAATTTCAATAGAACACTCCATTTGGTAGATCTTGGTTTATAGCTCCTATTAGCTATAATCTGCTGCCTCTTTATTTGAATTTTAAAATGAGGCAAGATGAGAACCATTTTTGTTTTGTTTTTGTATATAATCTGCTATCCTTTGTATATAAATAATTTTCAGAGAAAAATTGAAGAATTTAAAAGACCTAGTATATTAATCGTAATCACTTCCACGAAAAATTTGAATTAAGCATCCCTTTGGTAGGTTTTGGCTGTCTCTTCAAGTAGGTGTATATTATCCTGCATTTCAGTTATGCAATCATTTTATATAGTTGTGCATAAAGAGGAGAAATCAGGATTTCTTACTGGAGTAGTAACTTCGATAACATTTATGTTAAGAAGTAACACGTGAAAGAAGGAAAACAGGCTAGATAGTATAAAAAATTTGACTTTATTCTGATTTGGTGCTCCTGTGCTGAACCAAGAAGTTACAATTATATTCATATTTTAATATTGCTGCATATTGTAGCATATACTTTTCATAATATGTGTGACTATGTTCCTTTTCTCTTTACCATATTATCTTGCAGCAGCCCAGAATTCTTTTTAAATTATCTTTCAGTTTCTGAAAATACAGCGCATGAGTATGTTAAAATTCCATGAGGTTGCTGCCACTTTCTATGTCTCCAACTATCCCCTTGATCCCTAAAGTAGCCTACCAAGTGTATAAGATTCTTACTTTAAACCTGTCCTAATATTTTTAACAACAGCATCATTGGCAAAAGCTGCGTATCTAAAAATTTCCTGCCTTAGAGATGGAAGTGTCAGCAAGTGCATTGTAAAGATTACAAGTTTTTCCTTACTTGTGAAGAAGCACTTTTAATATTTTACCCTAAAACTGTTTCTGAAGTAGTTTGAAAATTACTGTATTTGCAGAAAGCACTTAATAGAAATAAAGATGCCAAATATTAAATATTAAACAACCCTTGCAGAGAGATGGGAGTAAAATTTAATAAATATATAGTCTGATTTAGCTGAAGATAATATATCCTTTTATATCACGTACAGCTTTACCTAATAATTCCACTTTACAAGCTTCAATTAAAGCCTAAACAAGCTTGCAAAGTAGATTATACTTTTGCATTTATTCCTACTTTACAGTTATATGATTACAGCAAATCTTTACTGCCAAGTGAAATCAGTCAGATTAGTCATAAGAAATAGAGATCTGAATTAAGACAATATTGCATTTATCTTCAAAATGTAGAGTTGTATCTCTTAATGGAGCCTCTCATGCTATTAATATCTGGTGCTTTTTTTCTTTTATTATATACATTGATGTTTTAGTTTGTTTCAGTTATAACATTCTCATGTTTACTTTTCTACTACAGTTTCCCTCTAAATTTTATTGGCTGTAACATTTATTTTTATATGATGTTATCAATAATGTAATGGTTACCTTAAAAATAAGATAGTTTTCTGCCCTGAAGAACTTTAAACTAGAAAACAGAACAGCCTTTGTACTTTTGGTAGGAGAGTTCTCTTCATAGGTGAATTTAACAAGGCAAGAAAGTGAAAAGTGAGAGAGGACACTGCTATATTCAAAGCAAGTGATCAGTCATGTAAGAAAAAAATAGAAAAAAAAGGTTGCAATGTTTATCATACAGACTTCACATTATTTGATGATTATTGGGGACAAAGGAGTGCAAGATAAAGATTATTCAGTGTAATGGATAGTGATATTATGTAATGAGTGTTTGGAAGAAATACTGTAGACATATCAGCCCATGGTGTCCTGAAGCATCTGGCAAGATCTGGCCTTGAAAATGATATTTCATAGTGATTCCAATCTGCCTGTCAGGTGATGTTAATGTCAAGTGATTTCTGTTTGGACCCTTAGGCCATTGATCTGTGATATCCTACAAAGTTCCATCTTGTTTCCCATGCTTTTTAACAACCATGTGAAGCTTATGGCAGAGTTTTGAGATAGTATGCAATGTTATCTTAAATTTGACTGTTTCACATCTTGTTATGTACTATCTTGATTCCTGCAATATACCCAGAAGTTGCAATTGGCGTGAACAGCAGCTAGCCTGCTACTATACAGGGAACAAAAATAATAGGATATAGCAATAATCTGCATTAATCCTTTTTCCCCAGGCACAATTTAGTGTATTGATACTGATCTTTAAACTCTAAATTATTTTGGCCTGTCTAAAGGATTCTCCCAATATAATTCTCTCTGGGCTGTTAAGATAGAGGTTGTTAAGATGCATCTGTTTTACCATTTTTTTTAATGAAATGATTACCTACCCGGAACGCTTGCCAAAATAGAAAGGCAAGGAGGCAAAGTTTTCAAGGTAGTTTGTCAAAAAAAAAACACTGAGATGCTGCGCTACATGGATTGAAAATTACTTCCAGGGTAGAGAAAGATGTCCTTGGTGCAAAGGTGATACAAAAAGTTGTTACATATCAGATGAAGAACATTTGTATATACATGCATCATGTATATACAGCAGAAATTGGAATTGTGTTCCCATAGTCCTGGGATTCTGCTGTTTTTGATTAAATTTTAGGTCATTTACAATGCAGGAGGAACCAGCAAAAACAATTCCAGAACTAATGTTGGAACAAAAAAATTGGCAATACTATTACTAACAGGAATTCTTGCTTTGTCCTTACTTAATTAGTTAGAGTAATGCAAGAAAACAAGCAAGCCCAGAGAGCACCAAGGATCTGTCATTTCAACCCTGAGCTACAAATATTCTCCTTTATTGTCCTTATTTATTTAAATATTTATGTGGCCACCAACTTTATCCAAGTGACTCTGGACAATTTACAGAAATTTCCACAGAAACTAACGAAGTATACAAAACCACAGAACAATAACCAGAAAATAATAAAATGACAATCCAGGAAGAAATTACTTTATCAAGTTGGGGTTTTAAGGTCTGGGGAAAGGCTTTCTCCATTTGCCTTGCCATATTGTGTACACTTTTTAAATTGAGGGAAAATTACCCCTCTACTAGGGAAGAAGAGCTAATAAACACTGGAAACTTTTTTGCATCTTCCATTATCTGGAAGACATTAGAACAATAGTGAGGACATAGCTAAAATGGTGTAAAAATGTTTCTGAAGTTTGGGGGGTGAAGCTGGTGAGTATTGAAATGCCCCAAGAATATGTAGGAGAATGAGAAAAATGAGACTTGAGGAACTCCAATCAGAAAACAAAAAGTCCCACACAATGAAAATATTAGCTATTGGAGAACAAAAGATTACAGGAAGATTACAAATATCCAAGCCAAAGAGGAAGATTACAAAATTCTTAGCCAAAGAGAATCAAGGGAAAAAAGGTATATCAAAAGGAACAGTGATTTTGAATATTACAGATGTTCCTCTTTGACTAGTCCTTGAAATAGCTGCACTTCTAATGGGTTCCTAATCCTAATAAATTGGGTTTGTTTTTTGTCAGAGTAGTGAATATTATAATCGAACAGATCTGGAGGGCAAAATTTAGGGCAAGACATCAGGATAGAAATTGTGGGTTCAAACAATACAGTAAGATCTTCATTCCACATTTTGAAATATGAAACAAAGAAGTAGGGATAGAAACTTAACATTAAGTTTCAGTCCATAGAATTACTGGTAAAAGTAACTGCAAAACAGTTAAAAAGATTTATGTATAAATGTCCTAATTAGTGGAATTTATTTCTAAGCAAATATTCAAAAGGAGGAATAGATGGCACCTTAAGCAGTGATTAGCCACATCCAATGATACTTGAGGAAAAAAATGAGAAAAGAGCTATGCCTTCTTAATGCTCAAAGATAAGTGATAGCAAATGGGAAATATGGCTGCCTATGTCTAGACCCGATTAGAATTGACAGATGGCTGGCGAAAAGAGGCGCTTTGTTTCCTTTACAGCTTCGGACCAACCCTTAAGACATTCTTTAGACATTTGGGCTGAAGCACTGACAGAGTATCACCCGCTCTTTTCCTCCTGGGAGAAAACAGAGCACTTCCCCAATTCGGAAACCCTTTGAAGTATTAATCCTATCGTGCTATAATAGGCACCCTCCCCAGCAGCGATACGAAATAGAAGGATGGGAGTAGCAATCCACAATTCTCCACAGAGAACTGACACTTTAAGGACTTTAGTTCCCAGTGTTCCTTGGGGCAGAGGGAAGGTTGCGATTGGTCGTCGTCTTTAAGTTTGTTTTCCTACCGCTGTCGATCCTTTCCCTTCATTGGTGCCGCTGCAAACGCGTGCAAGCTTCTCTGCGCTCGAGGCGCGTCAAGGGCTGTGAGGCTGGTCTGCTGTTTGGTGCCCGATGTGTGCCTGAGGGGAAAAGCGGTGCGCACTCGGCAGTCTCTTGCTGCTCCGGATAGCGGCTTGGGGTTATTGGCGTGCGGCGGAGAGTCATGGACCGGGAGGAAGGCGAGGTAAAATATATTGAGCCGACTTGTGTCCTCCAAGCTCGGAGAGACTTTCGGCGCTAAAAGTTACAGGGGAGTTTTGCTTTGAATAATCGGGAAGAAAGAGCGTCTTCCCTGAATTATCTGTTTACCCCATCTGTGCTTCCTGTGTTTTATTTTTCTTTTACCTGACAGTAGAAAGTAGGTCCCTCAAAGTAGAGATTCCTAGGTCCCTTTTCCCGCAATAATCCTCAGGGGCTTCTTGAAACTGGCTTACTGTTAAATATTTACATTTGCCTTCCGTTAATCTGTCGCAAGCAATCTGACATTTAGTTACAAAATCTCAGGATTACCAATTGTCCATCATGCAATATATACTGAACTCCCAAAAGATCGGAATGCACGTTTGCTTTACTCGGTGACTGGAGGTGCCAGGAATTGCCACACTCCTGCCTGCCTCTTGCTTGCTGGTACATTTATAAAATTTATAGGCTACTGCAATCTGCCACACAAAAAGCAAAGCAAAGTAATTTAGAGGACACAAGCCTTGAGATTTCATTGAAATAGGTCAGGACGGAGCTGTACGAATTCAGTATTATCAGTTTAATTCTAGAATAGTGTTTTGAAACTTCGCAACTTTAATCTATGATAGACTTCAACTTTCAAAATTCTCCAGCTACCATGCTAGTGGGGGAATTCTGAGAACTGGAGTCCACATGTCTTAAAGTGAGATAGAATCAATGGCCCACATGTAATAATATTGCCAGTTTCATGGGGAATCTCTACTTCATTTTAATGCCATATTGCTGCTACTGAAGGAGAAAAGTTACAGCATTCTCATTGCAAATATTCTTGTTTGTGTAGCTGGTGGGATAGAATCAACGAACCACATATAATAATGTTTCCTGCCTCACAGAGAGCCCCACCTTATTAAAACAATGCCTTCAATAGTTCAGTGGAGTGGGAGTAGAGATAGGTAAAAAAGGTAAAGGAGTCCCTGCAGATTTTAGTCTGCTAGTCGTAGCCAGCTTTAGGGGTGGTGCTCATCTCCTTTACAAGGCCCTTGTGCCAGTGCTACCTGAAGATGTTTCTAGTCATGTAGCCATCATGATGTCACAGAGCACTGTTATCTTCCCACGTAAGTGGAACCTGTTTTATCTACTCATATTTGCATGCTTTTGAATTGCTAGGTTGGCAAGGTAAATTGAGGACCCAAGATTGTTGGGGGCAATAAGCTGACTTTGTAAAAATGCCTCTGGGGGGGGGCCAAAAAGCCCTAGTAATAAGCAGGCATATACAATGGAAGGAAGGCTATTGCTGAGCGCATTGGGTTGTGCTCCAAAAATTGTAAGCCGCCCTGAGTCTCCGGAGAAGGGCGGCATATAAATATGAATTTTAAAAAAAAGAGTTGGGGCAAGAACAGTCACTCATTCCAATGCATGGCATTCAGGTCTCGAACCTGGGATATCCTTTACATTCCAGCTGACACGCCCAGCATCTTAATTGTTGAGACGTTGCACAATCCTGGGAATGGAGAAGCTCACATTTATTATTGAACTAATAAGATTAACTTCTAATTCTGTCAGTTTTACAGAATTTGTATCAGTTCATTAGCAGAGAATGCTTACTATATATTATTTTATCTACATATAAATTTTAATCTGGATTGCACATTTTTACTTTAGCTGGTTGCTGACCATAACAGTAAATCTATTACTAGCATTCTTCTTGATCCTAAAATATAAACTCTCTTATTTATGACTTCTGTGCTTCTATAATTTGTTACATAGTCTTACATTCATAAGAAGTAAGAAACTCAATTCTGTTGTAAGGATACATTAAATGTTAAGAAAAAAATGGTCTCATTCTGATCAATTGATAAATTCGTATTCCTGGAGCCAGTTACAAAGTCTTTTCAAAAGACTCTGCTAGAAATTGAAAGTATGTATTAAAAGATACAGTTGCCCCTATCTAGGAGATTTCAATAGCAATGTTCTATTGAAAAAAATTAAGAGCATTTATCTGATTGCTATACACTATAGTTGTACATTTTTTATTGGTACTCTAAAAATTTCAGTAAATGTTATTGGTGTCCATGCCTGTTTGATAGCTTAATATTCTGAAACTACAGAATTGATAGTTTTGGGTAGTCCAATAATAAGCAAGAACAGATGCAACTTACATCACCTGCTGTTTAGAAATTTAAATTGCATTTACTTATACAAACCAATTAAGCACATTTGTGATTATGACTAGGTTAAAGTATGGTTTCTTTAGTCCGGTTTAATCATGCTTATTTATTGGAGCACATCATAATTGGTTAAGTTCATAAAATACCCGAAGTATTTATTTGACTACATATTTTATATATATATGTATGTATGTATATATGTATGTATGTATGTATGTATATGTATATGTATGTATTTGTATTTGTATTTATATTTAGGTCTTGGTGTATTCGGGTCTTGTCCCGTGTAAGATTGAGAGTATCTTGGCAACGTTTCGACGAAATCTCATCCATCATCTTCAGGCTGGTGTCTTCAGCTTCGTTCTTCTGGGAGAAGTCTCCCAGAAGTGCCTTGGTGGCTCAGGCTGTTAAATGCCTGCACTTAAGATCCAGCTGTCTACAATTACTGTAGGCTCGAATCCCACCAGGCTCAAGGTTGACTCAGCCTTCCATCCTCTCGGGGTAGGTAAACTGAGGACCCAAGATTGTTGCGGGCAATAAGCTGACCTTGTAAAAATGCCGCTTAGTAATAAGCAGGCATATACAATGGAATGAAGGCTATTGCTGAGCACACTGGGTTGTATCCCAAAAAATTGTAAGCTGCCCTGAGTCTTCGGAGAAGGGCAGCATATAAATGTAATTAAAAAAAAAAAGATACTCTCAATCTTACACGGGACAAGACCCGAATACACCAAGACCTACATTTTATGAAAATCTAAAAACATATATATATATATATATGTGTGTATATATATATATATATATATATATATATATATATATATGTGTTTGTTTCGTAGATTTTCACGGTAAAGGTATGTAGGTCTTGGTGTATTCGGTCTTGTCCCGTAAGATTGAGAATACCTTGGCAACGTTTCGACGAAATCTCATCCGTCATCTTCATGGTGGCTCTTCGCACTTCGAGTTTCTCATAGATCCGGGTCAGCTGGAAGGTTTCCTCCCCGTAGAGGTAGGATATTTGTTTTCGTAGATTTTCACGGGTAAAGGTATGTAGGTCTTGGTGTATTCGGGTCTTGTCCCGTGTAAGATTGAGAATACCTTGGCAACGTTTCGACGAAATCTCATCCGTCATCTTCATGACGGATATATATATCATATATCATATATCATATGTAGTCAAATAAATAATAGTCAAATATGAATACATATAATTACAGTATAGATCTCTTGCTTGTGCAGGGGGTTGGATTAGAAGATCTTCAAGATCCCTTCCAACTCTATTATTCTGTTCTGTTCTAAAAGTTATTTTCTGAGGGATTGCTCTCCCACTCGCCCGGTGGGCTTCCCACGGTGAGCCAATTCCACACAAAACCTCTCCAGTTCTGTCATGGGGTGAGAGAGCCCCGAAAGGTGGACTCAGCCCCTTTTATTAGGTTTTCTCTAAAGCAAGCAGTTACAGTACAGGAAGCTCATTCTTATTGGTCACGTATTACACTTTATACCATATTTGGTTATATGTGATATAAGGAAGAAAAGCGGCTGTAACAGGCATGTAGCTTTTGCTGATATGTACCTATCATGTTAGCCACCTTATCAGTGGTGGGTGCAAGCGCTATCTAGCTACTGGTGAAACGCAGGTGCGAGCATCAAAGTTGTTACAATTTATGTGCGAGCAAAGTTGTTACATTTTGCGGCTACATGGTTGGAACAGGATATGTAAAAACAAACAGACAGTGCAGCTTTGTTCTCTGCTGCTAACTTGGCTCAGCTTTTACAGAAGCCTGCATAATGGCTGATACAAAGGCAATTAATGATTTTATAGCAACATTTTTCTAAATTGTCTTTATGTATGTCACCCTTAATGTCTATGGAGATTCTCAATCGTCCAGGTCATAGTTGCCCCAAAGGTGCTTTTTAAAAAGGCAACTGGACTGTTTTTTCCCTTGGGGAAGAAGAACAAGATGTTTCCCTCTCATCCAAGAAGCTTCATCAGTTGTGATGTTGGGGAGGATGGAAGGATTGACATCTTGCTTCAGTCTTTAAACATTTTATTAGATTAAAAGAATAAAAATACAAAAATACAAAAGCAAATAGGAGGACACAGTGCAGAAAAGGAAAAAAAAAGGCATTGCCTTCCAACTCCCTCTGTTGCAGTAGAATAAAGCATAAACATTGAACCTCAACTTTTTATTTTTCCATAATAATATAAACCAGCCATTTCTATAACAACAAATCAATCTAATCAGTAAAACCCAAAATCAAAGTTTCATTTTTTTTCCAACTCAAGCACAAAGTCTAGAAGCGGTTGCCATCTAGCAACAAAAGTACTTATATTCTTTTCTTTGATCCAAACGGTCAATTTTAGCCATCTCTACCAACTCCATCAACTTCTGTAGTCATTTGTCCATGCTGGGAATCAAAATGTCCTTCCATTCTTGTAGTCTTGCTGTCAAACTCTAAATCAAAGTTCCATTTTTCCCTCCAAGCCTTTTTCCATTAACCCAAAAAGAAAAGTTTCTGGTTTCATCTGTATCTTCATACTAAGAATTCTCTGTATTAAAATATGAATCTTACTCCCAAATTTCTTTGCTTTATCACATGTCCATCATAAATAATAAAAGGTCCCTTCTTTGCTTTCACATTTCCAAAATTCATTTGATACATTTAGATAACTTATCTTGTGTTAAATACCAGTGATACATCATCTTATAAAACAATTATTTTAAATTATAGTTTAGTGTGAATTTTAAAAATTTTGTCCACATATTTTCTCATTGTTCAAACATCACATTACATCCAAAGTTCCTTGCTTACTGAATCATACAATGTTTTACATGTTCTCTTTCCAAATTCAGTTTCAGTAACATTTTATAAACCTTAGCAATACTATGTTCATCACTACCACACAGTAAGATTTCCAATTCATTTTTAATGAAATCAAATCCATAACTCTTTTTATCTAGTTTAAATCTTTCTTTCAGTTGTTCATATGTAAACCAATGGCAAACGAGGCCTTCTAATTCAAGCTCTTCCCTCGACTTTAGGGTAGGGTCACCAGAGTTGAAAGATTTTATTTTACCATAAGTCCACCAGTCTGGCTTCACCACCATTTCTTTTCTTTAAAAAAGAAGCTTCCTGAGGAGACACCCAAAGAAGCAAATTCGAGGAGAACTTATTTTATATTTATTCCAAACTCTTAATATGGCACGTCTAGCAAAGTTATTATTGAAATCAAAGTTGACTTTAACTTTGTTGTACCATAGATAACCATGCTATCCAAAACTTGATAGCTCTCTAAATCAAGTAGCCTGGAGGTTCACCCACTCTTTTAACCAGGCCAGACAGCATGCATCAAAATACAATTTCAAATCTGGTAAACCCAACCCCCCTCTTTCTTTAGCATCTTGCAGTATCTAATTGTATCTAGTGACATTTTGTTAGATGGGGCGCAGTTTTCAAGTCTCTCAAGATCCTTTTGGATCGCAAGCCTATTTTCTGAGGTGTTGGCTATTCCTGCCAGGTTGTTGCCATCTGCAAATTTGATGAATTCCCCCTTTATTCCCTCATCTAAATCATTTATGAAGAGTATTGGACCTAAAACAGAACATTGGAGTACCTCACTGCTTACTTCCCTCCATGTAGTTCCATTAAAGATTACATGTTGAGTGTGGTTTGTTAGCTGGTTACAAAGCCATCTGGTGGTGGTGCTGTCTATCCCATATTTTCTAATTTACTAAGACATAAATTGTGGTCTACTTTGTTAGATGCCTTACTGAATTCCAAGTACACTACGTCCACAGCATTTCACTGGTCTACTAATTTAGCCACTTGGTCAAAGAATGAACTAAGATTTGTTTGGCATGATCTGCTTTTGATAAATCTATGTTTGGCTTCTGGTTATAACTTTGCTTGCTTCTAGGTGTTCATAGATCTGTTGTTTGATTTCCAGGATCTTCCCAGGTATTGATGTCAAGCTAATTGGTCTGTAGTTTCTCCCTTGTAAGGCCAGGAGTGTGTGTTGCTCTTATCCTAGCTGCTTGGACTGAGTCTGTCTAAAAGGTTTATTAGCCTAGCTCCGCCCACTCTGGGTAGCCCGTCCCAGCTTTTGACTCAGTCCTCAGCCAGGATGGATGCAAGTCACTGCCTCTCCTGCCTTTGGTTTTTTCCAAAGGCAGCCTTAATCTAGTCAACAGAAAAAAAGCCTCGAAACGTGTGCTTTTTTAATCTTTGTGGCTCTGCTTCTCAGCTGTTTTTCGGAGCCGCGCAACAGCTGAGAGGTACTCTGGGGGATTGGAGCAGCCTGCAGAGGGCTACGGGGCCATTTGCGGCCCTCCGCGGTGAAGAGGAATTTGTCGTTCTACCAGACGGCCATTTTTGAGGGCAGGGGCTTCTGCCCTCTCTAACAGAGCCGTAGGGCCGTTTCGGAGCCTCCGTGGCAAAGAAGGAAGCTGCACTTTGAGTGGCCTTCCCAGGAGCTGCCCCTGTCATCCAGGGGCCAGCGAAAGGCCAGGGATTCCTCCTCAGGGCTCCCTGGTGAAGCAGGGAGCCTTGTAGCCAGAAGCAGCCATTTTGGAAGACCTCGTGGCCGGATGGCCATTTTGAAGACTTCCCAGGCCAGAGGTGGCCATTTTGAAGAGGCTTGGCCTGCTCCTCCAACCACTCCTGCTCCTTGCCAGCACTAAGCCACTGGTCTCTTGACGTTGCTGGCCAGAAGACACCAAAGGGTAGGCACTTTTTAATCAATTTTCATCCCGGTGGGGAATTGGTTCCCCTGTCCTGAAGTAGACCAGGGCCTCCAGACTCCAGGCTGGGCCTGGTCTATATTTGATAGCCCTTTTAGGCCCAGGAGGGTATGAGTCCCAGTAGGAAGTGTTAAAACATCCTACTGAAGATTGCATAGGGCTGAAGAAAAGTGGTTGTTGGAGGTAGGGGATTGGAAGGAAGATTTCCCCTGAAGTTCATATATAAATCCCTTCGTGTGTTTCTCCTCCTTGCATAGGACTTCAGTCCAGAAAAGGCCTTTCTGCTTTTAAGATGGCTGAAGCCCCTAGGGACACCAGAGCAGCTAAATCTCACAGGGCAGCTCCTGTTGCTTCAAGTAACAAAGGAAAGCAGCTTGCTACAAAGGCCTGTAAGGCGGAGGAGAGAGATGCTTCCAGGCACCATCAGGCCTTAGAGAAGCATGTTGCCAAGGTACAAAAGGCCTCTACAAGCAGATCTCCAGAAAAAGAGTCTTCTCCTGCTTCGCATCTCAGTGAGGTGGATCTTCAGGAACTTGGACCTTCCTCCAGGGCCATTGTCCAAACTTGGTCCCCAGATGCAGCTGGAAGAGAGGCCTCCCCTCATCTCTCAGAGGAGGGAAGTCATCAAAGTGACCCCCATGGTGGAGTCAGGGTTCTACCTTGGCAGGAGCTATGTGTGCAGTAAGCCTGGAGTGGAAGCCTTCTTTACTCCTACTGCAGCAGGACAAAGACCTGCTGAGCCTTCTGACCCAGATGCCCGGGTCAACTTGCAACTCTTGATTGACAAGAGCATCAGGAAGGGTATCTCTGAAGGTATGCAGAGATTTGCCCAACATTCTTCAGCAGCTTCTGAGATTTCAGAGAGAAGGTCCCAGGTTCAAGAGGCTCTTCTTTCAGAAAGAAGTTCCCTGGTTCAGGAACCAGTTTCTGTTTCTGCTTTAGCCTACGCTCCTGCAGTTGCTGCTGAGCAAGCCCTGGATGGTGAACCTGATAAGAGGGAATCTGATATGTCAGAAGATGAAGGGCCTTCTCATGAGATTCCAGTGTTCACGGGGTGTTTTAAGCATGCCCTATTCTCTCCCTTGATGTATAAAGCGAGAAACATGGCCAATCTGAGGGATGCAGATAATGAAGAAGCAGCTGCCCAGCCTCCTGTGGAGTCGGATATCCTCTTCGATGAACCGGAGGTGAGGAATGAAGTGGTCCCATCTCCCAGGTTTTTTCTGAAGGTCGTTCGGAAACAGCTGGAGTCACCTGCCTCAGGGCCCAATCCCCTGTCTTCAGACCACAGGTTCTTCAATGTTGGCCCCAAGCTCACCAAGACCCTTCAGGTGCCCTCGGTGGATGCACCGGTAGCAGCTTCAGCCTCCACCTCTTCAGCCCCTTCTGATCCAGATGAGGTCCTCAAGGCAGAGGAAAAGCGAATCGAGCAATCGCTCCAAAGGTCTCACCATGCGGCTGCCTGGGCAGTCAAAGCTTCTACTGCAGCTTTGTTCTTCACCAGAACGTTGCTTAAATGGCTTAAACAGTTGCAGTTTAAGTTATTTTATTGGGATGATTTTATATATATATAAAGTTTAATAAAATAATATTTTTACTGTCTACTTTTCTGTTCATTATTTTTCTCTATTTCATGTCATGATTATCAACTGAAAGTAATTTTGTAATATGATATGTGTATTTATGTTTTTATGTATGAGTGAATGAAAGAACGATCCACTTGGAGTTTCAAATTTATTAGGTGCACTACTGAAATATACTAATTTCTCCCTCTCCTCATCCAATGTTAGCTAGAAAATATCCATTTGAGATATATTTAATATATAGCTGGTTAGTGAAGAGTGAATACCCAACACTGGAAATTAATGTTCTTTTACAATCAGCAACAACTAGTGCAGTAAAATACACAGGGACTCCTTTAACCTCCTCCAATCTGTCCTACCCTATGCATTATTTGTGATACTCTTGTCTGTTTTGTGATAGTTGGAATATCCAATCCACTGCAAGTCTTCATCTTTGGATCAGATGGCTGAGGAAGAAGAGGCGGATGACTTTGATCTGTATGGGGATTATGATAGCTTTCCACAATATAGCAGCAGTGATGAAAGTAGCAGCACTTCCTATCTAGATGATTCTAGTGAGAATGAAGTAGCAGATCATGAGGTTGGGGAAGTGCCTTCATCCCCTTCACAGATCCAGGCCCCCAGCATCCACATGCCAGATGATAATGGATCTGAGCCAGGTACCATAATTCTCTCCTGTTCCTATGGAAGGGCTCGTCTCATAGGGCTTGAAGCAGCTCTCTTGTTGAATGCAGATGAAAACTGATGATAGAGAAAGAGTTAAAAATATTTTTCCATTAAGGGGAAAAAGGGGAAAAAGTCCCACATTCCTGTAAAAATGATTTTACCAAGGCTTATGCATTTCAGAAATGAATTCCTTTCTCAAGGGCATCCAAAAAACCAACACAGAAAAAAGGACAGTTTGTTACAAATATTTTAAAACAGACAAAAAAACCAATATTACTAAAAATTGTTATTTTTCTGTTCAGCTTAATTACCACAAACAAGAATGCAAGAAGCACAAAAACAAGTATCTGTAAGGAACATGAACATTCCTAAAACACATTGCATGAATTTACTTCCAATGCATATAGACAGAGTGAAAAGGCTTCCACAAAGTCAAAATGAGGCACTAAAATTGTTTTACCTTCTAAAATGTCTGTAAAATAATTGTTTACTATACTGTACAAAACTAAATGAGATTAAGAACAGCTACTGTAATTTATAGTGGAAAAGAATTTGGAGGGCAACATTCTTAATAGGAAAGACACACTCTAAATGTAAACAAAAGTAGACACTGAAAGTTTCCATTAAGTATGAAACTATTTAGAAACAAACACTATTTTAATAGTAAAACAGTCTCATTTTCATCTCATTGGTGTTCTAAGACCTAAACAAACTAATTTGAGATGCAGAGTTTCTTATTTAAAAGTGTTTTTTAAAGGGGATCTTATTCTGTACTTCCTTATATTGCCTAAGTCAGGGGACCCTAATCCCTGGGCTGTGGCCTATTTGGAACAGGGCCGTGTGAGCAGCTGACTGATGCACACGTGCATGTGCACAGCTGAATTTGCACATGTGGTGGGCCAGTTCTTCTCTCCCCCCTCCCACCGGGCGGCCAAGCTGTAAAGGATGGTGACCGCTGGCGCAAGCATTTTCTAATTCTAATCCTAAAATTTCTAATACGGTAGTTGTCCCCATATATGTTTTAGGATAGAGATCCTGTATGGCATATACAACATGAATGCTAGTAGAAGTAGTGATCATTTGCAGGAGTTACCTCTGTCCATTTGCAGGATTGGTGAAAAAAGTCCTTTTATGTATATATTTATAGCAAGTCTAATGGCCACAGTCAAAGCCATGGCTGTTTCAGTTAGTTAATGAATCAGGATATTGAAACAGTTTAATTGAAATGACTCCATGGATATTATATATCATTTTATATACTAATATTTGTAATCTTTAAAGTGTCCTTGAAATAATAATTCATTTCCAAAATGTTCAGTTTCAGGAGCAACTCCCATAAAATTGTTTTACTAGCACTTGGATTCCTCACTTTTTCCTTTGGCATTGTTTTCTATTTAGGGAAATACCTTCTGTGCCAAAAGAGGAAGGAGGGATAGAGATAAGAGAATATGGCTGCTCTGCTGTATTCATGTAGGAGATAATATATACATAAATATATAGTTTGTATTTTTGTTTAGAAAACATTGGCACAAGTACTTTATGGAAAATTGTATATAGAAGAGGATTTCTATGCAATTATGTAATATGTGCTGTTTGCACGACTATTTTATAATAACTGAAATTGATACTGTGCATATGAACTTTTTAGTGTTATGACATTAGAGAAGTGTATTTATTGAGATCTGCATTCTGGGGGAGTAGAGCAATCTGATTAAAAATTTTGATATATAAGCAGTTAGATTAAATTCTACTTGAATCTTTACTTTAGCTTATACATATATGGTTTCTCACAATCTAGTTCCAAAAAAAGCAACTTAATGCTAGTGGTATAGAGCTGGACTCATCATCGTACGTCCAGTTAATGCAAAATCCTACACGTAGTTAATCCCCACTTTTTAAAGGTAGAGTGGGTGGTCATAGAAACATTTCCTGATTCACTAGGTTGCAACTTGAATATCAACAATGCATCTAAGTCTAACTCCCCACAAAAGATGCTGTACTTGGCATTTTTGAATTGGTTATCTTCGGAGTAAATTCTTCATAAGCTATTGTCTTCTTGGAGCAACATTATGTAGAATTATTTGAAATGAGGTGGAATGTTTTTGAGCAGCTTTTATGATAAAAATGACCCTAAGCCTCACTGCTAGTTCATACTAGTGTGGTTTTTATTACCAATAAGAGCAGAAACTTGTATTTTCCTCCATGTTATTTGCCTCAGTTTTTAATCCTATTTAATAGTAGTATTAGGCCTAATTAAAATAATGGAAATTATGTGTTATAATGTGTATGTTTTTCATAGCTTTGTGAAGGATATTGTCATTAATTTATTTTAATATTCCCAGAATGTAGCCTTGTGTTTTCTTGATTAAACTAATTTCCTGCCATTTAATCTTACTATATTTCTGTTTTCTCAGCTGTCTGTGAGATGTGTGGTATTGTGGGCACAAAAGATACCTTCTTCTCCAAGACCAAACGTTTCTGCAGTGTCTCCTGCTCCAGGAGTTACTCCTCAAATTCCAAGAAGGCTAGCATTCTGGCAAGGCTGCAGGTGATCAATAGCCTCTTAGTAGGACCATTAAATTAGATACCACTAAATATAAGGAAAACATTGGAAAGTGCTTTTTTCTGCAAACGCTAACTTTATTTGGATAGTTTATTTGGATAGCTTAGTGCCACCAATTTGGGAGGCACTAAAGGAGATTCAATAAATTCATGGAGGATAAGGCCACCAATGGCTACTAGTTGTAATAGCTATAACTTCTGAAACATAGACAATTTTTCTTTATGAGATATTCCAGGAGTGTTTGAGTGGAAACTATTATGTCCATGTCCTATTGGCCTCTGATTGGCCACTAAGAGAACAAAATGCTAAGGTTAGATCTGAAACAGAATAACTATTATTTTCAGCAGTGTTCTCCTTCAAATGCCAGCAAATGCATAATAAAAGGCCACACTTGATTCTTATAAATAACTGAGAGTATATTTTGTTAGATACAGGGAAGTTAAGGCTGAAAAACACTTGATCTCCCTTCACAATTATACCCTCATATGTATCAGTGCCAATTTCACATAGAAGAGCTGCCCTTTTACTACAGATTCATATTTTATATCATATGGAACTTGTTTTTTCTGATCTTGTCCATGGTTTAATGGATAAATTTATAAAATCTGTTTTCTGTTATCTGAGCAGCATTGTGGAAACTAGGAGTAATCTCTATGCCAATTTGACTAAACAAATATAGGGGCATAACAGTAATCCATAATCAAATCATATTTGTTTGATTCATACCCATGTTAGAAATTATATATATATGCAGTCTCATTTGTTTTATTTTAAAATTAGAATAGAGAAAGGGTGTAATATACACATTTCACTTACATTAGCATTTGAAAGAGATGATAAAGTTAGTAGGAAAAGAATGAATCTATAATTTGTTAGAGGACAGTTTTAATTGCATTGTATAACTCAAGAACTGACATATAGATATGAGAAGCATTTTTCCTTGCTAGAAGGATCATATAAAAGTATAATCATGAATAATCGTTCTACTGTTATTGATACAGTTCTTTTCTGTGTAATGATATGAGTTGTTTAAGTAGAGAATTCAACTTTTTTTCTCCTACTTATAAAATCTTGCCACCCTTTCTGAACTCATGAGTAGGAAAAACAAGTGCTGTTCTTCCTCTTATAAATGTAATAAGATCTGTATTGTATACATTTGATTGCCTAAGAGCTCCCAGGAGCTTTACACAATTTGCAAAGTTATTGTAATATTAACTTCTCATGGGCAGAAACAACATTGCCAGATCTATTAAAGTCCTAGCTCATAGGAATTCCACCTCTCTAGTTCATCTTATCAAATACTTCTAATAAAGTGACTTATAACTTTAGAAACCTATAACAAGACTGAATCCACATATTGTTCTAAACCATTGTTTGCTAACCGTGTTTCATTAAATGAACATAACAAATTATGTAACACACTAAGCCAAAACCAAACAAGCATTCATGATGAGATATTTACAATATAGCAAAGAATTACTCTTTAAGAAATGGCTCTTTTGATTTGATATCTTTACTGGATAAAGTCTTATGGAAGAACTGGAAATCTACATGTTCTTTTGTGTGTGTGTGTGTGTGTGTGTGAGTGTGTCTTGTTTTTAACATTTTCATAGGGTAAACCACCAACAAAAAAAGCTAAAGTCCTGCACAAGGCTGCCTGGTCTGCTAAAATTGGAGCATTTCTCCACATTCAGGGGACAGGGCAACTGGCAGATGGAACATCAACTGGTCAAGATGGTAAGTGAGATCAGCAGTTGGAGGAACTAAGGTTGTAATTACTCCAAAATAAATAAGCATTCATTAGAGTTCTTGCAAAATACTCATGGATGAGGACAGGGGTGGGATTCAAATTTCTTAACAACCAGTTCTGTGGGCGTGGCCTAATTTGTGGGTGTGGCTTGGTGATCATGTGACTGGGTGGTATGGCTTGCTGACTGGGCATGTCTTGGTGGTCACATGACTGGGTGTGGCTTGTATGTAAACATTGTAAATATTTATGTAAATATTGAATTTTTTATAAAAAAGAGCAACTTTTACCCAAAATCAGGCAAAGCAGGCAGGCAGATTGAGTTGCTCGCAGAATCACAGATTCACTCACAGATCTACCTTTCTGCAATCTGCTGCCTGAGTCTGCACTGAAAAATAGAAGCTTCAGTCCTAAGGAATGTTCAACTCTGCTCTCAGGCCACTTCTTCCCCCCCAACCCCCTGAATACCACCCTTGACTGGGCCTCAGGGAAGCCTCCTGGGCAAAGGCAAAGCAGTACAACAGTGATTTACATTAGCTAGAAAGCAAGAAATCCAACCATTTCCTGCTTTCTAGCTAATCTAAATTGCGGGGCACAGCTGATAGTCGGGACAGCTGATTGTCGGGGGGGGAAAAGGAAAAATAGCAACTTACCAAAAATTAGGCGAAGGCCACAATGCAGGCAAGTTGGATTGCATGCAAGCGAGATAAGGAGTGACTGGGCAGGGCAGGGAGGGGCAGGTGGGGAGGGGAGGGGCCAGCCAGTGGCACAATTTGCGAACTGCACAGAATCGTAACAACTGGTTCTATAGAACCTCTATAGAAACTTCTATAGAACCAGTCCGAACTGGTAGAATCCCAACCCTAGATGAGGAGTATGGGCTAAGTAAAGAGGAAACATGGATATGTCATCAAAATTAAACGCAATATGAAATGAATGACTGGATAGAAGAATCACCAACTCCTTTTTGTTTTTAGATTATTTCAAACTGAATATAGTTAACAAACTTTCTAATGTGTTCAACTCTACCTTCTCTCATCCTCTCAGTCTATACCCTATTTGAGTATTTCAAGATAAGTTTATATAGGGAAGAAATTCGTTCTTCAGGATTGGACTTAAAAAACTTTGAATTACATTGCAGATTTGGTTGACATTTATTTCAGCAATTATTGATGTTCCCCTGCATGAGAGAGATTACCTTGGTTTACTTGTCTCATGTTTGTATGTTCTTTGACAGTGGAGCACAAATGTCTTGGATGCATAGTATATGTACATTTGCTGTGTAGGTCTATTTTTGGAGCAATGAAGTTGGAGTAGAGAACCTCTTCTAATAATATACTTATATGTGTGTGATTGTTTGATGGGAGAAACAGACTCAGCAGTATTCCTGTTTATCTTTTTAAACATTTGAAAATAGTTAGGATTGAAGTTAGTTTCTGTAATTTGAGAGCCTGCTTGCTTTTATGGAGCATAAAGCTGTGTCTATGAACTTTATTGCCAAACCTATTTTTTTATCTGTTGTGCTGCATCTGTGTTCCATCCTTAGGTTTCTCTTTACTTAGAGAACCTGATATCTCTTTTTTTGCATTCCTAGCTCTCATTGTAGGCTTTGACTGGGGAGCATATCTTCAGGACCATGAATATAAAGCTGCACCTGTTAGCAGTTTCAAACATGTGAGTACTCTGTTTTTGTCAACAAGTGTGTTACATTGTGGGAAGTCATGGGAGATAGTACATTCCTCTAGAGCAGGGATGTCAAACTTGCAATGACACATTGTAGTCATGCGATGTGTTGCAACTTTTTTCCCTTTCACTAAACTGGGTGTGGGAGTGGCCAGCACCTGACGCATCTGGCCCGTGAGTTTGACACCCCTGCTCTAGAGCAAGGATGGGAAAATGAAGATGTATTTGGCAATCAGTTATATCCGGATATGTGTAGCTATGGGACATAGGGAAAAATGGATATCTGAGATACACATTACATTACATGTGCATACACCAACATAGATACATACAAACACAAATGAACATATATACATACACCAATATTCTTTTCTCTTCCCTGCTTTGCCATCAGTTATCTTATCTTGCTTCCACTCCCATTCTATTTGCAGGTTCCCCTTTATGATCAATGGGAAGATGTGATAAAAGGGCTGAAGGTTGAAGTATTGAACAGTGATGCTGTGCTTCCCAGTCGTGTGTATTGGATTGCTTCTGTTGTTAAGATTGCAGGTAGATTCCTTGAGGAGGAACATAGAAAAGACTATGAATTTTCATTATTTTTTAAAAATGTGTACTACTTCTGTCCGAAAAGTTGATATAAACAAGATAAAGTGTTAAACTAGTTACCCAAAAGTGGTGCCTTGCCCTCATTAGATATATTCAAGTGGAAGTTGTAAACAAAACATGTTGCAAATTCTTTGTTTTAGCTTCCTACATTTGGCAGGTAATTAGACATGATGGCCTAAATGGCTTTCTTCAGTTGTATGTTAGTGTGTTTTTCTGACACTATCTAACCAACACATTAATGATATCTACCAGATCATCAGGTTAGACAAGTCAATATTCCAGAGTTGATTATAAGATGGGCAGTTATATAAATGTTATAAATAAATAAATAAATAATTTACTTATACTTCTACCACAAACACAGTCTTTCTTCCATTCATTCTCACAGCTTGGTTTAAAAATAGACCCTTTCCAAATAATCTTTTCCTCTTTTTCTTGGAGTGATAACCTGCTAAATGAAAATGTAGGAGTAACTAGAAACTGGGATGCTGCCATCAGAAGCTCAGTGGTGGGGGGTTGGTGGGTTGGTGGAGTCGAGTTCAATTTGAAGGAGGCTTTACCATTTTTTTAATATTGTTGTAAACTGTGTGTGTGTGTTGTCTTGGTTTTAAAATGGGAGTTAGAAACCTGTACATCTACAATTTTTATCCAGTGATACTAGATCTGGTCTAAGCATTAGTTTAACCTCTGCCTTCATATCCCTATCCCAAATTTTAAAAATTCAGGACTTCTAAGAAATTCCCAACTAACCTGTGGTGATCTTGAAAAAGAAAGAATTCACATAATTTTGAGGCAACCCCTTAGCCAGAACCTTTGTACATTCTCTGCTATGTAGTATGTATTATGAATCTGCCTTATTCCATTCCTTGTAAAGCTTCAGCCAAGGAGTATACTTTGAAGCATAAAAATAGTTCGTCAAAAAAAAGTTTTGATGAACTTTCCCATGTTTCCAAGCTCAGGCTGTTAGCAGGAGATAGTTAATTAAGAACTGAAAAAAAGTACTGAACTGACATCTCATAATCTCTACCTATTAGAATTTCAGATTGAATAGTGAAATTAGTGTCAGGATTCTGGCAGTTACTCAATTAAATCATGAGCCTTGAGCCACACTCCCAAAACTAAAAAGGATTTATTAGAAGTTAACATTCCGGCATTAGCTGGGCATAGCCAACTCTGAGATACGTAATTCACTGTCACCCTTGATCCTGCTTTCCCCCCCACCCCTCTGGGTGTATCATCCAACAAAACACGTCCATAGCCAAGAGTCATCAATCATGCTCTCCAATTAGATTTTTGCGGGGCAGAAGCTTCAGCCATATAATCAGTTTCTGAAGAAAATATGAATGGAATGTACTTTCGATTCCACACTGCTGCCTGCTCTTTGAAACTCCCCCCCTTCTTTCTTTTGACAATTATACAAAATGTTTTTATGAGTTGACAGTTAGCACTGGTGATTAGATACAGGAAAACTATAAAAGTTTTTGGGTATCAGTTCATCAAACTATTTCAAAAGACAAAGTTCATTGGATATTGAATTGTTTCCATAACTGGTGGGAGTTCTGTGATCTAATGGTGCATACAACCTGAATGAATGGAAGTGATCTACAGGAACTACTGGTTAAGATAAATTATCATTGTTTAAGATTTAATGATAGCTACATTGATAGGACAATGTGTATAGATTGGAGAGCTCTCTTATTCTCTCTATCTCTCTGGTTCACTGTGGTGGCAGTTGTGGCGCTTGAGTGCCTGGGCTGGCAGGGCATTCGGGTAAGCCGGTGCAGGGCATGGGAGGCAGCTTCGCACTCCCACCTTGCTTTGTCCTCCACGGCCTCACTTTGTGGCCATCACACCAGTGTGTTGCTCAGCCTCCTGCTCCGTTACTGCGGCAAGCAAGGAGAAGAAGTGGCGAAGAATTAAGAACAAAGCGAGGCGGTGGGGGGGTGTGGAGGACAAAACAAGGCAGGGGGTGTGGAGCTGTCCCACCCACCCTGCCCTGGCTTACCTGAGCGCCCTTCAGCCAGGCCACCAATGCCAGCCCTCCCCCCACCTTCCCCAGGGCAGCCATATCCCTTCACTAACCTCTTTCCAGCTCCGTCCTCCACTGCCGCATGCAGGGCAACTAAAGTAATCTGTGAGATTAGGGTAAAAAAAATGTTCAGACCTTTCAACTTCTCATGAAAAAAAAAACATCTCTCAGGGTTGGAAGGTCTGAACTATTTTTTTTTACATTAGTCTCATAGACTACTTTAGTTGCCCTGCACATGGCGACAGAAAACTGGGCCTGTACACACACACGCATGCTGAAATGGCGTGGGTTGGGCCAAAGAGACGCGGGCCGGCCCCTTACATTTTCCAGGATGGCCCTGTGGGCCAGATCTGGCCTCACTGCGGACTGAATCTGGCCTGTGGTCCTTGAGTTTGACACCCCTGCTCTAGACCATGGTCACTAAACCCCGAAACCCAACAATATCCAACAGATACTAGCCATGAAAGCCTATATCAATATTTTATTCCTAGTAATTCCGCAGAATCCCAGATATGCCCAGGAATCCCCAAAGACAATAATCTGTATTTTGGGGGATGAGGATTGTTCTGTTCCTGTTTTCAAAACTTCAATTTTGGCAGGTTACAAGGCACTGCTGCGTTATGAAGGCTTTGAAAATGATTCCAGTCATGACTTCTGGGTCAACTTAGGTACTATGGAAGTGCATCCAGTTGGTTGGTGTGCCATTAATAGCAAAATTCTGGTGCCACCCCAAAGTAAGTATCTTAAGTCTTGGTCAGTTGTAGAACTTTACAAATGACAATTTCCTTTTCTTCTCTTATCTAAGAAAGTTACTTTATATGTATTTATGCTAGCGATTTATACTACTGTGGAACAAATTAGGCAAATTGAAAGCATCAATGCAGAATATTTAAGTTGCATGTTCTCTGGAGAATTTAAGGGAAAGACAAAAAATGGATATGGAGGCTGTGTAGATAGCATGGAAATTTTCTTGGCATGTACACTTACTGAAATCTGTTCAATGCCACTATCTCATCCAAACTTTTTCCAATACTTCTTTTATTTTAACTAACAATTTATATTTTTACGATACTGTTCCATTTTCATTTGTAGAGTCATTTGAGGGTATGTTGAACAACAACTTAATTATGTCTGGATATTACAGGAGTTGTAATTCACATCTGGAAAACAGTGGTTTTAAGAAGATTGATTTATATGGTGTTTTGGCCACCAAAAATGCAGTAATACTGCTAACATTTATCTTGATACTTTAATCCCTCTTATGCTTTGTGAAAATTCTACCAAATAAATATAAAAAATTTGAAGCACCTTCTTGCTTGATCTGTTTTTCCACTTAACTAGCACAATGGGGAAAAAGTGACAGTATATAATACTTCGCAATACAGTATACATGAAGATTGAAACAATTACCTATTTAGAGAGATAATACCATTCTTGGAAAATTGAGTACATATTCACTGCAACAAAATGTTGATGCTTAATCATTATTTAGACCCTCTGTTCAATGCTTTCTGTACTGATTCCAGAAAAATGTTCAGCAGGGCAAATATAACCAAAAAGAATCTAAGAAGGAGCTTGATTTAGTTCTATGTACTTCCACAGATACAAAAGGCATATTGCGCCGACTTTCTTAAATCTTTTTATACAGCTATCCATTCAAAGTTTACAAACTGGAGAGGATACCTTATGAAAAAATTGGTGGGGGCTCGGACAATCCCAGTTGATTTTCATTTAAAGGTGAGGACAACTAGCAAAATTATTCAGACTAATCTAGTTTTCCAGTAGCTCATTCAAATAAGGTATAAGTGGCAAGTAACTTAATGCTGCATAGAATATTTGGAGAGAAGATTTATAACCAACACAGTGGTGAAAGAAGACCAGTCTAATGTAGTATGTATTTTAACATTGTTTAAGAATAGCATATCATAATTAAAATTTTATGAATACCTTATGCATCTAGTAGTTAAAACATGTCTTTAATCTCTGAAGTTCATGCACCCTCTGAATATAGATAATCATTGATTTATGACTATTCGTTCATGAACTGTTGAAATTATGATAGTGGTGAAGAAATGAACCTTTTTCTTTTTGGGGAAGGAGGCTGGCCCCAAAGTTATAACAGTTACAGTGCAATACAGTCATGTGACCAAAATTTGAAGGCTTGGCAACCCACCTGTCAAACTCAAAAAACCAAGAAATCACATAGTGATTCTTCCAAACAGATTTCTTTACTGTTCTACATCTGTAGACAGAATCTTGCCAAACTGAAGCAGACTACTACTTACATGAAGCAGATACTGTGGGAACCATTAGAAAGGGGCTGTCTTCACACAAGATATTTGAACTTAGTTGTCTTTTATTCCTCTGGAATGCATCCCTCCCTCTTGTGAATCCAGCCCACTGCATTCCATCACACTGCCAGCACTTATGACCACAGGAGTGCTGCAACTACCCCCACCTGCCTATATCCCCCCCCCCATTTTTGGTCACTTTGCATCCTGCCTTACAGGGTAGCAAGCCTCATATTTGCTCAAACCTCAGCCTTCAAAAAAGGGCAGTTATTCTAATAAAACATATTTTAAATCAAACAGTATATGTAAATTTATTTTTAAAAGACAATTCAGTTTCCATATTCTTCACATCAGTGTAAAAGATTGTGCATTAAGTTGTACTATTTGTACAGTGAAAGTTAATGATCAAAATAAAGGATAAAAGTGAGTTTTTGAAAAATAAACCTAAAGACCAGATTTCTGAAATAAAGGATTATCCTTTATAATAAAGGGCATATGGTCACTATAACAAAACCTCTATCTGTCATTTTGCTACCTTGCTGCATTTGCTGCAGGAACAAGAAATTTTCCCCTGCTGGTGATCCTTGTGAAAGTATATTTTACCCCCCAAAAAAGTTATTTCTTTGTAAACAATATGAAGTAATGAAATGCTGAATTTAAGGAAGAATTTTTGTGTTTAAGTTTCTCAATTGAAAATAAGATATTGATCATTTTAAGGACTTACTGCTCAAAAAGTTTTATTGCAGAATAATATAGCTATCAATTAAATCAGTTTATGTTCTCTAATGATATTAAATAATGTTATTATTCATTAAGAAGAGATAGGACAACAATTTTTCTTTATGTTATTTCTCTTATGGATTAAGATAACTATACTTTCACAGCTCTACTACTAGTTGAGAAATTATAGAGTAAAATAAAGCAGAATTGGTCTTAAAGCTGGAGGGGTAAACAGTAAATTCTGCCCCTGCCTATGAAGAATTTAAACAAACTTGCAAATATGTCATTATTATCCCATTATCTCAATTCAGTGCAGAAATAGTGAAACCAGCTGGCAACAAACTGCTTAGGGAGCTCATGATAGTTATTGCAGCACTTCCTGATTTGCAGTTTATTACTAAATAATTCAATCCATAAAATATGAATAGTACTGCTACCCAACCGTGTTTACTTTTTCAGATTACACTGTGACCTAATCCTGAATCCTGACTATTATAGGCATGAAGGGGAAACTTTAATTCCACTTTCACTCCCATTATTTAATAACATTTCTTTTCTTCTGCTGTTTTTTTAAATAATTGCAGCTGAAAAAGAATGGCTAACCCATAAACCTAAGCGAAAAATTTAAGTTTTCTACTTTCCTCATCCAGTGGTTCTATTCCAGATCACTTCCCTATGTGTTTACTCTGAAGAAATAGAAGATGGAGGGATAGCTTCACAATATGTACTTTTTGTAAATGACTACATTAGATCTTGGTTTTGGGATATAGTAATGTGCCAGTGTTTCCGTTTTGCAGAGTTGCGGGGCTTTAATTCCTTTAATGGAAATTAATTTTTAAAACTCTGGTTTTGGCTCTGGAGTTGTGGGGTTTCCCAAAGAAAATAATAGATCATCCACCTCCATGTCCACTTTCTGGTTTACTCAGATGACTGAGAGCATGAAGTATCCTTTCCGCCAAGGCATGAGGGTAGAAGTAGTGAACAAGGCCTGCATATCCCAAACACGAATGGCCATTGTGGATACTGTAATTGGTGGCCGGCTGAGGCTTCTCTATGAGGATGGAGACAGCGATGATGATTTCTGGTGCCATATGTGGAGTCCTCTAATCCATCCTGTAGGCTGGTCCAGAAGGGTTGGCCATAGCATAAAAAAAACAGGTGAGTTTTCATATTGGATGCAAACAGCAATCACTCAGGATTTTCAGGGATTGAGGCCAGAAGTATATATTTACCCATTAGATAACAGTGGCAGTCCCATCTTAGTACTTGTGAGCACACCAGGCAATTCTTACCTACTTTGGTTCACTGGATTTTGTCCTAAAACAATAGTTTCCAACCTTTTGGAAGACAGACAGACAACCAAAGTATATATGTGTGTGTGTGTGTGTGTGTGTGTGTGTGTATACCTGTACACACACACACACACACACTATAAATATATATACTCTATACACACACACAACACATATTTATTGCATTATTTTGGAAATTAAAAATAATTTAAGATTGCTAATGTCCCATTGTACTGTACTATTTTTCCCTTTTAAAGATTATGAATAGCTAGAAATGCCCTCTCCCCCAATTCTCACTGTTGTCTTTATGTCTTTCCTAATGGCAGAAAAGAATAATGATATGGCAAACCATCCTACCTTCCGGAAGATCTACTGCGATGCTGTTCCATATCTCTTCAAAAAGGTAGGAAAGAGGCTGGTTCATAGTGCTACCTTGAAGAGTTGGCTAAAAAGAATTTTAAAAATGTAATTTGGGTATATTCTGTGAAACTATTGAAATCTTTCTTATGCAGTACAGGGAGATGGATTTGGTAATGTCCAAGAAACACAGTGTAAGAATTTGACTGATGTAGGGTAAAGAAATTAATCTCTGGGAGCTAAAGGGAAGACTAAACAGAATAAACTTGTTCCAGAGAGACAGAACTGGCTTCTAGTGATTAACAAAAGAATCATTCTAAGACTAAGCCAGCCTTCCTCTGCTTCTCCAGGCCTGAGGGTGGCCTCCCAGATCAAGTGCAACCCTCAACACCCTTCTGCACAGCTGATTATTTTCCCATCATTATCATTCATACCATCATGCTTCTTTCCAACTTCTCCCATATCTGAGTGGAGAGAGAGAGAGAGAGAGATTTAAATCTGGGAAATAATTGAGATATAAGTAGATGTGCTCATAGAGTGGTGTGGTGCTCTAGTGGTGAAGACACTCACCTCCCACTCGGAAGGTTGAGAGTTCAATCCTAGGTAGCGGCAGATATTTCTTTCCTAGGGGGCAAAGAAAAAATATCTGCTGCAAACTCCATGTGGTGTCAAAAAGGGCATTAAGTAAACACTTAACTCCATCCAGTCACCCTGACTACCCCGAATTAAGGGATTACAGGGTCAGAAAAAGGGAGTATAAGGAGGTGAGATCATATTGTGTGTTAAATCTTTACATTAATTATAAAAAATAATAATTCACTGAGATTTCATTTTCATCCCCACCCATTTTAAAAATAACTTTATATAATTCTATCCCACTTTTGCAGTTCCTAGCATACTATTTAGGGTATGAACAACCCATCTTGATATATTGTTGAAATTCTCATTAGCCACAGCCAGAGTAACCCAACATGGCTTGGGATAACAGAAGAAAATGTGGTTAGAATTTAACATCTCAGGAACTGAGACAATATTCCTTCCTAATCATCCTCAGTAAGAGCCCTTCCTTTTATGTGCCAACTTCAGATCCAAATAGAAACATGATGAGTAGAAAATGTGAACTAGATGTGTATTTATATATATATTTCCATCTGAAATTATTCAACCTTTTGCATGTTTATTCTGTAGGCTCTTGCACTGTATTGTGATATTAAAGTGATCACTCTCATCTAATATCTAAGAAGTCAGAATGATAAGGGAGCAGCTTGATCAAAGATAATCAGTAAGCTTTATTTGAAAAGCAATTAAAACGTAAGGCTTTGCCCCATTGGATTGAGTTGTTGATCTTCCACTAATCTCAGCATCTTCCTATAGATATTCACATTTTTGATTTCCATTTGTCACTTTCTTCTATCACCTATTATAGGTACTTGCTGTCTATCCAGCAGGTGGCTGGTTTGAGGAAGGCATGAAATTGGAAGCTATTGATCCTCTGAATCCTGGCAACATTTGTGTGGCTACCATCTGTAAGGTATTGTGAAGAAGCAAAAGTGACTGTAGTAATACAAATATTCCTCTTGCTATCCTTGGCTCTGATGGAATTGGTAATTACGTGCTTGCTGATAAAGCTTTTATTAGCTAATCAGCCTTATTGAGATATAGGTCATCCTTATATTTTACCTGGGAGAGAAAGAAAGACCGACCTTCCTCCTATGTTGTCATATAGCTTTTTCTGCTTTTTTCATTTCTGGAAAAAAATATACTTGAATGAATAAAAAATGGATTAGCTCCACTATGGCTTTTTATTGATAGCTCTTGAGCCTTCTTTCTGGTTGCATTATTAGACTTTCAATTTATAATTCAACAGAAGGAATGGAATATAACTCTGGTTATTTGAACTTTAGGGTGCACCAGACTTTGCCCCTTGACATGTGTAAGTAACCAAAATGTAACTGCAGTTAGTAAATCAAACAAAACTGAGACAGGAGACTTTGGGGGATATAAAAAGGGGTGCTGAGATTGTTGAACTCATCCCAACTTGTCTTGTTTTTGCAGTGAATTTTAGACACATTTTAATAGGTATTTAGAAGTCCAGGGGTTTGTGTGTGTGTGTGTGTGTGTGTGAACTAGGGAATCAATATTTTTAAAGTAGGCTTTAAAGTAAATGCTTGGGCTTCATTAAATTCTTTTGTTTTCTTCATGGAAGAAAAGTGAAGAATAAATTTCTACAAAATAAATGGGATCATATGGTAAGCTATCTAGCTTTGGCCTTTCCAATTATATGTCTGCTTCAGATTTCATTTGACTTTGGTGAGGTTGGGAATTGCTACCATAAAGTATGTCTTTATCTAATGTCTTTAGGTCCTTTTAGATGGTTATCTTATGCTTGGCATTGATGGCACAGCTTCTGAAAGTGATTCTGAATGGTTCTGCTATCATGGGTCCCTGCATTCCATTTTCCCTCCTGGCTTCTGTAAGAACAACAATATAGAGCTGACTCCACCAAAAGGTGAGGTCCCCAATTTGCTTTTTCTTAGTTTGCTTCTATGGCAAAATCAGCACAGTTCCTCTTTACAAGATAGTTTGGGGGGGGGGAACCAGTAGTGGTATTCTACTGGTTTGGCCCAGTTCTGCCGAGCCGGTAGTGGCAATGAGCAGCGGAGACCGAACCAGTTCGCTCCGACACTCTGCAGTTGGGCCCACTCATCCACCTGGGCTCCCATACTAACCTTTATGTCCTGCTTTTGAAGCACAGCTGCTTTGCGCGGCAAGCAGATTGCTGCGCGGCAGCTGCTGAAGCAACAGGGAGAGTGCAGGATTTATTTATTTATTTTATTTATTAATTTGACTTGTATGCCACCCCCTCTCCAAAAAGGACTCGGGGCGGCTCACAGATAAAAACGGAACAATAAATTAACTAAAATAGAATTAAATTACAGCAAGCCAAATTAACTAAAAACCCATTAATAAATTCGAAATTAAAAACCCATTCCCCGAGGAGTCAGCACAGCACAGCCTGTTCAAACAACCAGGTTTTTAGGTCGTGTCAGAAAGTGCAGAGGTCAGGGGCCAGGCGGAGCCCCAGAGGTAGGTGGTTCCATAGAGTGGGAGCTGCTACAGAGTAGGCCCCTCCCCAGGATACCGCCAAACAACACTGGGTCGCAGATGGCACCCCAAGGAGTCCCTGCCTGTGTGCTCGTACAGGGCGGTTGGTATTGGATGCCGGCAGTAGACGCTCCCGTAAATAACCCGGACCCATATCTCGTAGGACTTTGAATGTCAATACCAGAACCTTGAATCTCATCCGGAGAGCAACCGGTAGCCAATGCAAGTCATTGCAAGGAGGATTGCAGGAGGCGAGTTGGAAAGCCTCTGTGCATGCACAAAGTGCACATTTGGCACATGTGCACAGGCAAAGTGTGTGTGCGTGCACAAAGCACACCCACCAAGCCATGCCCACTAAACCGGAGGTAAAAAATTTTTGAAACGCACCACCGGGAAAAATCCTTGTCACCTTGGGCCAACCTGTCTTAACCTAGTGTTTTTCATGGCAAAATTAGAGTCCCAACTTATTTGAATAGCAGAAAATTGAACAAGGCTGTTTCATATTTTATTTGGGGTTTTCTCCTTTTTGTGTTAAAGACAGAATATGATCGGCTGCTCCTGTCCTTTCCTCTTGGAAGGGCAGGTTTGGTCAGAATCCTCTTCTTGTCTGTCCTCTGGTTGTTCTGAAGAAGAATTTCTCTTTTTTTCTTTTCATCACTTTTTTCTTGGAGATGGTTATGCAAATGCTTATGTTCATATTAATATTTCTCTTTGCTCTTTTAAATAATTATTTATTTAAAATTATAATATTTTAAATATAAAATTTCAAATATTACAATATTTTATAAAATTATTTATAAATAAAATAATTTATTTTTTTAAATTTTATTAAATTTATTGACTACCCATCTTAGCACAAGGTAACTTTGGGTGGTTTACAATATTAAAAAGATAAAATAACAGAAAACTTATACACAATAAAAAGTTAAATACTGAACCCTACCTAAAGGATGGGGAATGAGGGAGTAGGATGAGTGGGCAAGGGGGAGGTGCGATCCATTATTAATCTGTCCACATTCCCCCATTGGATCCCTAAGCCAGGGGTCTGCAACCTTAAACACTGGAAGAGCCATTTGTTTTGTTTAATTACATTTATATGCCGCCCTTCTCCGAAGACTCAGGGTGGCTTACAATTTTGGGGACACAACCCAATGCGCTTAGCAATAGCCTTCATTCCATTGTATATGCCTGCTTAGTACTGGGGCTTTTTTTTGCCCCCCCCCCCCAAGCAGCATTTTTTTTTACAAAGTCAGCTTATTGCCCCCAACAATCTTGGGTCCTCACTTTACCTACCCTGAGAGGATGGAAGGCTGAGTCAACCTTGGACCCGTTTGGACCCATTTCCCACAGAATTTCCCACAGAATTTGGACCCATTTCCCACAGAAAAGAAAACACTGGGAGCCAATAATTTAACAACCAGTGTGATTGGGTGGGCGTGGCCAACTCGACGTCATTCCCTCCTACCCAGTCACCTCCTGCTCTGGAATATGGAGTGAGTCGCCATCCCCTGCCATCATCCTTACCTTGTCAGGCCAGATGAGGAGTGATGGGGAGGGGAAGGGAGGGACCAGCCAGTAGTGGGATGAGCCAACAGGGAGCCACAGCAGAGGGCTGAAAGAGTGCATGTGGCTCCAGAGCCGCAGGTTGCAGACCCCTGCCCTAAGCCAAGTGACACAGCCGGATCTTTAAGCTCTTGCAGAAAGTCAGGAGGATTGAAGCCAACCTCATTCCAAGGAGCAAGATATTCCAAAGGGCAGGCGCAATGGCACAGAAGGCTCTTCTCCTAGACACCATCCGCCAGAATACCCAGTCCAATGGGACCCGCAGCATGCCTCCTCTGCTGGCACAGGTGGGGTGGGGCAAACCCATTGGGATGACACATCCCTGCAAGTAGCTTCGACCCATGCTATGAAGGGCTTTAAAGGTGATTACCAACATCTTGAATTGCACCCAGAAACAAACCAGCAGTCACTGTAGCTTGCAGACAAGGATATTAAATGGACCACTCTTGGGACCCCCAAAATTGCCCATACCACCACACTCTGCACCAGCTGCAGCTTCCGAATGCTGTTCAAGGGTAGCCCCATGTAGTGAGCATTGCAAACATGAGATGAATAACTGAGTGTAGGGATTCCTGATCCAGGTGATGCCGCAACTGGTGCACAATCTGAAGTTGTATAGTTACAGTCCTAGGTGTGACTGCACCTGCTCTTTGAACAGGATTTGTGAGTCCAGAAGAACCCTCAAGTTGTGGACGGATCCGTCTGGGCAGTTCCACCCCATCCAGAGCTAAAAATATCAAAGTCCTCGATCTTGGGGTTCTATATAATAAATTCCACAATTATTATTGCTAATATGTATTTTACAAAAACAGTTCGCTCTATATTCCGACAGATTGTGTGTGGGGTTTTTTGTCAATCATACCTATGAGGATGAAGCATTGATCTTGAAGGTTGCCACTATGTCTTCTTATAATGTCCATCTTATTTTGTTTTTGGTGGTATTAGTTTTTCCTTCCTCTTTCTCATGTCAGAAAACTCCCAATTTCATATTTTAGGGTATGATGCTAAAATCTTCAGTTGGGCAAGCTATCTAGAGAAGACTAAGTCGAAACCAGCACCTGCACGTCTTTTCAATGTGGTGAGTACTGTATTCAGAGGCAAGGTGATAAAAACAAATCAGTCTCTATCCTAATAAATAGCAGATAATATTTAATAGAAAAATTTGTGAAACATCACATCCCCTCATCCCACTTCTTCCTTTTTTTCATGCTGGATTCCATTTTAATTCACAGTACTAGTCCTTGTGAAAAAAAGTGAAATCAATAGTAATCAATTAAATACAAAATATAATTCATATTCTGTCACGAATGAGCCCTATAGCAGGGCTGTCAAACTCGTGGCCCATGGGCCAGATGTGTCACGCGCTGGCCATGCCCATGCCCAGTTTAGTGAAGGGGAAAAAAGTCACAATATGTCACATGACAATGCCGTGATGACGCAAGTGACACACCTGCTCTTTAGGATCTAGATAGATACAACTACTTCATGATCAAAATATTTCCTGTTTTAACCTGAGCTCTGAAATTAGTGTGTGCCTATATTTGCATTTTAATTCTTTCTTTGATTCATTGAATATTTTGTGCCTAGACCATTTCATACTTTCCAAACCTGTTGATAAATTTTCACAACAAAATTTAATATAGAAACATTTTTACGAGGATTTAGATTGCCAGATTTAAATAAAGTATAACATGTATTATGTATTTGCTTTTTTCCTTTTTAGGATTGTCCAAATCATGGCTTCAAAGTGGGTGCTAAAATAGAAGCAGTAGACCTGATGGAGCCAAGACTTATCTGTGTGGCAACAGTAAAAAGGATAGTCCATCGGCTCCTCAGAATTCACTTTGATGGCTGGGACAGTGAATATGACCAGTGGGTAGATTGTGAATCGCCAGATATCTATCCTGTGGGTTGGTGTGAATTGATAGGTTACCAGCTGCAGCCACCAGTGACTACAGGTGAGAAAAATAAATAGTTGCACTACTGGACAGGAGAGAGAAGCTTCAGCCCAATCCAAAACATATTCTTACTCTACATAAAAACTTTGATCCATAGTGAGGGCTAAAGAGGTAGTTTAAGAGGAGCTGGTGTTGGCAGTCATTTTAATAGGAGCTTCCTTTGGAGTGGGATGGATCCTTAACATTTTAATCCATAAACTCTGCTGCACCATCCCTATTTTGCCATGTATGCCAGGGCTCTGAATCCAGTGTCGTTTCCCAAACATAATAAAAATGGCAGTGTGTTCTCTCCCCCGTGGAGCTACATTTAGTAGGGGCCAGGAGGCTGTCCAGACAACCTGCTAAGGGGAGGGTGCCTGTTTCACCTTCAGTCATTTGTGTCCGTTCAACTAGGTAGACCAGACCAAGAAATCAACTCCAAGGAGGCTAAAACTACTTTTACTGTGATTGACAATATTAATAGAATATTGGAATTCTGGGCTCTACCAGACTAATTTTTTCTTTACTTTTGTATGCCATTAGTTACCACTATGCATTCAAGTAGGATGGTGTCATGTTCCACAAGTAGAGTGGTAGAGTCTCATGGTTTTTGGGCTTCTGCGTAACAGTTCAAAGTGGTGCTCTCCTGTAAAATCAGCAGGGATTAATCCTGCTGAATATTATATCTCTTTGATTCCTTACAAGTTGTTTATCTGGTTATCAATTTTCATGAGTTATTAACTTTCCAGTCTAAAATAAGCTAGATGCAAGTATGTGTTAAAGAAATTGGCATTCTCCATATTCCAGAAAGTGGAATAATTTTGTGCATAATTTTTAAATTTAAGCAGTGTTTGTAGAAAAATACAATGGACTCTGGTTGGACTACAAGAGGGGTTGAGAGCAATATGTGCTTTTGCATCCTGATGCTCAAATGGTAATTTAATGGAAACTGCTGACTTTTTCCTTAGACTGTTTACTATTTTTCTATAAATACTTCTCCACAGAAGAAATATTATTACATCCACAGAATACTGCCCAGTGGTCCTGTTTAGGGTCACCCAGACTCTCCTTAGGAAGGGAAGTCCAGAGGCCCATCTACAGGGCCATGTGGAGGGATTTCTCATGCATCTGGAGGACAAAATTGGTCAGATTTGTTCCCAGTTGGATAGCAAGCATAGTGCAAGTTCTGTAGAAATGTCAGAGGAGTGGACTTACCCAGTTATCTGGGAATGGCTTGATTTTGTTGGATCTGAGAAAGTAGATAGGCTCCCTACAAAATGTAAATGCCACCACCTGTGCATTAGATCCATGCCCCTTTTGGCTAGTTAAGGCTGCCTTGGGTGTCTGAGGTTGTGTGGGTGAGATGTGGATGGGTCCAAGCAATGGTGAATTCATCCTTGTTTGGGTGGGTGTGTTTGTTTCAGGTTCCTTTTAAAGAGGTAGTAATATGCCCCTACTCAAGAAGCCATCATTGAACTCTATTGTTCCTCAGTCTCCCATCTCCCCTTTTAAGGGAAAGTGGTTGAGAAAATGTGGCATTGCAACTCCAGAGAATCATAGAATAAATTAATAGATTAACTGGACCCTTTTCAGTCAGGCTTCATTGTAGATCATACAGGGCCAAAACAGCACTGAGTTCCACTCATAAATGATCTCTGGCAGGAGTGGGATGGAGGTGGTACATTCATACTTGCTCTTCTTGACCTCTTGGCAGCTTTTGATACCATTGACCATGTTTTGGGATAACATAGAGAATTGGAGTGGGTGGTACATTTTTGTGCTGGTTTACCTTCTTCCACCAAGGCCAGTCCCAGTCAGTGTTAATAGAGAGAGGAAGAACTGTCCACTCATGGCCTCTGCTCTGTGGAGCGCTACAGAGTTCAGTGCTGTCTTTGCTCTTTTATAACATCTACATGAAACCACTTGGTGAGATCATCCATTGCCACAGGATGAGGTATCACTATTATACTGATGATATCCAGTTACACATCTCCATCCTGGGTGCAACAGTAGACTTCAGCTTAATCCTAGTATGACAGAGTAGCTGTGGGAGAGCCCCTCTGTATCCAGGAGTTTAGAGTCTTTGATCTTGAATGGAGTTATACTACCCCAGACAGACCAGGTGAGTAACCTGGGGGCTCTTCTTGACTGATGGCTCATTCAAAGAGCAAGAGGCACCTGTGGCATGGAGGGCCTTTGCTGAATTTCATGTTATGCAACAACTTACGCCCTTTCCTGGATGGGGAGACTCTCTATTCAGTCACTCATGACCTGGTCATCTCCTGTCTGGACTATTGCAGTGCACTCTACAGGGAGCTATCCTTGAAAAATATCTAGAAACTTCAATTGGTGCAGAATATAGCCACATGAACAATTCTAGGTATTCAGAGAAGGGTAACACCTTTGCTCCGCAAACTATTGGGTGCCAATTTGCTTCTGGGTCCAATTCAAGATAGTGGTTCTGACCTATAAAGCCGTGTACATGACATGACGTGTACATGACATGGAGCCAGGCTACCTATGGAATTGTTTTTATTCCATTACATCGGCCCATTCTACCCAGTCAGAGAGGAAAGATATGTTATAGATCCTGTCAGTTAAAGAATTCCAATTGGCAGAATATCACCCTGAGGAATATGCTACCTCTGGAAGTGAGGCAGGCCCCCACTCTCCCGGCCTTCCAAAAAGGAGTTAAAACATGGCTCTACAGCCTTGCATGAGGGACCCAAAGGAATATGCAGCCATGGGGCTGGTTGCACCATGAGAGCCAGAGGTGGTATTCAGCAGGTTCTGACCAGTTCTGGAGAACCAGTAGCGGAAATTTTGAATAGTTTGGAGAACCAGCAAATACCACCTCTGACTGGCTCCGCCCCCATCTATTCTCTGCCTCCTGAGTTGGCTGGGTCTTCTTTTGTTGCCCTGCATAGGAGAACGGAGCTGGAAAGCAGGTTAATGGGGTGGGGAGGGAATGGGATTTTGCAGTAACCTTCCCCCTGGAGTGGGGAGGGAATGGAGATTTTACAGTATCCTTCCCCTGCCACACCCACCAAGCCATGCCCACCAAGCCACACCTGCCAAGCCAAGCCATGCTCACAGAACCGTAGTAAATTTTTTTGAATCCCACCACTGCCTTCCTTTTGCCTTTTAAACTAATTTTTAACAGAGAGGGAGGAGGGGGGAGGGAGGGGGAGACATTAAAATCAAATTTAGTATACCAGATTTCAGAATGAAAATACAGAAAGGAAGCAACTCTGGGCTATGACACAAAATAATACAGAAGCCTGTTCCTATTCTTCTCCCACAAGCTATTAAGTTCTTACACAGCAAGTTCGAAACCCATTAAGTTGGGGCCTGATCCTACTGATACAAGTGGTAGCTATGTCTTTATATTTAGTTGCTGCTTCTTGCTTCTTGCATCCTGTACAACATATCATTCTGGATTTCTTCTTCTCTTGATAATAGAACCTGAATCGCCTGCATTTGCCAAGGAGGTTTCAAAAAAAGCGAAAACCATATGGAAAGAAAAGTAAGAAGCACATTCACGAAGTATCTCTGTTTCATCTTAATAACAAGGCAAAATTTGTTAATTTGTTCTGCTGAATAGAGCGGGGACTGAAAGGAAAAACAAGAATCTACCTCAAGATAAATAAGATGGAATGTTTCCCTGGGTCAATTTCTCTCTGTGTGATATTCATTGCAACATTAGTCAGTCAGGAAGTATTTAGCAGGATCTGGGATGCAATGCCTTGTAATTATAGTAAAACCTTGTAAACTAAAGAGGAAAAGGGGCATGCATTAAAGTCCAGTGTCCATTAAAAGGCAAGAAGGGTTTTCAAGTCCAGAAATAATCATACATGAGAAGAAAAGGAATTTGAACTGCTATGGAGCAATAGGCAGTGCAAGCTACAGAAGCACTATGCTGAAATTGATGGCAAATTCAGCAGCTGCAAGCAAGGCAAGTCAAAGCACTTAAAAAAGCCAAAGCTAAAAGGCCACCTGGGCATTAAGGAACAAAATCTGTGGGGTACCAGTACCAGAAAGATCCCCTAGTTATATGGACTCATCCAGTCCAGGACTCAGAGGAATTGGTGGTAGACGTGAGCAGGCACCAGGCAGTTGTGCCATCTAGTGCCTAGTCTGCTGTTTGAATCCACACGATGGATCCAGGTTTGTCTATCAAATCTGGTCAGATAAACCAAGGTCTATTAGATGAAAGGTTTATTTTATCCAGGCTAATAACCTAACTAAGCCAAAAACATGCCTTTTTCCTGCCATATCCTCATGATGTTGCCTTTATCTCATCCCCAGTCTATACCTGTTATAGTTAAAAGCTACCAATCCCTATATTTAACTCACCCAGTAAATCACAAGTATGGACATTCCCACTTGTTGCTATTATTTCTGTGGCAGGTTAAGGATTGTAAATGGAGGGGTTGAAGGATTGATGAATATCACTTTAACTCAGCCATGAGGCACAGTCTTTATATGTTTTTGTGAACCTTCTTAATTATTTTCTGAATCAGATTCTGAATTGGAAGGACTGTGTGTGTAAAGGTTTTACATTTTTCCCCATTCATAGGGAGGCAGTGAGAGATGTACATGTTTCGCAGGCAAAGACTTCATGTTGAAACTTTGATATATCCAACTGATAGGAAAATTTCTGTAAGAAATTCAGGAAAAGAACTCAGGATACCTGAACCATACCTGTTCTCATGCAGATATTGCTGAACCACAATTCTTAACTTACCATGAACAATGGAGAGAGATGCTGAAAAAAATTAAGTACCATCCGAAATGCTATGCATTGGTCCCACTACTGATTCTGAACTTAATGTCAGACTTAGTGTGAAGCATTTTCTTATGCTATTCATCAGGATTCTTTTTGTAATTAGACTGAGAAATGTTTAAGCCACAAATTGCTTGTCATATAATAATTTATCCCTTCCGCTACAGTTGTTATAGCAGCTTTGCTATTTGATAGACAATATCAAATTATATATTAATTGAAGTCTGCTAAAACTTTGTTGCTAAATTGATACTATGTGTAGCTTGCTTGGTTAGGTGGGAAATATGCATTCAAGACTGAAAATATTTTTGTTTTGCAAGAGCATGCTAATTGCTTAACAACCACATATCAATGAGCATAAAATTATCAAGCTTTTCTCTGCAGTCTGATAACATTCAGAGGATGCTTTACTATGACTCTTTCATGCTTAATTTTCTGATGGTCTTTGCTTGCACCTTGTGGCATGTGTATCCTATATCATGGCTAACTAGTTAATTTGTCTCTATCCCTCACCATCAGCATACAGAGTGTAGGCTGGGAATGATATCTAGAAGAAAGAACCTTATTTCTTACAGCTGTAGATGCCACAAATTAAGTCCAGATCCTTATAGGTGTAAATTATAACTACTGTTTTACTGTTATAATGTACTAGTTTTACATGCTTAAAGCCTCAGGTTGCTCCCACTGAAGAAGTATTTTTAACTAAGCCACCCAGAGTCACCTTGTTGTAGGGAAATGGATGCACAGAAATTTATGAACAAACAAACAAGTTGTACCCAAATATTAAGAGACATCTCCACAGCAGTTGATAATATTGATTCTTCTGTTGAGTTACCCAAAATATACAGTATGTGTCAGTTTCTAGTAATTATAATTTTAAACTGACCTTCAATAAGATTTGTATCAATGTGATTAGTTTGGATGTATGATACCTTAATACACCTGCTTCATTTGTCTCATAGCTGAGTTTAGATTATTAATCCTTATTGAGGTAATCAACCAGGATCTCATCTGTATCATTTCAGCTGCATTTTTGGGATCACTTCACATTGTTTGCTTGATATTTTTCCCCAAAATTGTACATTAGTTAGCCATGAAAAACAACCATGTTTTATGTGGGATGTTTTACAGAAAAAATTGATATAAGTATCCCTCCCTGTATACAATTGTACAGCCCTGGTACAAGTGAGCTGCTATGAAGTCTTTGGCAGAGTTGTGAGGTGGATATATGACTGTTTTTATTCCATTTGCTAAGGAAAAAGATGACTGCTAAAGCCCGCTCCATCAAGGAGGCAGCTAAGAAAGTGATCACTCCGAAAACAAAGGAAGAAACAAAAGTTACCAAAAAGCTGCCTACTTCAAAATCAAAGGAGGGAACACCAACTGTTTCAAAAATGGAGGCAACACAAGCTAAATCCAAGACTTCTTCAAAAGTACTGCCTGAAAGTAAGGAAAAGGATATATAGTGCTTCATTTCTCCAATTTAAACATGAGCAGGAAGAGCGTAGTCTTAAGAAATTTGCTAACATGCACATTTTAACTTGCTTAACTGCAGGCAGTTTGGGAAGATTTTCATGGACAGGTTTGCAATGTAACTTGTAAGAGCTACCACAGTATAGATAGTTCTCAATTTATGATCGGTCACTTGGTAACTTCAAAATTACTACAGACACTGATAATGGGATTTACAACCTAGATTCAAAGTTATGATATCCACCCTGCCCAGTGATCATGTGACTGCATTTTGGGTGATCAGCAACCAACCCACATTTATGGCCATTTGCAGGACCCTGTGGTCACATGACTGTGATTTACAATACTTTTGCCAGAAACTGGTGTTTACTTATAGTTTCCTGCAAAAAATGCCCCATAGCAAAGAATGGGCTTGCTTAACAATTGCAATGTTAGCTTAATGACTACGGCATTCCTTTAATAACTACCACAAAAGAGATCATAAAATGTAGAGCAGTCGATAGTGACTTCTTTTATGTCAATAATAACTCCAAAATGCCTTCACCTTACAGATTTACCTTGATTTCCTTATATGAGGACAATTTTGAAACCTGCACTGTTGCAAAAATACAATTGCAAAAAAATAACTTTCAATGTAGACTTTGAAAATAGACACTATTACTTTAAAAGCAGCAGCTTGCTAAAACTTTTGAAGAAAATATTGAAATCTTGTGGGGAGTTACTCATGGCATGATCTCTAATTTTGTTTCTCTGGATAAATTGATAAACAATAAAATGTGAATCTAGAAATATTTTTGTTTGGTTTTTAATTTTCCTTATCCATGTGTGAACAGTGATTATTCTTTTTAGGAATATAGGTTATCACTAGCATTTTGCTCATGTGTAAGAGCTTTTAGATTTTTATTCTGTAATTGAACAGTAGCCTTTTTCTGTGTTCCCTAGCCTTTGTTGCTGTGCAAGTAAAAGAAGAAATGCTTGAAGACCCAAAGGTGAGGCTTGAAACTCCACAACATTCAGTGTCAGTGAAGGATGAGGACATGGATCAAGAAGCTCCAGCACACTCTGTGATAATTGGCTGCCTAAAGGATGAAGGCATGGAACTAGAATCCCCAGAAATCTCTATAGCAGATGAGCAGGATGGCGGCATGGATGTTGAAGCTGCAACAAGCCTTGATACACTTTGCTGCTTAAAGGATGGAGTTAAGGAACCAGTAACCCAAACAAACTCTATTGCAACTGCCTGCTTAAAAGAGGGGGACATGAAAACAGAAGCAACCGTGAGCCCAGTGCTCATTAGCTGTTTAAAAGATGAGGATGTGGACTAGAAGGTCAAGCAGTATAAATATCAATGGTTCTGCTCAGCACTCCTTCATGAATCAAGAAAGGTGCTGACCTATTTGACTGTACTCTAGCTTTTTATGTGATATGATTGGCCTATGAAACAATTATTAGAACATATATTCTATCCCATCATGCAAAAAGGCAGGTCTACAGTGCTGCTCTGCATACTACTACGGATGAATTTCTGCATTATAAAACTCTGTGGAAAGGCAGTGACATGTTACAGGGCATTTGAAATTTACTTGACCATGGTAGTCATCACTATTTCAGTCAATCATGGACTGCCTTCGAAGCAAGTTATTGGGCTGGTACTCAAGTAAAGTTTTCTGCTGAAATAAATGGCAGATCAGGAAAATGGGTAAGAAAGCTGAGGAGCTCAGTGCCTTACTATGAAAGGGCATTTTTCCAGTAATGCATATTTAATATGAAAGGGGCCACATAGTTCACAATGTCTATCTCTGGGGAAAAGATCCACTAATCCAGTGGTTCTTAACCTTTTTGAAAGAATCGCCCCCTTGACCCATTGAGGAAGTTGTCATCGCCCCCCTCCCCCAACATAACCACCCCCCTGCCACGTCTTAGCATCTCCAAGGGGGCCAGCAGAGGGGCGCTAAGAGGCGGCAGGGGGGTGTTCGAGGTGCCGGCCCTGCAGGCTCACCCCATTGACTGTTGTACCGCACCTGAACCAGTGCCTCAAATGCGGCAGCATGTTGGAAAAAGCCGCCACCACCGCTTTCCCAAAGTGCTGCCGCTCTCGCATTCTTTCTTTCTGTCCGTCCGTCCATCCATCCATCCAAAAGGTCTGTCTGTTTGCCTGCCTGCCTTTCTGCCTATCTACCTACCTACCTATCTACCAGTATAGATCTCTCTCTCCCAATATATCTCGCTCCATCGCCCCCATATTGCCCCCCTTCCGTGCCTTTGCCCCCACGTCGCCCCTTTTCATTCCATTGCCCCCCTGAAAAAAAATAGCCCCTTGGGGGGCAATATCGCCCAGTTTAAGAACCACTGCACTAATCCCATTCAGTGTCAGGATCAAGATCGGCAAGATTGCTCAGATCCGGACAGGCTTGGACTCCGACTGGGCAGAGTCCAACAGGAGTATGATGACTGGTCTTAGAGATATCATCTGGGAGGAGTTCGATCCTGTGACTACAAATGAGGTGGACAGGATCATGAGGAGGCTGAGTGCTGCCACGTGTTTATTGGACCCGGGTCCTCCCTGGCTGGTCTATGCCGCCCGGGAGGTTACACAAGGCTGGCTCCAGGCAGTAATCAATGCCTCTTTGAGTGAGGGTTCCTTCCCTGCCACCTTGAAAGAGGCGGTGGTGAGGCCCCCTCCTCAAGAGGCCTGCCCTGGACCCGGCTAATTTGAACAACTTTCGTCCGGACTCCAACCTTCACTTTATTGCGAAGGTTGTTGAGAGTGTGGTGGCCCGGCAGCTCCCACTGTTCCTGGAGGAAACTGACTATCTAGACCCGTATCAATCAGGCTTCAGGCCCAGATACAGCACGGAGACGGCGTTGGTCACGCTGGTGGATGATCTCTGGAGGGCGCGGGACAGAGGTTATTCCTCTGACCTGGTCCTGTTAGACTCTCAGCGGCTTTCGATACCGTCAACCATGGTATCCTACTGCGACACCTTGAGGGGTGGGAGTAGGGGGCACACATGTTACACATAGTGTTGGCAGGGGCAAGATCGCCCTGAGGCCCCTCCTGCCCCAGGGGTCAGTTCTCTTGCCCCTCTTGTTCAACATCTACATGAAGCCACTGGGTGAGATCATCCGTGGTTTTGAGGTGAGGTATCATCAGTATGCTGATGATACCCAGCTTTTCATCTCCACCCCTAACCAACCCAGTGACGTCCTCAAAGTGATGTCCCGGTGTCTGGAGGCGGTGCAGGTCTGGATGGGGAGGAACAGGCTCTGACTCAACCCGGCTAAGACCGAGTGGCTGTATATACCGGCATCTCGAGTTGTCTAGGATATTCCACCTTTGGCTATTGGGGGAGAGGTGTTGCCCCTGGAGTATTCAGAAGTCAATTTTACAAACTGGCTTTTGTAAAATTGACTTCTGAATACTTTTGATTTACAAACTTTTAAGCACCGCTGTAAACTAGTGGTTATTTTTATTGAAAAAGAGTATTACCTCCAACCCCATACTCAAGGGCAGACATTTGGCAATGCTGCTATATTATAATAAACTAGAAATTCTCTTAGGAAAAGTTTGTGGCCTTACAGAATTCATATGCATTTCTCAAGAAGACCTAGCAACCATAAACACCAATGGCAGAAGGAACTAACAGAACAAGTTCCGGCTTTTTAAACTTTCTTGAAGTAATTTTTCAAGCTTCTGAATCTAGCAGGAACAATATAGAATTATCTCTACCAAAACCAATAAATAGTACCAAGACAATCCTGGGCTTTTTTTTCACTCTAAAGCGGATACATACCTACTGCCTTCTATTAAGCTGTTTAAGGCTAAGCCTGTATCCCTAATGCTATACAGTACAAGGATAGATACCTTTAAGTATTTCAAGCCCCGATGCTATTGTGAACTCTTCCAGATTTCATACTATGTTCCAAAGGCTCTAATTTACATGGGTACTGGAATAATCCAGCTGGAGGTGAGATTCATTTTAGCCATCTCTTTTAGTGACTCAAACCTCTATTTTTCTTTTTTGACCCTTGGCCTTGCTATTTCGTCTTGACAATATCACATCAAGTTGGAAAGTAAAAACCATAGCTGAGCCATTTTATTGCAGCCCTTATGTCCACTCTTTGCTATCTCTATGCCTAGAGAAAGCAAAAGCTGAGATTTGCCAAAAAGTCTTTGATATTTCATGTCTGTCTGAATAGAGCTGCCCGATTCTTATCAGTGATCTGATCTGGAAATAATATCATGAGCAGATCCTTTTTATCTAAACTTTTATTGATTGATATAGTTTGCAGGACAACTGTGAATTTTCACCTCTTCGTCATGATATTATATTTGGCATTTTAGTTTGATATGAAATTGATATTCAGCGTCACAAAATGATCTGCTGTATGTGCCCCCTCATAGCAAAGCTTCAGCCGGTTTTTTATTGGATGGCAGTGAAGCTAATGGATCTTATGTGGACTGTGCTGTGGAGAAGTCTTATTTGTGGCTAATTTTTTGAGGCTCTACTTCGGTAGAGCTACAATAGGCCGTTGGAAAGCAGAGGTCTTTCAGGAAGTTATCTGGGTTTAAAGTATTGTTATGCTGGGTCTACGTGATTGTTGCTTAATAGGTAAAAATTTCTGCAGAGGAGTATTTTGAGGGGAAATGCAGTTGTAGGTGTTTATCTTACCATGTTAGGTGGTTCTTTTCAATTCAAAGCTGCATGAGTAATGAGTACCTTACAGTGTCTTCTGCTTGATAATTTTTTTAAATTTTGCCATTCATGTTTCCTTAACTAATTTATTTTTCCTATTTTTGTTTTACTATAAAAGACAGGAGAGAATTCATCAGTTTTTCAAGTCTTTGTTATATTCAATACAACTTAGGACAACTGAGCCCAAAATTTCTGTTACTAAATTAAGTAAATTTTGCCCCATTTTATGACCTTGCTTGCCACAGTTAAGTGAATCACTGCAGCTGTTAAGTAAGTAACAGTTATTAAGTGAATCTGGCTTCCACACTGACATTGTCAGGTCAATTGAAGGAAACTACAACCCTCATAAATATGAACCAGTTGCCAAGCATCTGAAATTTTGATCACAATTTTGATGCTCCCCATGGAGTTGTGTGAAAAAAGATCATGTGTCACTTTTTTCAGTGTTGTAACTCTGGTCACTAAATAAACTGTTGTAAGTCAAGGACTGCCCGTATATTGGAGTTTTTTTTTGGAAAAAAGTTTTATTATTTTAGACAGACATACACAGAAAAAATATATGATATGCCAGTAGGTTAAAGCTCCTTGTACATCTTTTCCATTCTCATCTATTAATTATTTTTGTATATTCTCACATACAAAATATTCCATATTTTTAGATTAATTTATCTTATAACACTTCATATTATCATCCCAGAACCATTCCCGGCAAACAAATGCATACAGACAAATATAAAAAACAAAAAAACAAAATATTCTTTTTTTGAGAACAGTGTGTTACTGGACCCTCCCTTCTCCATGTGACTATAATTTCAATTATACACTCATTTTGTATATTCTATTCCACTTACCATAGCAAATTCCACTATTTTCCATAATTCCCCCCTTTCTCTAGCTTCTATAGTCTTCTTTCAGTTATTTTATCATTCCATCATTTAATTACCTTTCTTTTTCCAATTTTCAATATCTTGCCAATCAATATTATTACACTTTTGTCTGTCTTGTTTATTTATTTATTTATTTATTTATTTATTTGAACTTATATGCCCCATCTCAAGACTCGAGGCACAACTAAAACAGGAACAATAAATACTTAAAAAACGATTAAATTAAATTATAAGTTCAAACATTATAAAAACCTTAAAACCATCCCTCCCCCAAGGGGGTCACAGCCCGGGTTGGTCAAACAACCAGGTCTTTAACTCACGGCGAAAGGTGCGGAGATTATCTTATAAGACATATTTTACCATGTAATTACTACCCTAAAGGATAACACCTCTATCTCTTCTAACCAATTATTGTTTAACTTTTATATTTCACCTTTACCATTATTACCCTCTATTTTATATCATCTAACCATTATTAATCAGATTCTGCTTGGTACATTCCTACAGATATCCATTAAATTCTCTACAAGAGAAAAAGAAAAGATTATGTATACATATAACAATAATAACTAAAGTAATTATTTCTTTTCAAGTTCAATTCAGCCATTAATGTTAATATTTATCTCCTTCATTCATTTCTATTTAAGATATTTCCATTTTATTACCATTTAACATCCGTATCACTATATTTCATCATCAAAAAGTCACTCTGAGTCTGACCGTCTCCAGCTAAGAGCCTATATTAGGACTTACCTGGAAGCGATTAGAGCAGCGAGATGTGCTTACTTCTCCACTCTGATCGCCCAAGATGATCACCCTGCCCTGTTTGGGTCACTCGCGCCCTCCTGCAACTGAGGAGGGGGACTGGGCAGAGCAGAGGATTTTAGTTTACATCTGGCGGATAAGGTCGCTCAGATTCGGGCTGGCTTGGACTCTGACTGGCAGGATGTTGACGATGGAGTGGCGCAGTCTTGTGGATCCTATTTGGGTTGAGTTTGACTCTGTCTCCCTGGACGAAGTGGACAGGATCATGCGGAGGCTGTCTTCCACCACGTGTTTATTGGACCCGTGTCCTTCCTGGCTGGTTTATGCCTCCAGGGAGGTTACACGCGGCTGGCTCCAGGCAGTTATCAACGCTTCTTTGAGTGAAGGGTTTTTCCGCCGCCTTGAAAGAGGCGGTGGTGAGACCCTCCTTAAGAAGCCTGCTCTGGACCCAACTGTTTTGAATGACTATCGTCCAGTCTCCAACCTTCGCTTTTTAGCGAAGGTTGTTGAGAGCGTGGTGGTTCAGCAGCTTCCGCTGTTCCTGGAGGAAACTGATTACCTTGACCTGTACCAATCGGGCTTCAGGCCCGACACAGCACCGAGACAGCATTGGTCGCACTGGTGGATGATCTCTGGAGGGCTCGGGAGAGGGGTTTTTCCTCTGTCCTGGTCCTTTTAGATCTCTCAGCGGCTTTCAATACCATCGACCATGGTATCCTTCTGCGGCCGGGGTTGGGAGTGGGGGCACCGTGTTACGGTGGTTCTCCTACCTTTCGGACCGCTAGAAGTCGGTGTTGACAGGAGAGCAGAGATCCTCCCGAGGCCCCTTATTTGTGGGGTACCTCAGGGGTTCTCTCACCTCTCCTGTTTAATATCTACATGAAACCGCTAGATCATCCGTGGTTTTGGGGTGAGGTATCATCAATATGCTGATGATACCCAGTTGTATATCTCCACCCCAGACCAGATCAGTGATGCTCTCTCGGTGATGTCCCGTGCCTGGAGGCTGTGCAGGCCTGGATGGGGAGTAACAGGCTCAGGCTCAACCCGCCAAGACTGAGTGGCTGTTCTTACCGCATCTCGGTGTTCAGTGGATGTGCCACCTTTGGTCATGGGGGGGGAGGTGTTACCCCCTGTGGATAGGGCGAGGAATCTGGGCGTCCTCCTGGATGCACAGCTCAGTTTGGAGGAGCAGGTGGGAGCTGTGGCCAGGGGGCTTTGCCCAGGTTCGGCTGGTTCACCAGCTTCGCCCCTACCTGAACCGAGATGCCCTTCAAACGGTCACCCATGTGCTCGTCACTTCCAGAATCAACTACTGCAATGCTCTCTACATGGGGCTACCCTTGCAGATTACTCGGAGGTTGCAGCTGGTGCAGAATGCGGCTGGGCTGTGATGGGGGTATCCTGATACTCCCATGTTACACCCCTCCTACGCGACTTGCATTGGTTGCCGGTTGCCTTCCGGGTTTCCTTCAAGGTGTTAGTAACAACTTATAAAGCCCTAAATGGCTTGGGTCCAGGGTACTGGAACCCTCCTGCCCACATCACAGTCCAATGCCTGCGCTCCCATAGGAGGGGCCTCCTGGGAATACCGTCGATCAGGCTGGCGGCTCCCAGAGCTAGGGCCTTTTCTGTGGGAGCGCCACCTATGGAATCAGCTTCCGCGGATCCTTGGCCCCTGATCTCCGCTCCTTTCGCCGAGACCTGAAGACCTGGCTGTTTCAGCAGGCCGGCCTAGATTGACCATGGGGGCGGGTAGTTTTAATAGTTTGTTTATTCTGTAATTTTATGTTTTAGCTGTTTTTGTAATTTGGACTTGTTTTTATTTAATTATTTTATTGTATATGTTCTTTTTTATGTTCACTCTGAGTCCTTGGGAGAAGGGCTGCATACAAGTCTAAATAAATAAATAAATAAATAAATAAATTTTATCATTTTAGCTGTTTTTGTTTTGGACTTGTTTTTATTTAATTATTTTATTGTATATGTTCTTTTTGTATGTTAGCGCCCTGAGTCCTTGGAGAAGGGCAGCATACAAGTCTAAATAAATAAATAAATAAATAAATAAATAAATAAATAAATAAATAAATAAATAGAAAAACAGTATTAAAATGTTCTATACTTCTTATAAATTCCATACTTTGTCTTTAAATTGTTAGAGACTTTCTCTTTCCTTCTTTACCTCCTTTATTGACAGAAAAGAAAAGAAAAAAAATACTAACTTCTTTCTAACTTAACCATATTTATCTCACGTACTTTTGCAAAATCCTCTCAGAAATTTAAATTAACCATTGTCTAACTGTTGGATTAAATGTATAAGATTTTTAATTTTTATGTATTTTTCTTGCTGTTGCTCATCTTGATTCGATTTTTTTCACTTTCTCTTCTGTCATCCCCCTCTTCTTCTCCTTCCCATTTTCCCCTTTTATGTCCAATTTCCCCTTCTGAAATCCTACCTTATGGCTCCTTGCAGTATTATAACTATTTCCCATTTATACTTTTTTTTATTGTTGCCTCCAATCTTAGATTTTAACTCCTCTTTTCCCCTTTTCTTAATTACATTTAGAGTTATTTGATCATTAAAGATGGCTTCTTCTTCTTTCCTTCTTGTTCATCTGATGCTTCCTAATTTTCTATATTCAGGATCTCCATTTCTTTTTTTTACCTCTTCTTTAATGTCTTTAAATAGCATTTTAATTCTTCAAAAGTGGTGACATTCTGAGAAGATTTTTCCCTTTAAAGCAACCCCCAGATGACTTTAATCCTTTGCTAATCCTCTACCCAGGAGTTCTCCGATAATCCATTTTCTTACTTTCTGTTTTCTGGGGCTTTAACTGGCTTTTAACAGTTTCAATTACAGTGTATTCTTTTAGGTCTTGTTGTGAATCCACTCTCAATGCAATTTAACTCAGGTGGTATCCTTTGTTTCCAGACTCCACCCTATTGAAGCTCTTTTTCCCCTCTGTTTTCTATCTTTGACTCTTTTTAAAAAGAATTCTTTAAGTTATTCAAAGTCTTTATCACTTGATACTTTATTTTCAGCTGAAAGCAGCCTATTATCACACTTTCTCCTTCAAGCTTCTGGATATATCCTTGGTTCATGTTCTCCTAGGCCTCATCTTATGTTCAGGTTTCCTAGGCCTCACAGCCAAATGGTGTTATATGGTACCTTGTAATTTCCTAGGTCTCACACCTAAAAGAATGTGACATACCCTTGTTAAGAGCTACAAGATAACAAGAGCCTGGCACAATTGATGTGTATTACTCCCATCGCATTCCTTTCAGAAGTGCAAAATACCTAGTGTCTAACAGACTTGAGTTATAATACCCAATTGCATTCCTCCTCTAATTAAGTTTTGTTTTCTCTGAGCTTAGGTTTCTATTCTGTTGGAATTTGTCACACTTTCTCCTTCAAGCTTCTATGGATATATCCTTGGTTCATGTTCTCCTAGGCCTCATCTTATGTTCAGGTTTCCTAGGCCTCACAGCCAAATGGTGTTATATGGTACCTTGTAATTTCCTAGGTCTCACACCTAAAAGAATGTGACATACCCTTGTTAAGAGCTACAAGATAACAAGAGCCTGGCACAATTGATGTGTATTACTCCCATCGCATTCCTTTCAGAAGTGCAAAATACCTAGTGTCTAACAGACTTGAGTTATAATACCCAATTGCATTCCTCCTCTAATTAAGTTTTGTTTTCTCTGAGCTTAGGTTTCTATTCTGTTGGAATTTGTGATTTCCTGTAAACCAGGTGGTATTTTGTTGATCGCATGCTCAGATTCACGCTGTTTGGTAACTTTCCACACACTGCTCCCCCCTTGCTGTAGTTACCCCTCCCTGCTAAATCTGCTTAATAAAAGAGACTGTTCGATCTGTTCGGGGTCACAACATCACCCCAGGTGCTTTCTCATCTTTAGAAACTTCTTGTGTGGTGTCTCTTATTTGGCTTTTTCGTCCTTAGCGAGGACCCCTAAATTGTCTCGGCGAGGGCTGAGACTCGTTCCTCTGGGAACCCAGGACAACATCAGCAGGGAACCTAGGACAGCGGTAGTGTCACAGACCTTGCTGTGACAAGCTTCCTCCTGCACATTCTTTTCAGTTCGAGTTCTTCTTTGAGGTGGCCATTTCTGGCCAGCCCCTTCTGCTGCCTTCGGGAAAGGGGGAAAAAAACCAGCTGGGGAGAAGAGATGCTCTCCTTGACCTGCTGGCAGCTCCCAGCCTTCACCACCTCACGGGGTGGTTTCCAACAAAGCCAGCTGGCTCAGGGTCTCCAGCGGCGAGCACAGATCAAAACTGCAGACAGTCGCTGTTCTGCTCTACGCCCTGGATGGGTATAAAGCAGACAGAGCAACTCCACAAAGCATCTATACAAAGTTCTTTTTATTGGTTCATCAGGCATCCTGTCAACTCCTTCTTAATGTCCAATCCTTTGTATATCCAAATCATGGTGTAGGAAGATATTAAACTCTCATACCTATATTTCATCCCATAATTTAGCAGTATAGCAGACAAGGCTGTGTCTTCAGGCAAGAAGAAGAGAAACCTCCCTCAACCCACCAAGGGTCAATTCAGTGACCAATCAGGATTACAGATGTGACCACATGACATGGACTACATTTCCCAGGATACCTTAACTACATTTACCATGATGCATTCCCTTAAGGGGACAGCTCTCAATTCCTAACTACCTATCCCAAATCCCATTAACTCTAAACTGGCTGGGGAGCATAGTCGCAGATTTTGGTCTGTTCGTGAAGAAGCTCAAACAGGAAGTCCCATATATTTATTTATTTATTTATTTATTATTTGAACTTATATGCCGCCCCATCTCCGAAGACTCGAGGCTTACAACTAAAAAGCAAAGAACAATAAATACATTAAAAAACAATTAAATCAAAATTATAAGCCCAAATATTTATAAAATGAGTTAAAAATTTAAAATAACCCTCCCAAAGGGTCACAGCCGGTTGGTCAAATAACCAGGTCTTCAACTCATGGCGGAAGGTGCGGAGGTCAGGGGCCAGGCGGAGCTCCAAAGGCAGTTGATTCCAGAGGTCAGGGGCAGCAACAGAAAAGGCTCGTCGTCGGAACCGCCAGCGGCATTGGCCCACGCCGGACCCGAGGAGTCCTTGCCTATGAGCTCGAACAGGGCGATCGGTGTTTGACATCGGAAGAAGGCGCTCCCTTAATATATTGTTTTTAATTATCAAATTGAATGCAAACTACAAGCAGCTACAATTCTGGCATCTAGCATCACATATTACCAGGATTAAACAATAAAAATAATAAAAAAAATAATTTGATCAAAACCAAAGAATAATACCAACAATTAACATCAGACAACAAAGATTTTGCTTCCTAGACATTTTTGAGTGTATCTTAATAGATTTTTGGCCGAGAGTATTTGCACCAAGACAAATTCCTTGTGTGTCCAACCACACTTGGCCAATAAAGAATTCTATTCTATTCTATTCTATTCTATTCTATTCTATTCTATTCATTAAAATATCCTGTAACTTTAACCTGTCACATACCTTTTTATAGAAATCTGGTTTTGCAGTTTCTTATCTTTTAAGTTTACTAAATTTGCTTGCATTATAGGAAGCTTTGTGTAGCTGATACATGTACTGCATGTATGCATTCAGGGCATGTTGTATAAATTTGTGAAACGAGTAAAATTTGGACATGCCTAGGCATGCTTAGGTAGGATGTGTCCTGGAAAGGTTATAAAAGCAGCTCACATGAACAAATGCTACTCATTTTGTTGATATCAGTTTCCATGTATTTTGATGATTGTTTCAAGGCATAGCATTGCCAATGTGCATCCAATTTAAATAACAAGTAACCCAGTTATAGATTTGCTGTAGGATGATTAGTGACAGCAGAAATGTCTTGCCAATGTTGGAAGAGCCATGATATGTTCTGCTGCGTATGTGGCAAGTACATGGTTAATCCTCAAACATGCATCAAGACTAAACTTAAGAAAGCATATGAAGTTGGGTTGTAAGAATGGTAATTAAGAAAAGGTCTGGGCTCCTCTCATTTGTTGCGCAAGATGTGTTGTTCAGACTTAGTGCTTGGCTTAGAGGAACGTGGAAGTCAATGCCTCTTCGCTGTCCTGATGATATGGTGGGAACAAAATGATAATATGACAGACTTACTCCTGACTAAAGTTGCGGGTTTCTCTGCTAAAAATCTGAAATCAGTTAAATATCCCAATCTGCCATGAGTTCAGTGCCACATGACAATTTGCCACTACCGAAGCCACCAGAGACAAGGGAGCTTAACAGATGCTGCAACGCACCAGCCAGGCACAGACAATTACAGTGTTTTGGATTTTGAACTGGTGACCCTCATCTCATAACACATTCAAAATTAAATGACCTGGTCAGGGATTCTAAAGCAAAACTCCTGGGTTCAAACTGTAAAGGTGGGATTTGCTATCAACCAGGTGCGAAATATATGTCTTTTGAAACTGCCAAGATGATTTAATGAATTTCTTTGCACAAGGTTGACAATTTTGTTTTCTGTACTGACATTTTTTTTCACAGCTTTGCATTGTGAGCATGACCCACTAGAAGGGCATCTCTTTATCTGATCTATCATTGTTAACCTTCAAGGCTGTCTCATTACACCAGGGGTCCCCAAACTTGGCAACTTTTAAGACTTGTGGACTTCAACTCCCAGTATTCTCCAGCCAACTATGCTGGCTGGAGAATTCTGGGAGTTGAAGTCCACAAGTCTTAAAGTTGCCAAGTTTGGAGACCTCTGCATTACACAACGACAATATGCAACGTTCAGTACCTGTTCACTATGTGGCACACATGTGAAAACATGGAACTGTTATTGAAGCAGATTCAGTACATTGAGTAAACTGGAATGTAGGTGCAGATCTAAAAGTAATGGCTCTGTTGCTTGAAATGCAGCCCAGATATACCAAGTACAGTTAATCCTCGACTTACAACCCCAGTTGAGCCAAAATGTATTTTGCTCACTGAGACATTTGTTACTTTTGTTCCATTCTACATCCTTTCACAGTTGTTAAGTGAATCACTGCAGTTTTTAAGCTAATAATATGTTTGTTAAGTGAATCTGGTTTTGTTGTGGTTCGCCAGCAGCAGGTGCGGATAGCTGAGGTCTCAGAGAGTGAGGACTCAGATGACAGGCCTGCGTGTGAGGCAGGGATGGAGCCAGGACCAACAGGGAGTAGAATGCTGCCTTCAGAGATTATGGAGGCTGGCAGCAGTGATAAAGAAGTTCCCGAAGAGTTTGTGCCCAGTGTGCGTGCGCACAGGGCTGCTCAAAGGAAAGAGCAGCTGCAGCAGCACAGGTGACTCGGGAGTAAGGCTGCAAGTAATAGCCCCTTCCTCAAGAGATAAAAGCCAGCTGAGAAACCAGAGTTCTTTGCAGGAAGCAAAGAAGTTTTTGCACTCAAGCCTTGTGGACGTTTGGAATATCTTGTTTGTTATGGGGCAGGGGTGTGGGGTGGGGCTAGGGCTCTAATAGAATAAAGAAGAGGGTCACTAGGGCCCCTTTAGCCATATTTTTAACCAAATTTTTAAGGAGGTTAGGAAGGAGGGTGGGTAATGATCCCAGGGATGTAGGTTGCAGGCCGGTTCGTGGTGGGGGGGGCGGGGTTGGGGGCCGGCAGGGCCCCGGGGTGCGAGGTGGGGACTCCGATTCCCAGGGTGGTTGGGATTGGCAGGAGACGAGGAGGCATAGGGCCATATGTGTTGGGACCGCGCCCCCGCCATCTTCAGGCAGTGATGCGCTCCGACCCTATGCCCTCCTCCCTAGGGGGCATGGGAACTGGGACCCCTGGGCTCAAACTGGTGTATTTTAACGCCAGGTCCGTGGCTAATAAGTCTTCCCTCCTCCATGAGGTCAACGAGGAGGAGGCTGCGGACCTGGCTTGTATCACCGAGAACTGGTTGGGGCCAGAGGGAAGAGTCCCTCTGGTTGATCTGTTCCCCCCAGGTTTCCGGGATTTGCACCAGCCACGGGCCCAGGGGAGGGGTGGTGGGGTGGCTGTGGTTATTCGGGAGACCCTGATTCCAAGGGAGGTCACTGTCCCAGAGATAGGCGGGAGTGAGACCCTGCTCCTGAGGTGGGGGCCTAGTGGTCGGGTGGGCTTGCTGCTGACATACCTTTCCCCCAGCTGTGTAGCAGCAGCCCTGCCTGGGTTTCTCGATGTCCTCTCAGGGGTGGTGGTGGAGTTCCCAGGGCTTATAGTCCTGGGCGACTTCAATCTGCCCTCCCGGGGGGGGCATCAGGTTTGGCCCAGGAATTCATGACCTCTATGGAGGCCATGGGCCTGACCCAGTTGATTCAAGGCCTGACTCATGAGGGGGGAAACACTCTCGACCTAGTTTTTGTCTCGGAACAGTGGCATAGTGACAGAGGGCAGGTTAGTCTTACGACACTGCCCGTTCCATGGTCTGATCACTATCTCCTGTGGCTGGTCTTCCAACGGGCTGCCCCCACTGCTGGGATGAGGAGCCACTTAGATGGTTCCGCCCCAGACGCCTGATGGACCCCGGAGAGGTTCCAGGCGGAACTGGGTTTTTTTCCCTCTTCCCTTGCCCACAGCTCTGCTGAGGATCTAGCAGCCGCTTGGCAACTGGCCGCTGCAGATGCCCTCAACAGGGTTGTCCCCATGCGTCCTCTCACACGTTGTGGATCCCGGATGGCTCCCTGGTATACCGAGGAGCTCCGGGGGATGAAGCGCCATCAGAGGGGTTTAGAGAGCAGGTGGAGGTCCACCCGCTCCCAATCCGACCGAGCCCAACTAAGAGCCCATATTAGGACTTATCTGGTAGCTGTGAGGGTGGCGAGAAGGTCTTATCTCTCTCCACCCTCATAGCGTCCGCAGATAACCACCCAGCCGCCCTTTTTCGGGTCACCCGCTCCCTCCTACATCCGCGGGGAAGGGCTGAGGAATTTGGTCAATATCTGGCGGATAAGATCGCCCAGATTCAGAGCGGGTTGTGCTCCAACTTGCAGTGGTCTGAGGAACGGGGTGCAAGTAGTCTGGCTGATGTGACCTGGGCTGAGTTCGATCCTGTTTCCGAGGATGAAGTGGACAGGATCATGCGGCGTCTGAGTTCCACCACATGTTTGTTGGACCCATGTCCTTCCTGGTTGGCGTATGCCTCCAGGGAGGCCACCTGCAGTTGGCTCCGGGCAGTGGTCAACACTTCTTTAAGGGAGGGTGTTTTTCCCTCCACCTTGAAGGAGGCGGTGGTGAGGCCCCTCCTAAAGAAGCCTACCCTGGACCCGACCGTGTTAGACAATTTTTGTCCAGTCTCCAACCTTCGATTTTTGGCGAAGATTGTTGAGAGTGTGGTGGCTCAGCAGTTTCCACTTTTCCTGGATGAAGCGGACTACCTGGACCAATCGGGCTTCCGGCCCGGTTTCAGCACGGAGACGGCATTGGTCACACTGATGGATGATCTCTGGAGGGCTCGGGACAGGGGTTTTCCTCTGTCCTAGTCCTATTAGATCTCACAGCGGCTTTTGATCCCATCGACCATGGCATCCTTTTGCGACGCCTCGAGGGGTTGGGAGTGGAGGGCACTGTTCTTCGGTGGTTCAACTCCTACTTCTCGGGGCGGTCACAATCGGTGTTGATAGGGGGGCAGAGGTCAGCCCCGAGGGCGCTCACTTGTGGGGTCCCTCAGGGGTCGGTCCTCTCCCCTTTTATTTAATATCTACATGAAGCCGCTGGGCGAGATCATCCGTGGTTTTGGGGTGAGGTACCATCTGTACACTGATGATACCCAGCTGTACATCTCCACCCCAAACCAGATCAGTGATGCCCTCTCCGTGATGACCTGTTGTCTGGATGCGGTACAGATCTGGATGGACGGAAACATGCTTCGACTCAACCCGGCCAAGACTGAGTGGCTGTGCGTACTGGCATCTCGGTCCAGTCAGGAATGTCCATCATTTACTTTCTGCTTTCGTTGGCCATAGGGGGAGAGGTGTTGCCCCCTGTGGATAGAGCGTGGAACCTGGGGGTCCTCCTGGATGCACGGCTCCGGTTGGAGGAGCAGGTGGGGACCGTCGCCAGGGGGGCCTTTGCCCAGGTCCAGCTGGTTCGTCAGCTTCGCCCATTTCTGGACTGAGATGCCCTACGCACAGTTACTCATGCCCTTGTTACCTCCAGACTCGACCACTGCAACACTCTCTATTTAGGACTGCCCTTGCATACCATCCGGAGATTGCAGCTGGTGCAGAATGCGGCCACGCGGGTGGTGATGGGAGTTTCCCGATTCTCCCATATTACCCCCCTCCTGCGCGACCTGCATTGGTTGCCGGTTGCACTCCTTATCACCTATCCCCTCCCACTTGTGGCTGTATGACTGTAACTTTGTCGCTTGTATCCTTACAATTTATATTGACTGTTTCCTGGTATGATTTGATTGCTTATTGTACCCTTTGACTATTAATAAGTGTATGTACCTTATGTTGTACCTTGACTCTTGATGAATTTATCTTTTCTTTTATGTATACTGAGAGCAACTGCACCAAGACTAAAGTGTCATGCCCCTGGTGGAGAATGACTGAGGTAGAGGAGGAACAGCCAACAGGGAGTGGAAGTATGGCTCCAGAGGTGGTGGAGGAGGCTGGGGAAGGGCAAAGGCCAGCTGAGCAGTCAGAGGAGGACCCAGGCCCATCCCCTATCCATCCTAGGGCACGCAGGGAGGAGAGGATCAGGGAAAATGTGGTCTACTCGGGAGGAGAGGGCCATGATCCTCTTCATGGGTTGCAGGTGTGAGATTTGCATAAGAGTTTGGACCTGCGTGCTAACAGATGCTTATGCAAATTAGTGTTTTATTCCTAAAGAAGGTTTATCTTGGTTGGTGTTCTTCCAACGGACTGTACCTGGTTAACTTCCTGAAGTTGGCAATTATCTATCCTGGTCTGTCGTGGAACATGAAACAGAGGTAACAGCAAAACCTTTTAATGATTCTTTACGAATTCCGTTCCCTGTTAAAAGGCCGTTTCAAATTAATTATCTCTGATAAGAATGAGCCTTGTCAAGGTTGTGCAAGACTGCCAAGAACACTAGATAAAGTTACTAAGAAATATTTCAAACACAAAGAGTCTCCAAATATTTATTTATTATTTATTTATTATTTGGACTTGTATGCCGCCGGCTCACAACTAAAACAAACATCAACAATAAATAATTAAAAAGAGAATTAAACAAATCACAAGCCCAATAATAACTAAACTAAAATTTAAAATTTAAAATAAGTTAAGAACGATCCCCCCCCTCCGGGAGAGAGTCATAGCCTGGATTGGTCAAACAACCAGGTCTTCAGGTCGTGGCGGAAGGTGCGGAGGTCAGAGGCCAGACGGAGCCCCAGGGGCAGCTGGTTCCACAGGGCAGGGACCGCCACAGAGTAGGCTCATCCCCGGGGGACCGCCAGCTGACATTGGCTTGCCGACGGGACCCCGAGAAGTCCCCGCCTGTGTGCTTGCACAGGGTGGTTGGCACTCGATATCGGCAGGACTCGCTCCCTTAAATATTATGGACCCATGTCATGTAGGACTTTGAATGTTAAAACTAGAACCTTGAATCTCACTTGGAGTGCAACCAGCAGCCAATGCAGGTCGCGCAGGAGGGGGGTAATATGGGAGGACTGGGAAACTCCCATCACCACCTGCGCGGCCACATTCTGCACCAGCTGCAGTCTCTGGATGGTATGCAAGGGCAATCCTAAATAGAGAGTGTTGCAGTAGTCGAGTCTGGAGGTGACAAGGGCATGAGTGACTGTATGCAGGGCATCTCGGTCCAGAAATGGGCGAAGCTGGCGAACCAGCCGGACCTGGGCAAAGGCCCCCCTGGCCACGGCCCCCACTTGTTCCTCCAACCGGAGCCGTGCATCCAGCAGGACCCCCAGGTTCCACACCCTATCCACAGAGGGCAACACCTCTCCCCCTATGGCCAACGAAAGCAGAAAGTAAAGTTCATAAGAATACTTGGGTTAGGAAGAATGCAAGAAATATTTTTAAATGGGCTCATGGCATCTATAATTCATATCATCCAGAGTCCTAAAAAACAATTCAGAAACAATAGGGGCAGACAAGGTGCCTGGATTACAAATAATCATTTCTGAAGACTGCAGTTAATGCTTAATTGACAGCTTGAGTTGATTTCATTTTTGATTCACTGCGTTTTAAGTTCATGGATGAATAGATTATGTTCCTGGATGATATGTGACATATAAACTGTGGCTGCCGGGAACCCCATTCTTCTCACTAGCTATCAGGAAATGTATTTTTTCCCTGCTGTTCTTATGACAGAAAAATAAACAATCTGTGGTTCACAATGCTTACTGTGAATTGCCGAGGCTCTGATATATGCATGTAAATATGCTACCCAGCCCAGCAAATTATTCAACTTTAGGATTTAAGAAGTTACCTATCCACATTTTAGAATAATATGTGGACCTTCATTCCAATTTAATATAAATAGAAACAAAATTTACATTTATCTTAAACCAAATATACACAATTCTCTAACTTCATCATGTAGCTTGACAAAAATGCATGTATTTCATATTTATATGATCTCTAATACCAAAACTTTTACTTACAGAAGCAGAAGTTATGTTCTGGTCCTGCCCTAGCCAAACAAATTTAGGAAATTAACTGGCTCCACTGAGATAGCCTGGGCTACAGATTCAGAGAAGGATTATTCTTTATTTTTCTTCACTGTCTGTTGGGCACAACTAAAGATCCTCAATAAGCATATATTTTTTTCTTTTAATGATCCCGTAATCCCTTGAGGGGTGGAGTCGGGGCAACTGAATGGAGCTCAGTGTTTACTGGCCAGATGCCCTTCCTGTCACCAATGCAGAGATTTTGCCGCAGATATATTCTCATTATGCCCAGACAGAGAAATATCTGCCTCTACCTAGGATTGAATTCACAGCCTCCTGATTGGGAGGCGAGAACTCCACCTCTAGGCCATCGCACCACTTACCCAATAAGCATATTCATGTCAGCCATAATTTAGTTTGTCTCATCGCATACATAGCAATATACAAACTAGGATTAAAGTATGGCTGGCCAATACCTTTAGTTTATGAAGGCCTTCACTAACAGCTTCAGCAATAGCAACAGCGCCTTCTGAACGCACCAGGCAATCCCCAAAGTTGATTGTTTCCACTTGACGGAGTTTCTTGAGGGTCTGAATAAAATAAAGAAAACAATGCAGACTGTTCAACCTTGACAGAAGTGCTTCCTTTTAAAAATATAAGAGAGCTGTACTGAATCAGACCTGTTGCATCCAGCATTTCAGAGAAGCTCATAAACAATTCCCGAGTGCATGTGAGATTACTCATCTAGGTTCTGCCAGAAATTTAGAGGCACACTGCTATTATAGATAAAATGGTACCCTTACTCTTCATGAATTTCTCTAATCCCATTTTGAATTCTTCCCCGGGATGTCAATTTTGTATTTTACATTAGCAAATTCAACAATGTTTCCCAACCTCTACCACCCCACCAATTGCTATCTCACATGCATTAACATATAAGCAAACTTAATGTACACTGGCAAAAATTCAGATTGTTTTCTCTTCTCTAAATAATTAATCCATTTTATTTCACAACTGCTGTTCTAGATTTGAATCCAAATCACTATTAATGTGGAAATCAGTATTAATATAAAATGTAAGACAAAATTATTGAAAAGTGCTTACTTCTGCCATAGCCACAGCTCCCTTGGCAGTGAAAGTGTTATCATTCAAATTAATCACTCTCAGCAAGGGATTGACAGCAAAGGCCTCAGCTAAGGCTGTAATTCCTGGATGATTAATTCCGTTCTGGCATATGAACGTCTTCCAAAGTCCCAATAACCTGAGGATCAAGGTAGCACAGAAGGCCATTGTTCAAACAGAAGTAAAATCATTTTTTCCTAATAACCTAAACTCTTCATACACAAGAAGGCAAATATCACTTATTTTAATCTAAAATAGCAGAGTGTAGAAGCTATTTCAAGCCCTAGAGTTTGCTACTACTACATAGAGATTCACCAAATGGAGTGCAATGTATGATATTTTTAATAAAATTATTTTCAAAAACATTAAGTACAACACTTAGCTTCTTTTTCTCATGTACCTTATATAATGTTACTTACAACCAAAATGATAGGTTAGACTCAGATAGGTATACTCAGCCCTACTTCTTAAATACACTAAGATTTATCAATTGAGGACCCTATTTACCAAAAGTGATTTTAAAAAGTTTCAAGGACCCTTTTGTTGTAAAGCTCAATTTATCAATCTATCTCAGAAGTCCATGTGCCCATAAAATAAGAATCTAAAACAGTCTAAAGACCGTATGTCCCAACAAAATGTATTAAGACAATAATTTACTAGGGTCACTTTTATCTTTCTACCGGTATTACATTTCCCCTACAATTGCTTGAATACAACTACTAGTAGGTTACAATGGCAGCTGGGATGAGAATTTCTGCCGATGAGCAATGAAGTTGTAAAGTGTGACATCACATGACTACATTGCTTAACTACAGCAATTTGGACAATCCCAGTTGCCACCATGACCTCAGAACTATGCAGGTCATTAAATGAGGACCTCACATGATCACAACTTTGAATTTCCTGCCATCTTTCCCAATGACTTTGCTTATGAGAAGTTGGCAGGAAACATAAAAATTGCAATCAGGTGACTATGGAGATGCTACAATGGCCAGAACGCTAGGATTGATCAATATGTACCATTTGTTAAATGCTGTCATAATCTTTGAATAGTTGCTGAACAAATGGTTGGAACCAAGGGACTATCGGTAAGTTGATATATGACACAGAACAATGGGTTTCTATTCATGTAGGGCAGCTGGGCCAAACTTGTTGCACTACAATGATCAATCTATACTGCAATGATGGCACTTTTTTATTAATATGATGTCTCAATTTGTTGAATCCTTCAAACACTTTCAGGGGCTGTTTATCTGAAGAAATTGACTACTATTACAAAAGCCATCAGCAGCAGCCATCAGTAGCACCAATAGCCATCAGCTAGTAAGAACACAATGTACAACAAATCAGAATTGGATAAAAAGAATATTCATGTTTTTAGAACACATCTGACCAAAGCTCAGATTTTCCCTTCCTATTTGCCAATTACACGTAACTGTTTAATGGGATACAACTCTAATTCTCATACTCACTGTGAATGCCTCAGCTAGAGCAGTTGCACCATCATTTTCCAGATGGTTCCTGCCAGCCATAAATACTTTCAGAGCCAATGGCTTGCCTTGAGCAGTTGATTTCCTGTGACATTCTTTCAGAGCTCCTGCTAAAATCTTAAGAAAAAACAATGTTTGCTAAGGAGTCAATTCACCATGCCTACATGGAACAAATTATTTAAATTGCAGTTTTATATACATGATAATGGACGCACTGCTAGTAACTATGTGCATTAGTAACATTTCCAATTGTAACATTAAAAAAAGTAATTTTGGTCATGAAATTGGCATGAATGCATGTACTCAACTCAGATTTCTCTGTGGGATACAGGGTGGCAGATTCTTTATCTCTTAACTAGAGTTCCTTCTAGAACGTTTGAGGGCATGCTAAGAATAAGCCAGTATATTTTTCATCAGAGTAAATGATGTTGACTTCCCCATCAATTTTGGAGGCTTCGTAAGACAACAATCTATAGCAATACATCATGTGTGTAGAAACAAATCAGAAGGGAAGCTGGAAATTATTCTACTCTCCACTTCAGAAAGATCCAGGAAATGCTTTTTACCTTGCCACCACCAATACCCATGCCACAGTTGTTTAGCTTGAGTTCCTGCAGAGTAAAACAGGTAGGGCTCTTCAGCAATGCCTCAAACCCACTGACTCCATCTGGTCCAAAGGCATTATCACTCAGATCCAACTCCACAAGTTGGCAGCCAGCAGAAATGAGGGCTTCTCCAAGAGAAATCTGACAAATGATAAAAGGTAGAATAAAATCCTGCTTTTACAGAAGAAAAATATTTTGTTCAAAGCCGATACTATTTTTTTTGCTTCATGATATATCGTTTCAACTTATGAAAAGTGGAACATACTTTGTACAGTATCCCTAAACTTTTCACATAAGACTCATAAACTCATATAGTATGTGATAAAGAGAAAAAAACTGATAGTAAATTATCTTAGGTATCTTTATACAGGAATAAGCTCCAAATGAACTTCCCTTTGAGTAAGCATTCCTAAAAATAGACTGGATTTGTGAATGACTTCACTTATCAGCAGCTGAGCTGAAGGCAAAATTTAAAATATATGGAATAACAAATCACAACTTACTATAATGCTGTATGTAAATTCAGCCTTTCTCTCACACACATCCATGACAACCTACTTCAGTTTTAATTTAAAACATATATTCACTTATTTCCTTAACTTACTTAGACAAAGAAGGAAATTCCTTCAGTCTACAACAATATTTCTTAAAAGTATGACCTGTGACACTGCCTTGAACTGAATTAGACTGTTATTTGTTTACCTTAGCATGACCTACTCCGATTAGCAGTAGTGTCCGCCAATGATCTTCTTTGCCTTTCTATTGAGAAATGTCTTAACTGGAAATAACAATAAAAAACTGAACCTGATATTTCTTCACAGGTTCTTATATATACTATATTACTGATTTGTCATTAATCTCTAAATGTTCTTTTGGTTGATCCTTGCTTCCATCTAAACCTCTGTAAAAAAAATCAGCGTACTGCTGTCATTTTGATCACTAACCTCAGGTGATACTCCCACACTGTAACATTAGAAAAATCTCATGTTAATAAGAGTTAACAGTTACATATTTCACGTACCAAAGCAGGGGAATCTCAGATCTCAGTCTCCCAGTGAACATATCACTCCAATGACACCTCTAGAATAATGTATTATAAACATGGTAAAAATCATAGAAGATACATAATAGTTTATTTCTCTATGATGTCCTTAGTGAACAATATGCATAATTGCAAAAATGACTGTATGTGAAAACTAAGAAGCTGGCATAATAACCAAGTTCCAAAGAATGCATAAATTTATTTACCCTGTTTGCTCAAACATGAAATACCAATTTACTTTATTTTAACAAGAGTCGAAGCAAGTCACAATTTCAGAGAAGGATTGAACACTAACCCTCCAAAACATAATATTTCTACCACATAAAGTGGCGGGTATGAGAGAGATATATGACAGAGCATGCAAGGTTGTGCGTTAATGTTATTCAGAATGTGAAAATAATTAAGATCCTATGTTTCTTATGCCTGTCATCCGAAATATTATTCAAACACATCATCAAAGTTATAATAAATTTAAAGTACAATTCCATTGTTATACAGAATAATTAGACATCAAAATCTCACCTTGAGCTGAGATTTCTTCTCCAGTGCCTTGGCAATGGCTTTTGCTGCTTCAACTCTCACAGTATTTCCTTCGAAACGCAGGGCTTCTAGCCCATCAAACTCTTCAATTTCTTTGACCACATCTTCAGCTGCAGAGATAGGCAGAATATTTCTGAACTCTAACCCAAACCACATTTATCTTCATTATAATTCCACCTCAAGTCCTATTGCCTCTCTACCAATCGTGCTTTCCTTTCTTTTTATTTAAAATTTTGCACTCTTTACCAAGATGACTTAAAACAAAATAACAGATTCCTGATTGCTGTTTCACATGTTATTCATATAGTTATCCGCTATCAGATCTGTAATCAATCTTTAGAAATCATGTAGACAGTTAGGCAGCGGCCCACTACCAGGCCGTGGCCTATTTCAAACTGAGCCGCATGAAAGGTGGCCCGGCACACACGCGTGCGCAGCTCAACTAATCCAAGCAGCGAGCCAACACACATGTGCTTGCAAGGCCCAGTTCTTCTCTCCCCATTCTCAGCCAGCTCTAGCCACAAAGTTTGGGGACCACCGATTTAGGATTCAGCCTATTTGCGGGGTATTATAATATATGCTTTTATTTTATATAAATGAGCTCTGCAAAAGTAATACATCTACTCAATGAAACACTCATAATCAACAGCAACAGCATATCCTCTTACCATCTTCTGCAGTATTGAGTTTCAGACTTTTGCCTTTAAAGCTCAGCAGCCCTCTGCCCACTTGGGTTTTAGCAAGTGATTCTGCAAGCTTAGTTATATCTTCTGATGCCATTTTTTAACTGTGCCAACTGTTGCCAATATCAGATGGGAAAGATGCTGGAAAAGAGGAGAGAAATAACTAAGTATGTGAGACATAAAAATTAGCCTCTTTGACTCCCTCTCCTGTTCTCTTCTTTTGGTATAGACAGAATAACAAGAGGAAGCTACAGATTGTTATTGTATTGGCTCTATGGCTTCACAGTTGAATTTTTTGCTACTTCAGAGAAAGAAAGTGAATAAAGAGCAACTGTTCGTGTAGTAATCTATAAAACTGTCAAGTGTAGTAGACTAATAATTTCTAATTACCTTGCATGATAATATGCCACTGAACTAGGCTGAAAGCTTCCTGTGAAGACAGCAATGTTTGCTCTGTTCTGACAAAACCAACTAGGCCATTTCACCCAAATATTACTCAGTTTATCATAACATGTTACCTAGCATCATTTTATAGCAAAGGCTACCATCCTGCTTCTGCATAAATTAGAATTAACACATTACAAGCAAGGATGGATAGTGCAGGGCAGAGGATGCACTAAGGCAAGGGAGGTTTCAAACAGATTAGTTGGATAGCCAAAGTCATCATCCAGAAAAGTCCAGATCCACCTTTCTTAAAAAAGTAAATTCTGCTTTCACTCCATAAAAAATAATTCTTATTTCTAGTTTCTATCCATCCTATTTTATATACAAACCTGAGCAACAAATGATTCATGAGAAGAAAAAGTAAACTTAACTGTCAATAGATTTCCTATCAGCCTTTTTTTTCAATAAAGAAAGCATTTCCTAGCCATATATTCTAATTCCCAACTGTTCTGTTCCAGCCACAGATGAACCTCCAAAGAACTGAACATAGCACTGACACAGCTACATTACAACTGTTTGTTTAGTAACAGTTTGTACCACACTGACAAAGTGATTTATGAGCGTTTTTCACACTTATGAACGTTGCAGCATCCTCATGGTTACATGATTAAAATTTAGATGCTTGGCGACTGACTCATATTTATGATGGTTGCAGTGTCCTGGGATCCCATGATCCCCCTTTGTGACCTTTTGACAAGCACAATCAATTGGGAAGCCAGATTCACTTAACAACTGTGTTAGTATCTTAGTATCTGCAGTGATTCACTGAACAACTGTGGCAAGAAAGTTGTAAAATGGGGCAAAATTCACTTAACAAATATATCATTTAGCAACAGAAATTTTGGGCTCAATTGAGGTCATTAAGTCCAGGACTACCTGTATTTTATAACACCGCCTTATTTGCCATTACATAAATATAAAAGAGTGACTGAATAGTAACAAACAACAGACATTGCAATACTTTTGTTATTTATTAGATTTTATCCCTTTATTTTTTTTGTAAGTAATTCAATGCAGCAAACATATCTAACACTCCTTTCTGTTCTTATTTTCTCTACAACAACTAGTTATACTACTAAGGACCTTGATTTTCCTATCACTTTGGAGAAAATATAAGTTATTTTCTATTTCTATATTTTCCTTACTAATGTCATCTGTATCTTCTAACCAACACAAATCTTTTGGATTGTAGTAATCTGGCAGTATTAATCTGTATTTTAGAGAGCTTCCTTTTTTTGATGTTTTGCCATCAGTTCTTTTCTACTTCTGGAACAAAATATTTTTTTAGAGGTCAGCTAAAGAATGCCAACTTTTTTTAGAAAAAACCCAAAAGGGGCTAGATAGAGAAATCTTGGTTGCTCTATCCTTATTATTCTTCGCCGTGTCAGAACTCCTTATGCATTTCATACAGGTACACGTTACAATTTTGCTAATTAATCTCAAACCAGTTCAATTTTCCCCTCACCCTTCTATAAGCAAAATCCAACAACGTAAGCACAATAGCGACGGAGATGAAAACGCACTCGCTTACCGAAGTCCTCCTTCTGAAAGCCCCAGTTCAGACGTGCGCTCAGAATTTACATAACCCAACCTAATCTGGCCTCACTCGGCATGACGTCACACAGGGGAGAGAACAAGCAGGTTTTGGCAGGAAAACCTATCGGTATGAAGGAGATTTTGACTGGCAGTCACGTCCAATTGCCCGATAATGCTTTTCATTCGCAACCCTACCACCAGCTACACGTCTACACGTGTACATACCCCTAACACGTGCAGCCTAGGAAGCAAGACAGTAGCGCAAAATACGGCAGGCGTAGTCAGAACCGCTGAAGAGGAGGAGGAGCGAACCTACCCTCAACTTACTAACGACCCTCGAATAAATCAGGCTAATCAACTGTCCGCCCTTCGGCGCCTACCTGGCGCGTCGGTTCTCGCTGTCACGTTGAAGCCACTCCGGCCACCGCAGCCACCCAAGATGATGGCATTGAGGGAGGCGGAGGATTTGAAAGCCGGCAGTTTTGTTTCCCAGGTTGTGATTCGCTCCGTGGCGCTTGCGTTTGCTCGGGCGGCTTTCTTCCCCTCTGTACGCTCCTCCTTCCTTGCAACGACTCTGAGGTAATTGTAGCGAAAGGGCGGTGACGGTGAAAAGAGGTCATAATTTTATGTTGCACAATGCAGCTTGCCCACTTGCTCGGCCCCACAGAGTATCCTGGGAATTGTAGTTAATTTTTTTTACATTAAGATGTATTGGGAGATGTTGGTATTTTTCTTTCATGGAGCGGTTTGTTGCTAGAAGCAGTGAGATAAATGTGTCTAGAAGAGAGTTAGGTTAGCAAAGTAGTTTTTGTGAAAAAAAAAACAGTTATCTGTTCTCTAGCATATCTCCATCTGTGTAATATGTAGAAATGTTACAGCCTGATTTCCATGTCTGCAAATTCATTACATTCTTACTGCTTATATGCAATCGTTAAAAATATTCGATGAATTTTGAAACATGTTGTGAGAAAGTAAAGACATTCGTTGAAATTTCCAAGCAGAAAACAGCCATAGTTTTTCTGTCATTGTTCCCCTACAAGTGTATGGAATTATGTTGTTCCTACTTACATAATTTTCAAGATTAATGGCCCTGGATAGATTTGACCTCCATAAATTTATCCATTCCTCTTTTAAAGCTATCCGAGTTAGTAGCCACATCACTATATTTTTTGTAATTAATTCCACAGGTTCATTACATGGTATGTGAAGAACTTATTTTATTTACACAAAGTCTCCTATCAATTACTGGGTAGTCTTAGTATTTTGGGTAAGGGAGAAAAACTTCCTGTTCATGTTCTCTGGTTATGTATTATTTTAAACAATTCATGTCTATTGTCATGAATTTTTCAAGTTGAAGAGTCCTAAGCATCCTGATATTTTCTTGAACAGAAAATAGCCAAGCCTTCTAATAATTCAATTATGTTCTGACCTTTCTCATTCTGGTATTCCTTCCAAAGATGGTGTCTGCTTTATACCCATCCAGCTATATACTGAGGGGGCGTGTCTTGCCATGCCAGGGTAGGGTGCTTAGTGTCACCCTGTGATTGGTAGATTTGATCACCCCATCAAATCTATACAAAGTTGTAAACTGCCTAGCAACACCAGAAAGTTCCACTTTCTGACATTTCCTACGTTTTAAGTGTGATATTTCAAAAGTCTGTGTCAGTTCTGGTGTTGCTATGCTCTTTACAATTTGTATGGATTTGAAGGAAGATCAAATCCACCAATGACAGGGTGACACCACATACCCTGTCCTGGCATCACAAGCCATGCCCCTACAGTATATAAGGGGCAACCCAATGGCCATATTTACCTCAGGAACCTCATGGCAAAGGAGAAAGGGAGAGAGGGAAAAGTCTAAAGCGACCTCTGCAGTTCCTCAAGAGGTCTGTGTTTCTTAGAGAGTTGTTCTCATTTATTCCTAAAAGAGATTGTTCAGCATAGGCAATCAGTTCTCTAAATATCTACCTCAGAACTTCTAATGTACACAGCTGGAAGGAAGAAGAAAGTATTCCTAGGCTAAAGACTATCTGACTTTATATCTGAGACCTAAGGGACAGAGAAACTCCAACTACACAGGTAGTTGTAGAAACCAAGAGAGACCTGAGGAGGAGGAACTACGAAAGAACAAAAGACACTGGTAATACTCTTTCTATGTGTTTATTAGTTTTGGGCTGCTTGTTATAATAAACATTGGTTTGAAAAACAGACTGGGCTCAGCATCTTTATACAATTTAAATACATAGGCAGAGTTTAAAAGATCCTCAAACATTAATCAGTCATAGGTCTGATTAATAAAAATATTAACAGTCTGGGAATACATACAGCAGCAGATTTATTAGCTGGGTTGCTGGAGTCAAGTTCAATTTGAAGGAGGCATTAGAAATTTTTTTTAATACTGTTGTACTCTATGGGTGGGTGTATCGAGTACCTATGGTGAGAAACAGGTGGTGGTTAGGACCTGGAGGGATCCCAAGGAAGCATTTTGCCTGGCTGGTAAGGCTGTGTTAGGGAGACCTGGAAATGAAAGTAAAAAAGACGAAGAGGCACGTGGAGGGAACAGCAGGGGCAGCAGCAGAAGCTGCTCTAGGATCAGAATGCTGCCTTCTGCAATGAAGTAATAGTGACTAATTATAATACCTCTAGTACTACCATACCATTAATCAAGGCAAGTAACCATAGTGAAAATTTCCAAGCAGAAGGGGTGAGTAGGTTAATTTTTTTCTCTGGTAAGGAAGGAAAAAAAAAGATTGGAGGGAGAAAGATGTGAGAAATGCCCCCTCCAGCAATAATTACATAGATTCTCAGAACAGCGACAAACTTCGTAATTGCAAATGCAGCCAAATCCTCCCCAATCAAAAAGCCTCGGTCTTCCTTTAAAAGCACGGCTGGGAGCAAATTGGTAAAGACGATTTTTCCCGAACGAGATGGGGTAACGGAGAGCTGGCAGGAATTTGGGAGTGAATGGCGGACCCAGTGCCCTTTTGGAGCGATCGGGACTTCCTACTATTTCTACCCGGTTGGGCAAGGGGGATTGTAAGCTGCCTTGCCGGTTTTTTGTTTTTGTTTTTACTAAAAACATTCATAACCTGCAATTTCAGTGAAAGAAAAACTGCCGACGCGTATGAGTGGGTCCCGCTTAAAGATAGCTTTTACTTCTGCTGGATCTGGCAAAGTTACCCGTGTAACAGCATGGAAATGGTTTCCTATGTAGTGTATAAATCTTTTTCTATATGTCACAAACATCTTTCTCCCGTCGTGGGGCTATTTTAGCTTGGAAATAACCGTGACAGCTTGCTAAGAGTTTGGGAAGAGAGTGCCTGTAATAATACTGTGAGTGTTTTCCATTTACTTCCGCCATAGAGATATATTTAATGCCGGTTCGCTTTAACTAAGCGAGGCCGCGGTTTGGAGGCCTTGGATTAATAGGGGTAGGACGGTTTTATTCCAGCAGAATTTGAACTAAAAATCGTGTTTTTTAATGAGGGCAAAGTAAGGACAACCGTTGGAAGAAGCCAAGTAATGTAAAATGAAAAACAGTTACTGTGCATATTGTGCTGTAATCTGAATACCAAAGACTTCCTAATATTTGTTAATACAACAAATTACCATTCATTCATAAATGTCTGCGTGTTGCATTAATTTATTATGTTAAGCAAGTCCTGTTACTAGCATGGAAAATGCATAGTAGGAGAATGGCAAATGTGTTTAAATTGCTACTGAGAATGCAGTATTTTATTCTGCATGACTAGGGGAAAGTAGGTGAGTGCTAGGAACAAATAAATTAGGCATTATAACTTCCAGGTTGGTGGGATATATTATAGTAGTGTTTGTTTAAGCCTTTGGGATATCTACATTATTCTGTTTTTAATCTATTTTTTGCTCATTTTAAGTAAACTTAATTCGTTAATTTAGCATTTCAGTTCAGAGTTGTGGAAATGCTGTTGCTCTCTCCAGAAAGGGCAGAATTTTTTCTTCATTGCTTTCACAAATTAGTTTTCTTGCTATAGCAGGGGTGTCAAATGGAAGGACCACAGGCCAGGTCTGGCCCGTGGGGTGCTTAAATCTGGCCCACAGCGCCGGCCTGGGAACAGTGAAGGATGGGCCCATGTGCCTCTGAAATCCAGTTTGACACTTCTGTGCTAGAGGAAGAGTAAGTTTAGTACCCCAAATATTTAGTTCAACTTACATTAAGTAACTTGAGATAAATTGATTCATCCCCTTTAAGAGAAACAGGCATTATACTTACCTGGGAGTAAGAGCCATTGTACTCATTAATTTTATTTATAGAGTCAATAGAGATGGTTTATATACAGAGTAATTATGCCTTTTGTTTAGAGCAGGGTTTCTTAGCCTTGGCAGCTTTCAAATGTGGCCTCCAACTCCCAGAATTCCTTAGCCAGCCTCAATACTGGCTGTAAATATGTACAAAGCCAAGGGAATCCACTATTGATTTAAAAAAAAAGATTTTTATTTTTTAAGACAAACAAGTACAGACAAAACATAAAAAACATAAAACCATCTTCCATTTTATATACATACAGTGTGTCAGTTGGTTATAAATCTTTTGTGCTATCCTTTCGTAGTCATCACTCACAGTTTATATAGATTCTCACATTGTCAATCTAACATATGCTTATATATTTATCAGTTATTAATCATTCATGACTAAACTATTCCATCATTTATGCGAGATATTCTCAGTTTTGTTATAAAGTTTATATTACACTTTCATCCAATGGTTATGTATATTTATATTGTATTTTATCTCAATCTATTATACTTCTATTATAAGATTTCTTAATGTATTACGTTACCATGTCTTTTTATCCAACCATTGATAAAACAAATCCCATATCATGTAAAATTGTTTATTGTCTTGATCTCTAATTTCAAATGTCAATTTACTCATTTCAGCACAGTCCATAATTTTCTTAATAACTTCCTCCTGCATAGGTATTTTTCATTTTTCCAATTCTTAGCAAATACAATCCTAGCGCTGTCAACACATTTACAATCAAATATTTAATTTTTATTGTACATTTCGTATAATTCCCAATAAAAATATCTCTGGTTTAAAGTCTATATGTTGTTTTATCATTTTTTCCCAACCACGTGTGGATTTTAGTCCAATATCTTTTTGCATCCAAACACGTCCACCACATATGGTAATACGAGCCAGGTATCTGATGACATTTCCAACATTTATCCGATTTATTCTTAAACATTCTCGCAATTCTCATTGGGGGTAAGTGCCACCTGTAAAACATCTTATATAGATTTTTTTTATAAGCAGTTGACATTGTCATTTTATAATTTTGAGACCATAATTTTTTCCATTTCTCTAAATCAATCCCATATCCAAAATTTTTCCCCCAAGCAATCATCATTTCTTTTACTTGCTCCTCCTCCAATTTAAATTCTAATAAATGTCCATAAAGTTTTTAAATTACATTTTCATCAGTACCTCTCAAAATTTTATCTAAGTCAGTCAACTTATCATAAACACCTTCTAATTTAATATCTTCATCAAATCTAGATTGTGTTTGCAAATATGAAAACCAATTCATTTTTATACCTTGTTCCTCCAGCTTGCATAGATTTAAGTTCACCCTTTTCATTTAGTATCTCACCATATCTAACTGTTTTCCTTTTATATATTATTGGATAGGGAAAAGCTTCAATAGTAGATATCCATAATGGAATTTTTAAGTAATATTGCTTTTTTATCTTCTCCCAATTTAAAAACAAAGCCTCTCAAATATAATGTCTTCTGAAGTACCCTTGTGTTTTGGTTCCCTTATACCAAAGAAAAGCATGCCATCCCAACAGCAGGTCATGTCCTTCTAGAGTCAATAGTCTACTGTTCCTTAATGTTATCCATTCCTTTACCCACATCAAATTTGCTGCCTGATAATATAGTTCCCAATTGGGCAAAGCGAACCCTCTTATTCTTGCATCTTGTAACAGTTTAAGTTTTATTCTCACTTTCTTGCCCTGCCAAATGTATTTCAACACAATTTTATTTAGATCTTCAAAAAACTCTTTCCCTAATCTAATTGGAATTGTCTGAAATAAATATAAAATTCTAGGCAATACATTCATCTTAATTGTTGATATTCTCCCAATCAATGATAATTGTAAATTTTCCCATTTTGCCAAGTCTGTTGCAATCTGCTGTTTGAGTTTAAGATAATTATCCTCTTTTAGTGTACTACATCTTGATGTAACATATATCCCTAAGTATTTAACCTTATTCGTGACCTGAATTTCTAAGACTTCTTCCAACTCTTTCTTTCGTCTTGCTAACATATTCTTTGTTAATATCTTTGTTTTATCCTTATTAATTTTCAAGCCTGCTACCTTTCCATACTCTTCTATCCTTTCTATTAATTTAGGTGCTGTTTCCAATGGATCCCCTAATATAAATACCAGGTCATCTCCAAAAGCTTGCAATTTATACTCTTCCTTTTTAAATTTTCACTCCTTTTATTTCTTTGTCTTCTCTAATATTCCTATCCAACACTTCTAGTGTTAGCACAAACAGCAGAGGCGACAGTGGACAACCTTGTCTAGTCCCTTATATCTATAGACTCTGTCAATTCTCCATTTATCATGACCTTTGTGGTTTGTTTATAATATATCGTTTCAATGGCTTGAATAAATTTTTTACCAAAGCCTATTTGTACCAGTTGCAATAGCATAAAATGCCAACTCACATTATCAAAGGCTTTTTGAGCATCTAGAAACATCAAAGCCATTTGCTTTTCAGGATGTGCCTCATAATATTCCAAAGTATCCAAGATTATTCTCATCTTTAATTTGTCTCTTTGGCAGAAATCCATTTTGATCAACGTGGATAAAATTATTTAAATATCTTTTCAATCTTTCTGCCAAAATTGAAAAAAAAAATTATAGTCTGAATTTAATAGGGAAATAGGTCTATAGTTTTTAACCTGCTGTGGATCTGTATCTTCCTTCGGTATAAGTGTGATATATGCTTCTGACCATGTCTTGGGTATTCTCTTCTTTAACATAACTTCATTCATGACTTCTAATAATTGAAGATTCAACACTTCCTGAAAGGTCTTATAAAATTCACTGGCAATCCATCTGGACCTGGGCTTTCCTGTATTTTGTTTCTTTAAAGCTTCTGTTAATTCCATCATTGTTATATTCCCTTCTAACATTATTTGAATGTCTTTGGGTATCTGTGGTAATTTTGCTTTCTGAAAAAAATTGTTTAATTTTTTCTTCTTGAATATTGTCTTGATAGTACAATTTTCCATAATAGTCTCGTATGATTCTTTTCTTCTCTTCATTTCCATAGCAGACATGTCCTTCTTCATCTATTAAGTGGATAATCCTTCTTGATTCTCTTTCCTTTCTCAATTTATAAGCTAACCGTCTTCTTGGTTTATTTGCATCTTCAAAATAATTCTGTTTAGAACTTTTAATCTTTTGTGCTAGCTCCTCTTTTTCCATTAATCCCATTTTATGTTTAATTATGTCCATTTTAATTTTAATGTTTTTTTGGTGCAGATTTCTGTAATTCTTTTTCCAGTTTCTTGTAATCATCTTCCAATGTTTTAAAAGTCTTTTTCTGTTTTATATTTCTTTTCCTTGTATATTCTATTATCAAACCTCTTGTGTAGGCCTTCATCATGTCCCAGAGATTCTATAATGACGTATCCTCTTTTTTGTTTTCTTTAAAAAAGAAAACCAATTCTCTCTCAATTTTCTGTTTGAAGTCTTTTTCCTTTAATATCGTATTGTTTAAAGTCCATCTAGATCTCCTCTTTTGTCCTTTCCAAGTAACTGTCATTGGATTGTGATCTGCCCAAGTACTTGCTTCTATTTCTTTTTTTTATTAGAAAAAGTTTATTTACAATTATTAAAAAAAAACACAACATACAGACTTACAGTCACATAACATAAATCACAAATTTTCATTTCTTTTTTTAGTTACAGATCGAGTATACATTTTCCCATGTAGTGTTACAATCATACATAGTCATAAATATTTCTTCAAATAACATTCGCTTGGTTTGGCCTCTTTTGGGGCTTCTCCTTGTCTCATTTTCCAAATTATTACATAACCTGTTATCTGTTATCTCCTGTTTTCTATAAAGTCTTGTGTGTCGAATAGTACCTTATTTTCCAACATTCCCTTTCCTTTTGTGTTCTACCCAGTTATACCACATTTCCCATGCCTTATAGTTATCTGAATCTTCTTTTCCATTTAGTTTGAGTGTTAATCTCTCCAATTCTACACATTCATACATTTTCTTTATTACTACTTGTATAGACGGAATTAAGGATACTTTCCATTTTTGAGCTAAAACAATTCGAGCCGCTGTTAACAAGTGTGCAATCAGGTATTTGTCTTTTGGGGGGAGATTTTTCTTTATCATTCCAAGTAGGAACAGTTCTGGTTTCCACTCCAGCTCACACTTCATCACATCTTCAATCCAATTTTTAATTCCCATCCAATATTTTTTTATTTTGGGGCATGTCCACCACACATGGTAGTAAGTGCCAGTTTTGTTCTGGCACTTCCAACAGTTTGGGTTTGCCTGGGGAAATATTTTTGCTAGTCTGGCCGGGGCCAAATGCCATCTATACATCATTTTGTACTGATTTTCTTTGTATGCCACCGACTTTGCGTATGTTAAGTTTTCTTCCCAAATCTCTTCCCAGTCATTCAGATCCAATTTGTATCCTATATTTTTATCCCAAGCTAACATTGGTCCTTTTACTAATTGTCCTGCTCTTTCTTGTTCTAATAGTAATTTATAAAATTTAGATATTAATTTTTCTTCTGGTCCCAGGAGTAATTTATCCAAATTTGTATTCTTTGTTTCTATTCCATATTCCTTTATATCTTTGTTGTATCTCGCTTTAATTTGTAAGTAAACCCAACTATCTATTGGTATACCTTGTGTTTCCAAGTCCTGTTTTGTTTTAATTTTCCCTCTGTATCCAATATCTGGTAATATTTAAGTTTTTGTTTAAGTCCAATGTGTTGGGATGAAAAGTTGCCTCCATTGTTGAGAGCCACCTTGGTATTTTTATATAGTTCTTCTTCCTTATTTCTGCCCAGTTTTTGATCAATGAGTTACGTATTATATGTTTCGTTGTATGTTTTTGTTTTTGTCAGTCAGGTTCCACAGAAGTGCATGCCATCCTATTTGTAAGTCATGCCCCTCTAGTGTTAGCATTCTCTTATTTTCTAGCCTCACCCATTCTTTTATCCATAACAAAATCGCAGCTTTATAATAAATTTCCCAATCTGGGAGTCCCAATCCACCTCTGCTTTTATCATCCTGTAAATATTTTTCTTTATTCTTGCCCTTTTTCCCATCCAAATAAACTTCATTGTCATTCTATCCAAATTCATAAAAAACTTTTTGTTAATATTGGGATTGTCTGAAATAAATACAAAACTTTGGGTAATATATTCATCTTAATTGTCGATTCTTCCTAAAAGGGATATTTGCAATTTACTCCAGGTTTCCAAGTCCTTTTTGATTTGTTCTAAAATTTTTATATAGTTATCTTCCCATAGCATTGTTGTTTTGCCCTTATCCAAATTCCTAAATATTTTATTTTATTTACTATTTGTAATCCCATAATTTCTTCGAGTTTCTTTTGTTTAGAGTTTGTTATATTTTTAACTAGTAATTTAGTTTTCCCCCTATTTACTTTTAGTCCTGCTAGTTCCCCAAATTTGTTTCTCTCTTTCAATAATATCGGGCCCGTCTCTAAAGGTTACCATATCATTATGTGTGTCTTGTGTCTTGTATTCTTTTCGTTCCTTTTATTTCCATTTCCCTAATTCTAATTAACAGTGTTTCTAGTACTGTAATGAACACAGTGGTGACAGAGGGCAACCTTGTCTAACCCCTTTCTCTATTTTAAACATTTTAGTGGTCTCTCCATTTACTAATATATTTGCCTTTTGGGAATCATATATTGCATTAATCATTCTTTCAAAATTCTGTCCAAAGTTCATTTTATTAATTTGCTGTTTCATGAAATCCCAATTCAGATTGTCAAATGCTTTCTGTCGTCTAAAAAAATCAATGCCATTTGGTTACTCGGTGGCTTTCATAATATTCTAATATGTTTATTATTGTCCTTATATTATGTCTAATTTGTCTTCTCGGCAAAAATCCATTTTGATCTGTATTAATTTTTCCACTAATGATTCCTTTTAATCTTTGTGCCATGATTGTCATAAAAATTTTATAGTCTGTATTTAGAAGCGATATTGGTCTATAATTTTAATTTGATTAATATTTGTCTCTTCTTTAGGTATAAGCGTTATGTATGCCTCCCTCCCGTGTTGGGAATTTTGGCTTTAGCCAATACTTCGTTACAAACTTCTAAGAACGTATTATTTAATATGTCTCCCATCTTTTATAAAATTCACTTGGATATCCATCTGGACCTGGTGTTTTATTATTTTTTGTTTCTGAATGCTTCTCTTAATTCATCTATCGTTATTTCTTTATTTAACATCTCTCTTTCTTCATCAGCAGTTTCTGTATATTTCCTTCTCCTAGATATTGTTTTATTTTGGACACTTCTACTTTTCTTGTTTATATAATTCCTCAAAATAGTTTCTTGCAATTTCTTTTTTTTTCCAAGTCAGCCTCAAGTTCCCCATTTTCATTCTCTAAGCATTGTATCGTTCTTTTCTGTTCCTCTTTTCTCAATTTATATGCTAACCACCTCCCGGTTTGTTTGCATGTTCAAAATAGTTTTGTTTTGTATATTGTAACTTTCTAAGGAGTTCCTCTTGTTCAAGTATATTAAGTTCATGTTTTGTTTGTATTAATCCATCTCTGATTTGCTCATTGTCTAGGTTTCTTTTTGTTTATTCTCTAATTTTCAATTTCTTTTATTAGTTCATCTTGTTTCTTCCATCTTTCCTTATTTCTATTCGATAAATGCAATTGATATTCCCCTAATATAAGCTTTTATCATATCCCACATGTTCTGTAGTGATGTATCCTCTTTTTATTAAAATTATAAAATTTATTAATTCCTCTCTTATTTTTTGCAAATATTTTTCTTCTTTCAAAATCTGAGTATTTAATGACCATCTTTGCCCTTTCCTTCCCCCTTCTTTCCAAATTAAAGACATTGGATTGTGGTCAGCCCATATATTTGTTAAGATTTTTGTGTCCCGAATTTCTTTATTTAGTTCGCTGTTTATCCAAATCATATCTATTCTGGACCAAGATTTGTGTGGGCTGGAGTGGAAAGTATACTGTGTAATTCCTGGGTTTCTTTTCCTCCATACATCTTCCAATCCTAATTCCTCTGACATTTCAAAAATATTTTTGGCAAAGTATTTCGTTTTTGGTATTGTTTGTGTTCAGATTTGTAATCTTGCCTATTATCAGTTATTGCATTATAGTCCCCATCAGACAAATCCTCGGATTACCATTCTCTATCATATAGATTTTTATAAAATTCTTTTTGGTTTTTATTTGGTGCATAAATTCCTGCTAAAGTCTTCCTGTTGTGTATCTCCATTTCCACCATTAATATTCTTCCGTCTGTATCATTATATATCAATTTTGTATTGATATCCTCTTTTATGTATAATACCACCCCTCTTTTTTTTCCGCTGCTAAGGCCATGAATGCTTTTCCCAGTTTTCTATTCTCTAAATATCTTTTATCCTGCTCTTTTATGTGGACTTCTTGAAGACATATTATATCCCACTTTTGTCTTTCCAGTCTATCAAATATTTTTTTCCTTTTGTTTGGACTATTTAATCCATTAATATTCATCGATATTAATTTTATTCCCCTTCCCATTTGGTCGTTTCTTTTCTAACTTTTATTACGTTTTACCTGTTGTTTGACTCCTGGTTTTCACCCTATCTCTTCCCTCTTTCCTTCTTCACAAACCGTTAGTTCTCTGTCCCCTCCTTCCCTCTTTTCTCTCTTCTCCTCTCATAGTAACTTCAGATCTTCACGGCTCGCATTTGACTCTTCCCTACTACTTAATTCCTCCTCTAATCCTCCTGTTTGCTCATAGAATCTTTGGGCCTTGGCTAAGTTGTCAATTTTGGTTCTTTTGCCTTCCCATGTTGCCAAGATTCCTTCTGGATCGTTCCACCTAAATAGTATGTTTTTGTTTAAGTGGTTTGTGAGGAATCTGTATTCCTTTCTTTGTTCTCTCACTCTTCTTGGAATTTGTTTCAGTACTATAATTTGCCTACCGTTGAAGTTTATTGTCTCTTCCCTTGTCAATCTATAAATTATTTCTCTGACTCTTTTCCTTGCAAATCTGACATGAACCTCCCGTGGGAGTCCATGTCTTCTTGCATAGCTTGTGAAAACTCTATATGCTTCATCAATTTCTAGCATCATCTGGTCTCTCTCCTTTCGCAATATAGTTGCCAACATTTCTGCCACTATAAGAGTCAGATTTTCCCCCCTTTCCTCCTGTATATTCTGAAATCTTAAATAATACGAGGCTCTATCCATTTCTAGATAGGTCAGGGTCTCGTTTGTTTCCTTGTATTGATCTTTGATTTTTTGTTCCATGGCTTCTACCTTTTTCCCTGCTTGGTCTGTTTGTTTAGTAATTGTTACGATCTTCTCCTCATTTATCCTTGTCGTCTCCTGTAACTGTCCTATTTTCCCCTCTAAGGTTCTAACTTCATTCTTCATCTCTCCCAATTCACTTTTTAATTCTGATCTCATTTCTTCTCTTTCTCTCTTACTTTCTACATGATTGTTTATCATTGTTTCTTGCATTGATAACATCATATTTTGTATTGTCTGTAATGTGTTTTGTATCGTTTGGGAAGAGGTTTGTGTATTGGGCTTCTCGGGGGGCCAGCATCCCTTCTATTGTTTTTTGGGAGGAGGTCACAGTGGGGGTAGATGGGGTTGCAATTGTCGCTCCCTTTTTTCCTGTTTGGTAATGGTGGTGGTTGACGTTGACATTTCCTTTATTATCCTTTGCTGTTCCTTAAGAATTCTGTTTATGTTTCCCCACGTCTCGTTTCCAATTATCATTTACCAGGGGCCCCTCTATTCCAATAATTCCGCTCGGTTAAGTCTAGCCGGAGGGAGGAAAGAGGATAGTATCTATCTTTTTTTTTTTCTCTCTTTTTTACGTTAACATTAAAGTCTAATGTCCTTCTTAATAATCTTAGGGGAGGGAGGGACAGAGGTTACTATCACATTACATTCCTTGCTTACAGTTCGTGTTAATCTAAGAAAGGGAATTTAAAGAGAAGAAAAGAAAAAGAGAACAGGGTATAGAAAGAGATCAAATGGAATGAGAAAAATATATATATATAAAGAAAGAGAAAGATAGAAGAAACAATCAAGTCTTACTGATCTATATAAATTAATTACTTACTATAAATCACAGCTTATATATCAGCCAATCTATTTTTAACTATTTTTTAACTATTTTCATTCAATGGTATCTTACTAAAGGTTTTAAGTCAATTACATATCTTAAGCATTAAATAATAAATATGTTGAATATTAGCTATTAAATATTAATATTTCAAATCATTAGCGTTTGTAAGAGTACAGTAATCCTATAAGTTTTTCTTCATTTATATTATAAATCTCTCTCTCTATATATATATTTTTTTTCTTAACTTAATACTTAATAATTTGTTAATTTATATCAGGTTTCTCCAAAATTAAATAATATAAGGTACAATTAAATGGTATATGTGTAGGACGATATCAAGATCTACTTCCGCTCTTTGAGTCACTGTTACTCGTACCAGTTTTCTGAATGTCAAAGTTATTCTACTGTCAGTGGCCGCAAATTTGCAGTATCACGATGATGAGGCTCTTCTTTATGGTCTTCTCACTGGCAGATTTAGTCCCCCTTTCTATCAGTCTTTTCTTTCCGAAAAGTTTTTTTTCCTTTTCCTTTTCCTTTTCTCCTACTTGCTTCTATTTCAATTTCTTGTATATTAGAAGATAAATCTGCTGATATCCATATCATATCTATTCTGGACCATGATGCATGCCTATTTGAATAGAAAGTATATTGCTTATTTTCCACATTTCTCTCTCTCCATGCATCTTTTAAATTTATTTCCTCTGTCATTCAAAAAAAGGATTTTGGTAGTGTCGTTCTTGTTTTCTTTGTTGATTTCTGTGTTTTATAATCCAACTGCTCGTTAATTATTCCATTGAAATCTCCCATCATGCAAACGTTAACATAGTCCAGTTCAATTATTTTCATATGCAATTTCCTGTAAAATTCTTCTTGATTATCATTTGGAGCATAAATTACTATTAGAAGGCACTTCCTTCTCCTCCTTCTCCTTCTCCTGTTGCGATATCTTCTGTATTGATTGTTGTCCTTCAGATGATGATGAGGAAGCAGTTGGTATTGAAGAAACTGGAGCTGTTGTCTTTCTACTCATTTTGTAGTTAACAATTAAAAAAAAAAACAGGAGCAGACAACTGCTGCCCCAGTAAAAAATATAAAAGAAAAGATAAAAGGAGGAGGGAAAAAATCTTCAGGCACTTGTATACCTTAATCTAATTAATTCCAGTTATGTGCAAAAAGAAAAGGGGAAAAATGTAAAAAGAAGAGAGGGTGCAAAAATATGGAAAAATTTTAAAGAAAAGTAAAGGGGAAGAAAAAAAATAACAGTCTATGTATTTCCCTTAATATAAAAAAGAAGCAGAGAGAAAGGGGAGGCAAAATATAATCTAGTTCCTGGATTAAAAGGCTAAAATCCAAACATAAAAATCTAACTAGAGGGGAAGTGAAAAAAATAGTAAATAATTCTTCTGACAAAAAGCGAGTCACTGCCACTAAATATCCAAGGCTCTTTAGTAAATCAAATCAAACTTTCCAGTTCCAGTATTTTTAAGGTCACTTCAATCTTTTTTCTTTCAACTTCAACTCCAGACTCTGGCTATCAATAGTTTCACAGAAGAGCACTTGTATAAACAATTTGCCATGCTCATCCCACTATCTTTTTCAGCAAAGAGCTCAGAGTCCTTGAATGTAACTCCAATACACAAACAAGTAAAAAAGAAAAGAAAAGAAAATATCCAAGCCTCTAGATGGCAATGCTACTTGTTTTCCTTCACTTTCACTTCCCCTCATAAATCCAAAGCCAGAAATAGATAAGAAAAAAGTAAAGTCTTTTCTTTAAAAAAAAAACTCAAATAAAATAGAAGAGTCTTAATCAAAACAGACTTTCAATAAAGTTATTAAAGAAAATAAAAAATTAAAAAAGCCCAGTCCAGTTAAAAATTGAGAAGCTTTGCCAAATTCCAAGTTCCAATAAAAAGGGAGAAAAAAACCTTCAGTTTAAACTAGCTTAATCTCGCCGCTTAGCCACTTCTATCTTCACTCTTAATTTCACTTTCAGTCTTTTAGGGTGTTCTCTCCAAAAAATAATAAGTAGAAATTCATCTCACCAAACTGACACACTTTCTTCCGATCTCTTCCATTCCGGAGCTGCCCCAGCTTCAGCAGCTTAAATGGCTGCCTCTCCGCTGCTGGCAAAAAGGGCTTCTCCTGGATCTACCAGGGACTTTGCAGTGTCCCTGGGATCAGCAGGACGTGCCCTTATCGATCACCGTCTCTGCAGGTTGGTTTAGGTCCGGTGGGACCGACCAACAGCTGAGATATCAACAGCGCTCTTGGAACATCAAGATCGCATGTTGTACTGTTGCGATGCCAGCTCTGCCTTCTCCCACTGTTGATTTTGATGGAGGGTGAGCGAGCTTGATTGTCAGGGTCAGGGAAGGAAGCAAAGCAGGGTACTGTAGAGTACATGTCTATATTTTTTTTCTTTTGTCTTGTGGAGAGATTGTTTCAGGTCCTTTTCCTTTCAGTTAACTCTGAACAGGCATTAATACCTTGGGAAGTGAGTGGGGTGGCGGAGGGTAAATAGGTTGCTTTGACTTCACTAAGTTACCAATTTAGCTTAAAAGGAAAGGCTACTTGACTTCATTTCTTAAAGTGCAGTCGACATTTATTATTTGGCTAACCAAATTGATTTCAACTAATTTAAAAAAATAACTCACAAGAGTAGAGATGAAGGCAAAAGCAATAGAATCACATTACATTAAATCATGTAAATACAGTTTATAGAATTGTTCCATTTATTGATGTCAACTCTTTGAGATACGCTGGTCAGAAACATAGTCCATAATAACTACTGGAACTGGGGAATTCAAAACAAAATAGCAGTTTCCATCTTGTAGAACCAACTTCTTGAGAAACTTAACTTCTTTTTGGTTTGCATTCAAAATAATAGTTATGGTTCCTCCAAGCTTTATAAACCCCAAGAAGAGGCTTTAAAAAAATCACTGTTCTAATTTTTGCTGAACTCAAAAATGCTTTGTCTCCTTTTGATAGTGTCAGCAGCAGCAGACTCCTTCAGTTCAGCAGGCTAGTATGGTATCAACCGCTATGGGATCAGGAGCACCTACAGCAGACCCAGAAAAACGCAAGCTTATACAGCAGCAACTTGTTCTTCTCTTGCATGCTCACAAATGTCAGCGGAGGGAGCAAGCAAATGGAGAGGTACAACAGTGTAACCTTCCTCACTGTCAAACCATGAAGAATGTCCTCAACCACATGATGCATTGCCAGGCTGGAAAATCCTGTCAGGGTAAGTACAACATTTGATTTCCTATATACTTGTGATCATGTTCTTCTCCCCTGAGCTGCTGCGAGCATCCAGAGATGGGAGGTGCTTCAGTCTGTCTCACTGAAAGGCTGGGCTAAAATCTGAGGATGCTCCTCCTCCTCCACGTGACTCCTCCATTGCGTCCCCAGTTTTAGCTCAGCCTTTCTGGTGATAGGTTGGGGCTTGTGTCTTCTCCTGGTCGGAGCAGTTGAATCTTCTCAGAATTTGGTCAGGCTTGTATCTCCAAATCCCTTAGTTTTTTCCCTTGATTATCTCTTCGTTTTGTTGTTATTATCAATTCATTTCCCCTTTCTTCCGATCCCCTTCGTTTGCTCGAGCACGAGACAGCTCAGCGAGGCAGAGGCCTCGTGCCTCGCATCTCTTCCTCTTCCAGAAACCGATTTTTATCAGTTTACTAAAAATTCCCTTTTTCCCTTCCAGTCCTTTCATCTTGTGTCCTTTCAGTGGCCCGACTGCCTGGAGCCTCCTCCGGCTAGCGCGCTAATTCTAGTCCATCCGCCATTTTGTTTTTCCCCGATCGCTCCAAAACGCCTTATTTTATAATTTTACTGGTCTCGAGGCTTCCCCCTGCAGAACGCCCTCAGGGCAGAGCGGTCTAGACCCTGTCCTCCCCGCTATCTGTTTTGCTTTTTTAGCAGACTGGGCGGTGTGAAATATTCTTCTCCCTTCTGGCTGGCTGCTGTTGGTGAGCGTGCCACGAGGCGGCCACCATTTTGATTGCATTAAAAGCCTGTGGTTATTCTTCCCTTAGGTTTCCCTTCTTGGGAACCGGGATTTCATTACTGATAGTACAAATTGTTTATAACAAAAGGCTTCTGTACCTGTTATCTGATTCCAGGCATTGTGAAGCCCAGCGGAGATATATATATGTATATATATTAATATCATTATAGATCTGGTAGCCCCTATTCGGGACCAGGTCTGAGGGTGTTCTGAATTTGAATTCTGATTGGTTTCATATAAAAATAATAATAATAATAATAATAATAATAAAACTACAAGAACAACATAGAAAAAGGAGAGTAAAGGAGGAAGTTATTCAAGGGTCTTATATGTACTATGGTTACTATTAAAAAAAAATAAAAATAAAAAATAAAAACTATAAAAGAATAAAAATTCCTATATATATATATATATATATTCCTTAATTCTCTCCTATAATTACCTCTTAGTTGTATATATACATTACCTGTAAATACTGTCATACCATTGTAGATAGCTTCCTCCCCTATTAAAAAAAAATTGTAAGGGGGACAAACTTATATTTTTCCGAGGACCCCCTGCCCTTCCAGGGTCAGACTCCTGAGGTACGAATTTCTCAACCACCAAGACATTGGGGTTTATTCTCTATTAGCCTCATTTTTTCTTAATTATACCAGTTATCATGTCAAGCAATTACAATCCCAGGACTAGAGCCTCCTCCAAGGACCGCGACAAATCCAAAAAACCCTCTAAGGCCACGGAAAAGGATGCACACAGACGGCACCAGGCCATCGAAAAGCAAGTAGCAAGGCACACTAGAGCAGCTGCTCAGGCCTCCTCTCCTTCTCAACTTCCTTCCACATCTCAGGCTCATGTTCCTCCACCTCCCCATGGATTTACCCAGTAGGTGCTCAACCCCCTCCTGTCCTCCAGCCGTGGTCTCCCCCCCCATCACAAAGGGCTCCTGAAGCCACCTTCACACCCACAGCCGCTGGCTTGTGATCATGTTCTTTACAGCAGGGATTGGCATAAATTAGATCTTAATCTAATGTTAGTACTTTGGATGATTTTTTTGGAAGTCAGCAAGGATTTATATTAAACTTACAGTTATTTAACATGAGCAACAATAAAACTACTTGCCTTTGCTCAGACTATATTATATTGCTGAAATGAAAACTGGTTTGTAGTTCTAGTATTTAATAGAATGATGAATTTGAGATCTGATTTATTGATTTATTGAGCATATGGTGTTTGTACATTGAGAACTAGGCAGTCTGCAATGTTGGTACAGAATAGTTTGGCTGCCTAAGATTGCTAGTTTGTTTAGTTCATCCAGGGTACACCGCAGGGGGTGAACTAGCTCCACCCACAGAGTGTCTAACAGTGTTCTGTGCAAGCGTCATCCAGAGCTTTTCTCCACTGAATTTGTCTCGCATTTGGGCAGGTCCAGCGTTATTTGTTTTCTTCCTACTTCACAAAGTGCTGTTAGCTTCCCATCAGAGTGGTACCTATTTATCTACTTGTATTTTGCATGGTTTTGAACCGGTAGGTTGATAGAAGCTGAGGCAAATGACAAGAGCTCACTCCATCACACAGTGCTAGGGCTCAAACTGCTAGAGTACAGAGAGAGAGACAACCTTTTCACCTGGCAAATCCAGCATCTTTAAGCCACTGAGCCGCAATGGGTTTTGAGATCAGAGTTATAAATGCACTGAAAATTTAGTAAGCATCTTGGTTTCTACTATGCAAGAAAAAAGAATTGTCTAAATGATTTATTGTAATAAGTCCAGAAACTATAACCTGTACTTGGCTGGAATGAATCCACAAGTTATTTAATGGTCACAACAGGGGTAGGCTTTCTAATTTGAGGAACCTGCGTGTTTTAAAAGTTGAAATTATATTGTACCAACTGTTTTATTTCTAGGAATCAACAGCAGATTTCAATTTGTATAGATAGTTTAAGAAATGTTCAGGTTTCTGTGAGTCACAATTTTTTTTACTTTCTTTTAGTGGCTCATTGTGCATCTTCACGACAAATCATATCTCACTGGAAGAATTGTACCCGGCATGATTGTCCTGTGTGTCTTCCTCTTAAAAATGCTGGGGATAAAAGAAATCAACAATGTAAGAAATCTGTTACATCCTTTATATTTACTGTTATAATATCATTGTTGTTAGGCTATTAACAAAATCAGAATCTTATACTTATATATACTGTAATTCCATAGGGTTTTTTTTTACAATGTTACGCAAAGTAAGGGCCTGAGACTGACAATCCTTTATAGGACAAACAGTGTATCAAAAGATGTATTTCTTGTTTATTGCAATAATTTATGTGCTGCCTCCTAGGACACTAAGCACTTAGAATGTAATAAAGATGCCTGTTCATTTCTTAGTTTCTTTCTTTACTTTCATCCATATATTGCAGCCTTTGCTATCCTGCATTTCAGAAGTTATAACACTTAGAAAAGTCCACAAAAGCTTTCAGAACAAAAATCCCTTAAAATGAGTTCCTCGGTTACAATTGCAGTAGTTTAATTAATAAGATTTTATTTGGATGAGAATAATCAGTATGCCAGTTTATGTTAGGCCATGTTAAGCTTTTTTCAGTGCCTGCAGGAGTGACTTTTTAGTAAATCAATATTTCTTCATTGATGAAAGGTACATACCATGCTTTCCCCATAGTCATGCTTCTATTTTTGTATTTTTCTTTGCCTCTCCTCTACATAACTCTTGATCAAGCTGAATAATTGGCAAAAATGACCAAGATATATTGAGTATGTAATAATAATTTTAAAATAGTAAGAATTCAAGGTGTTTATAACATGAGCACAAAATTATTTTATGAAGACTTAATTCTAATTTAACACTTAGACATTAATGTTGTTGAATGGGCTCCATTTTTGCTTCAAAAAGGACATTCTTTGAGGGGAATAAAGCCTTTAACAGCTACAATGATTCGTATTTTCTGATTTCATGGCTATTTTGGGGGGCACTGCTGTTCCATTTTTTCACATGTCAGCAGGTCTAATGAATCTTAATACAGAGACCAAAATTTCTGTCATATAAATGGGCTTTTTAGAGAGTTCTTTTGACTAGGCTTATCTCTAATTCTGTAATTTGATCAATATAATAAAATCAGGGGGAAATTCTCACTTGAGTCTGAAACTCTGATTAGTGACAGGTTTAATTTTTAAAAAGTATGTTTCTCAAAAAACAACTTTAAGAGTATTTATCTCATCCATTTGTTGATGTCCTGATTATGCCCAAAATACAGGTAGTCCTTGACTTACAATAATTCATTTGGTGACCATTCAAAATTACAACATCACTGAAAAAGTGACTTATGACCATTTTTTACACTTATGACCTTTGTAGCATCCCCGTGGTCACGTGATTTACATTCAGATGCTTGACAGCTGACTCACATTTATGACAAGTAGCAGTGTCTTGGAGTTGTGTGATCCCTTTTTGCGACCTTCTGACAAGCAAGGTTAATGGGGAAATTAGATTTCACTTAACAATCATACTAATTTAAGAACTGCAATGATTCACTGTGGTGAGAAAAGTCATAAAATGGACCAAACTCACTTAACAATTTTCTCACAACATAAATTTTGGGCTCAATTGTGGTCATAAGTTGACTACCTGTATAATGTGGGTTATTTGATTTTGATATAGTATGCTATATGGTTCCAAGTTTTTGATGTTTATTTAAAAATTTGGATTAATCTCAATCCAGCTAGGTTTTTTTAATCACCTCTCTATCTTTGTGTTTTTATTGTTTCTAGCATTATTATTTATTTATTATTATTTGGACTTGTATGCCGCCCCATCTCCGAAGACTCGGGGCGGCTCACAACTAAAACAACCACAATAAATAATTAAAAAGGAATTAAACTGATCACAAGCCCAAAATAGTAACAAATCTAAAATTTAAAATAATTTAAAAAACCATCCCCTCCCCTGGGAGGGGTCACAGCCCGGATTGGTCAAACAGCCAGGTCTTCAAATCATGGTGGAAGGTGCGGAGGTCAGGGGCCAGGCGGAGCCCCAGGGGTAGTTGGTTCCAGAGGTCAGGAGCCGCGACAGAATAGGCTCATCACCGGGGGACCGCCAGCCGGTAATGACTTGCCAACAGGACCCCGAGGAGTCCTTGCCTGTGTGCTCGCACAGGGCGGTTGGCACTCGATATCGGCAGGAGTCGCTCCCTTAAGTATTGAGGACCCATGTCATGTAGGACTTTGTATGTTAAAACCAAAACCTTGAATCTCACCTGGAGTGCGACCGGCAACCAATGCAGACCACGCAGGAGCGGGTAATATGGGAGAATCGGGAAACTCCCATCACCACCCGCGCGGCTGCATTCTGCACCAGCTGCAATCTCTGGATGGTACGCAAGGTCAGTCCTAAATAGAGAGCGTTGCAGTAGTCGAGTCTGGAGGTAACAAGGGAATGAGTGACTGTGCGTAGGGCATCTCGGTCCAGAAATGGGCGAAGCTGACGAACAAGGCGGAGCTGGGCAAAGGCCCCCCTGGCGACGGCCCCCACCTGCTCCTCCAACCGGAGCCGTACATCCGTGGTGCTGCAGTAGGAATTGGAAATTCTGGTTCTGTGGGAGTTGGGCAGCAGACAACACCCAACATAAATGCTACTAACCAGATTGACCCCAGCTCTATTGAGAGGGCTTATGCAGCTCTGGGGCTGACATATCAAGGGAATCAGATGCCAATGCAGACACAAGCTCAAGTGAAAAGTCAGCAGCAAGGACAGTCGCCACAGGGGCTTTGCCCCATGAATCCCCCAAGTGAGTTCATAGAAGACAAAATATGTCTCATAACCAATAAATAGTTTTACATTTGTATATACTTAGCGCTATCTTTATCTTATTGATGAGCATTTCTCTCTGAAGTGCCAAAAGAAATTTAAATTATTAGAAAATTATTACAAAAATTGGGAAAAAAATCTTAAAATTTGATACCATTTCTTTTTAACTTACCCGCTAACTACCGCTGCAGAGCGCCATTTCCCCTCTTCTCCCCCTGCAGATCAGCCTAAGCCACAGGTTTATTACCGTCACCTCCCGGACCGGGCCTGGAAAGACCCCGCCAGCCTCATCACCTGGGGACGGGGGTACGCAGCCATACAACTGCCTGATCGAGTGCTATGGGTCCCAGGTCGCTGTGTTCGCCCCTTCCTGCCTAACACCGAATCCCCTCATTGATGTGCTGGTTTTGCCACTGCCTTTGTGGCTGCTGCTGCTGTGCTCACTGCATCGATTGCATCTGCTCCATCTCCTGCACAATCTTCTGTGATATCATCATAATAGAGGAAGTCTTAACCCCCTACCTGCAGACCTTCACTGATCGACCACCGACATCCTCTCTGCTCCTCACGCCGATGGTTGCTGCTGCGCTGCTCAATAGATTAATCCACGACCATGCTGATTTCCCTATTCTTTCTCCTGCTGGACATGCCCCTTATCTCCCTTGCTCCCCTGAGCAATAGCCGCAATGAGCATCGACCTCACGATATATCCTGGCTCATCACCGATGCTTGTGGACAAACTCTGAACTCTACCTTTAATCAGACTATTGTTGATTCTTGGTTCCCTGATCTATATTTTGACTATGGGCAGATGCTGCTAGGGGTGACTGCATATAACCACAGAAGCGATGTCCCCTCTCCTAGTCCTGGATTTGTCCACAGATACCGTTTTTATGTGTGTCCCGGCCATATGACCAACGCTGACTAGAGATAGAGATGCGGGGGGGCTTCTGACTACTTTTGCAAACATTGGGACTGTGTGTCATCTGGCAACATCTGGTGGGATCCCCCTATGAAGGGTGACTACATAAGGCTGCAAAAGGGATCGGAATACGTGGGGACTTGGGAGGAAGACGATGACTCCACGAGGAGGGATGATTGGCCCCTTCTGTAACCCTGTCAAGCTTTCGTTCACATCAGAAGGCAGGAAATATGAAGG